>OZ005741.1:81707544-82138777 GCA_963930735.1 Dioctria linearis | reverse complement strand
TGAAATGATGTATACGTCCAGTGTTTAATTTTTGTTTTTGTATCTGAAGTGTTGAGGAAGTCGATCAAATGTATACAAAACTACTATTATAAAAATATTTGCTTTCGGCTTGCTCTAAAACATGCAATGGTCCATTCCAGAATGCACTATCCATTTCAAAATATGTATACTCTGCTCTAGTATGCCATGTGAATCTAGTTCTTTTGCCGTCTATAGAGAAATAGGCCGACAATATAGTAGAAGAAATTGGAATAGCCTCATTGAGTTTTTTAAAGAAAATTAAAAACACGACTTTAGGGTTTTAATTTTTATATCCTTCATCTATCGCTAATATATAAGAAACTACATATAACTTTTACTCAATTCTAATACGAATTAACATAAGCAAATTCAAAATTAGTATAACATAAGGAGGAAATTAATTTCGCCTTATAAAAAATTATATTAATTGTGAATCCTTTTATAACGGCTTAATATTGTTGTACGTTTTCCATGCACGTTTGATAACCTCAAATATCCTGTTAGGCATCGAATCAATTAATTTTCGGAGAATTTCAATGAGTATTTCCATCCAAACTTATCTGATCCTATTTTTTAACTCCTGAACTGAGTGGAATTGCTTTCCGTTTTGGTATAATTTACGAGAAGTTATTTCTCATAAGTTTTCTATGGGGCTTAAGTCTGAGCTACAAGCTGGCTAATCTAAAATGCCAATTTTTCTCTCAACAAGGCAAGTCTTTGTCAGATTGCAGCTATGTATTGCAGCAATATTATGTTAAAATACAAAGTCTTCGTCCATAAGTTCCTCAGCATGCTCAATTAAACTGTATTCGAGCATTTCCACGTAGTCTTCGGATTTCATTTCTGTCGAAATTCAAGGTAGAGGAATCTTACCCTGACTTGAAAATGCCGCCCAAACCATAACAGATCCACCACCAAAGTGGCATATGCTGCATTCCTTTTCTCGTTCAAAATGATTTTTTTCAATCCATGTCCTTCTTTTTCTCGGGCCTGTCATCGCTTTTTTCCGACTCCGAATGATTCTGAATGCACCTGAGTTTTTCCCAGATTTAAGCAGAACGATTTTAATTTGTATTCATGAAAGTGTTGTTTACAGTTTGGACGAGGCGGTAATAGTTGAGTTTAAGTTGCCTTTGTTGGAAAATAGTTTTGTTTTTCATAAACAAAAATTTTTACGAAATTATACTTGCTTTTATCAAATGGAAGAAACGTCAAACAATTGAAACGGTTCTGTTTCGTTCCTTTTCTATGAGCACAGAACTAAATTATGACATCGTTCTGTCGATTCATACAGATTCATCCAGAACGAGAAAAGGAACGCAGCATGAGACACATCTCTGGTTCCTTTCCAATGTCATTTCAATAGCATTGCCAACCATCTGGACCATCCCGGTTGAAATAATTTCTCATCTGAGAAAAGCACATTCTTCCACTCATGTTCATGTGGTGTTCAATGTGTCTCGTAGTTAGTTAAGGTTTTGGTGTCTTCTTTAGCCATTCTGTTTGTGGATGATCCTTCAAGATCTGCCTAACACGTCGCATAGTCACTGCTAATTCCAGATCAGCACGAATTTGCGAAGCTGTCATATGTTTTTGTACTGCACGATGAAATATACAGTCAAACAAATTTTCGAAGAAATTTACTAAAAAATACAGAGCCATTGCAGTTGCCTGCTATAATCGGAGTACACTACCTTTAGTATGTAAAATTTGGCTAGCAAAACTACTACACAAAAGAACGTTTACTTTCAGAGAGTAAACGCCCCTTACCCGTTTTAAGTAAATTACTTACCTATGAAAAATTTTGCTAAATATAGCAATTTATCTTTCCTCTACTTTCGTAATTTTACTGCATATGTAATTTTTCCATTAAACCATCTATTTTTACTGCAGTTGGGGAACTATACTAAAGGGTAGAAATTTTACTTCGGTGCTCAAGGGCGAAATAAATTCTGTTCAACATATACTTGCTTTTGACTTTTTGTTGTTAAGTCAAACATCATGCTGCAATTTTTCGCACGTACTAGATTTGGTACTAAACGTGCAGCAATTTTCTACTAACACCAGCGAGAAAAATAAATAACGAACAAAAGGAAATATCGCTTGTTCCACCGATACAAGAATTTTTCTAATACAGCACTTGCAATCTTTTTCTATTATGAGTTATAAACCATGCACATATTTCTCCCAGATCTGAGGCATAGTTAGATAGGGCTAGAGAAACATATCTATTAAAACTCTGCCACATAGCTGTGCCCAAGTCGACCTAATTCTAATTAAATTTTTTTTTCACTTCTAGTGTTGTTTTCAATAATATCGAAATGTTACTAAATCCAATCATGCAGTGGCGTGGGTTTTTGGCAGTTGCTACAGTTACCACAACAAAATTATTCCATTTATTAGTATTTTCCAGTTTTTTGCGTGTTTTAATATTAATACTTATAAAGCATTTTCCGATGTTAGAGTGATATTACAGCGGTAACCGCGTATTTTTACCATGGCATTTTGTAATTTAACTGACTCAATGTAAATTTTCTGGACATTTAGTAAAAATCAACCGAAAACAGTAGTAAAATTACCAATTATAATAGCAATTTATTAAGAAAGGTAATTTCGGCATTGATTTTCATGATTAATGTAATTTTACTGTACGGAACTGGTAATTTTACATAAAAAATTTTTAGAGTGTAGCGCGAACGGTCCTATCATCTATTTTGCTTTTTCGTCGCATTTTCCGCTTTGTGCCATAATTCTCTCGTAATTTAAAGAAACTATTTATCACCTTGGACAACCCTTTCAATTTTAAAGCAATAGCACGATTTGATATTCCACAGTTCTTGTATGCCTTAATAGCAGATAATTCTTCTTCGCTGATTTGTTTTCCATGTCCTATTTTGTAATCTTGAGAAATAATATATTTTAATTGTCACTCTACTGAAATCAACTAAGTCACCAAAACTTCAAAAAATACTCCTGAAATGCAAACACCTAATATTTAATGATTTTTAATCACAGCTAGGGTGCACGGGGGTGTACGCCCCCTCCCCCCTGAAGACCACTGAAAAAAATTTCAATAGATCTTCTGAATTTTTCCTTACAAAATGAATCTATTCTACTGCACCTTTTGTAAAAAACCTAACAATTTCTGGAAGCGATCAATATGATACATTAAGAACAGAGGAAACAGAAAGCGCGGATAACTGTACATGAGCGCGCCGCTCTGCTCGGGGTGTTTGAAGCAAGACAGATCCTATTCATGTTAACGCGATGGAAGGTTTATTTTAATTGAAAACAGCTGCCAAAGAGTCTTTGATAAGCCTTCCATGTAAAGGCGGTTTCTTAGAACATTATCGGTGCGGTGTGGCAAAACAAACATTTAAATAAACAATTATAACTCGTAATTGGAGAAATTCAGCGAAACTACACAACGGCGAAGAAGTCCTTGTGCATTGCTGTTGTTAGTGTTATTACATTTAAATCAAGAGATTAATTTTTAAATATTTTTTTTTTTATTATTTCGTAAAATGTCATAGTTTTTATAGAAAACTTAGCCCAAACGTTAAATAAAAAGAAAATAAATCTGCAGACTGAGAAAGTCTCAATGAATATCCTAGAAAATTTGATTGGTTGGTCTGTTTTGCTTCAAGGGATGTTGATGAATGCACATTTGAATTTAGTACAATTCTAAGTCCTGGGCATGCGTGAATACATTCGGTATTTACACAGCAGATCTTAACAACAGCAAAATCGCTTTTGGTTTAACGATAAGTACAACCAAGCAATTAAAGCGAAATAGTCTGCTTTTCGCACCTATCAATTACATCCATGTCCAGAAATGGAACACTATCCAAAGAGAAAAATGTCTTTTTGACCAGACCGTTAGAATATGGCAAGACCCAAAGGCAGCAAAGGTTTCTTGTCCCAACCATCAGGAGCAACTTCAGCAGTTCCTCTATTCCTTCATTACTTTACATTGAACTTATTGTTAACTCCCTGAATAAAACTAATATTCTGACTGTTAGTTTCACTTCAAATTCTTCTTTTCCACCAATATCACATTTTCCTCTTTGGATGTGTGTAAGAGCCAATACACATCCGTACGAGAGATATGTTCAAGGTCCTTAAGGAAATCAAGGTATCCATAGCTGCAGGTCCTGATTGTTTCAAGCCTCCGTTAAATAAAAGCTGTGCCTCATTCTTGGCTAAAGCTCTGCGAAAACTATACTTCTTATCTTATTCGACAGGAAAATTTTCAATTGCTTGGAAAATATCTCACGTTAAGCCTATTCCCAAGAAAGGAAAGGGTAGCGATCCCTCAAATGATCGACGGATTGCAATTACTTCGATTATTTAAAACGTTTTTGAATCTATCATTAACTTCAAATTAATGAAGTATCTAGAAACTAATCAAACCCACAACGATCGACTATATAGCTTTTTTTTCTGACTTTTCTTATGGAACGTTGAAGCCTTAGTCTTCTCAATGTTGGTGAGTCCAAAATCGTTGCTCTAGATGTTTCAAAGGCCTATCATAGTTTCTGGAGTTCAGCCCTTTCATCCAAACTTAAAGCACTTGGCCTCTCTCGTCCTCTTCTGTTATGAATGTAAAGTGTTTTATCTGGTGGCTTAGTACGGATTATATTAGATGTCGTTACATCTCAATCTCAGCCAATAAATGCCGGGGTACCTCACGGCTCTGCTATCTCTCCATCTCTC
Organism: Dioctria linearis; assembly: GCA_963930735.1. Classification (NCBI taxonomy): domain Eukaryota; kingdom Metazoa; phylum Arthropoda; class Insecta; order Diptera; family Asilidae; genus Dioctria; species Dioctria linearis. Next base: position 82,134,040 of record OZ005741.1, on the reverse strand, counting down.
TGCTCAATTTTCATTAATAATCTGCTTTCCCTTACTTTCAATCCCATCCATTGTTTTGCCGATGACAGTATCGTTGGTTTCGCTTACTACCTTGACACCCTTGGTGACTACAGAGGAAATGTCACATCTGTTAAACTAGATTGCATGATTAGATCCTTGAATAACCACTTTGATAATATCCTCGTTTGGAGCAAACCGAATCGCATCGCATTTAATACATTTAATATCAAAAGCTGTCCCATCTCTTTAAAACAAGATCATAATGTTTCCACTCCCGTTTCTTTTGATGGAGCACTTCTTGACGATACACCGTCTTTATGCATTCTTGACATTAATATTTGCAGTAAGTTAAGCTAAACAGATCACATCTTCTCTGTTGCCAAATAAGCATCGAAATATCTTGGATTTCTGAAAAGGTGTAAGAAATATTTCAGCCCATCGATTCTAGCGCTCCTCTACAAGTCCTACATGAGACCTAGAATGGAATATGATTTCCATATGTAGGCCGGGGCTGGTTACAGAGCCGTAGCTTCGTTGGATATTGACAAAAAGAGAGCTCTCAGCTCATTATCGTTGTGGCAAAAACTTGTCAGACTTACATGAGCACCGCCGCAATGTTGGTTGACTTTCATTCCTATATTCCTACATATATGATCAATGTTCTGATTAAATGTCTAGTCTAATCCCGGAATGCTCCATGTAATACTCGGACTGCAAGCCGCGCACATCCTTTTACCCTTCAAAATACTTTCGGTCGTTTGCGAACGTGGAACAGTCTCTAATCTTCTGTCTTTTCTCCGGGATGCAATCTGCGAAAATTTAAGGGTGACATACATCAGCACCTTTGCCAGCCTCCTCACGTTCCCTGATTCCTTTGTTTATCATCTTCTTGCCATGCTGTGCTTTTCATCATATTTCATAGGATATCTCCTGAGCTTGGCTTAATAATATTAAAAACAAATGAAGTCACACTTTTTTAACTTGCCGAGGAAGTTATATACGTACAAGGTACGTATTGCATCTGTTTTGTGACTCGTATTTTCAATAAATGTAAATTTTTAATTCCTGTTTTTTACAAAGATACAATTTATGACAATTCATAAATTTGAATAAAATACATTTCCCTAGTTTCACTAACTAAAATGGATGATTGGGAAGTACAAACCAAAACAAAATGAATAATCTAACATCCCCTTTGACTTTTGGAAGTGGAAAAGAACGTTGAGGAACTTTATTCATTGCGAGTGGTAGCCACTTGCTAATCTGTTCGACTCGTATCTTTTAAAGGATAACTTTTGTGCATTTAACATTTGCGTGGTGGGGAGTGTCTTCAAACTTTTGTTCAGCTTTCAGCATATATGAATTAGTACCCTATTCTTGGTCTATATTTAATGAAAGCAGCATAAGGAAAGCCGAAAAATCAGCTTTGTATGGCATTCTCCCCAAAACCGACACTACTATCGGTTATAAAACTATTGTCATGATCATCGATGGTGGATCTCTTCTGCACCGAACCAAGTGGCAACTAGGCTCTACTTATTCCGATATATATGACCAGTGAGTAAAGTACATAAAGTATCAATAATGATCCAATTTTATTGTCGTGTTTGATGGCTACGATGACACAAAAAACAATACAAAAGCATCAGAACAAAAAGAAGACAAACAACGAAAACCTCTGTTAACATAATTTTTAATCTTGCTATGAAGGTAACAGTTCAAAAAGAGCACTTCCTATCAAATGCGAAAAACAAGGCCGGACTCATTGAACTGCTGACAGAAAAAATGCAGGCTGAGGGAATCGAAACACGAGTGGCTCGTAGTGATTCTGACTATACAATTATAAGAAGTGCCATTGAGAAACCCGCAAACCATCCCGTGGTTGCTGTTGTTGGGAAAGATGTGGATTTAGTAGTTCCTCTAATGGCTCTATCACCACCCAAGAAGCAAATATTCCTTGTCGAGCCAGGAAGATGGAAAGCGGAAACCAAGATATTTTCGTCACAAGACGATATATTGTGCACCCACTACTCAGCTTGATCTTAACAGCCACCGATACTCGCTTTTTGTTAAATCTAGCACCAAGTCCAAAACTGATCTCTCTTCTCTCCCCCGTACTAAAGGGTCAGCAAAATATCATGCATTACGGGTATTCCACCAAGTACAAGAGTGTCTGGTTAACGAAATGCCTCCTGAAATGTGGGGCTGGAAGCGAGCAGTTGAAGGAACCCTCAAACCAATTACCACTACTGATCGTCCAGCTCCTGACACCGTGCTGGCTTCAATTTTTTGTCGCTGCAAAAGTGGTTGCACTGTAAAATGCGGATGTCGACAAGCCGGTATTTCATGCAGTCTAATATACTTCGGCTGCTTGGGTTCATTTACATGTCATAGAAGACGAAGAGGAAGACGAAGACGTCGATGTAGAAGACGACGAGTAACATAATAACGACGAACTGATTTGCTTTTTCTATTTTTTAATAAAATTTTAGAACTTATTTCGTTTTTATTTCTTAAATCGTCTATTTGTTATCTCTCTTAAAATTTACATTTTTTTAATAGAATATTAGTTTCCGGTGCAAACTGCAGGAGTCATTCACCATTCAAACAAAACTTTTCTCACTTTTACACACTGGCATATATAATATGGACTACTCGATATGTTGAAAGGTGATTTTAATAAAACTTTTCGAATTTCTATTGAGTATGTATGAATATATTGCCTTTGGTAAAACACTTTTTGATCACTAATTAACTCAAATAATTATCGAAAAACATTTATTTCGATGAAGCCAGTTATTTATTTGTTGTTTACAATTCTCTCTTAGTTGGTACCGAAAAATGGCGCTATATAGAAGTGTCTGGAAACTCCAACTACTGTCTAAAGACAACAAAGTAACGTTGCTTTGTGTTCCTGGACATGAAGCAGCGGACGGTAATGAAAAAGTGACGAACTGGCTAAAACCGCTACCGACAGTCCGTTTAAATTTCCTATGAGACGAGCGAAGGAATTCTGCATCCCCCCTCCCCTCGTCATCAATTGGTTTTAGCAGACAATAATTCAAGCTGTTTTCTAACGCAGTCACTATACATGGCCCCTTCCGTTATTTTTTGAAGAAGATAGGTAAGTCCGACAGCGAACTATGCCGACTGTACGAAGAGAAAAGTGAAACGTCGCAGAGTGTGATATCATAGGTTGAAGGCTGCAAGTCACTGGAGAAACACCTCTTTCTCCAAGTAAGGCTTGCGATAAAGCTCCATGGACAATAATCGAGCTCAAATACTGGAATTTGCCTAACCACTTTAGGGGAAGGTACAATTGATCAACTCTGGTCGCAGTGTCCGCATGGTATGGTACTAGTCGGCTTGTCGCCCCTACCCTTAACTTAACTCAGATGGAAAGTCCTATTGGGAATAGAAACGAAAGAAGGTTCTGTGATTGAGTGACTCACTAGCAAAATTTTCCCTAAAATATAGATTGCCCACGGTATCAACAACATGAAACTAAGCATACACAAAACATTCACATATAACACTTAAACCTACTGTCTTGTGGAACTTGAACACATGTCCACCACTATGTCTAAGGATTGCTGATCGCATCCAAAATTAACGCTTCCATAGCTGCCCGTACGTATGCACAAAAATGCTCCCTATGTTGAGGCACATAAGAAACCGTAAGGTACGAAACTGGCCATAGTAGCCGAGATATTGAACTCCAATCGAGTCTACCCAACCAGTGCCGGTTGGTAAATATGGTGAAAGATCGGAAGAGGTAAACAAGGGAAGTACCTACTTTTTCTATCATTTGAAAAAATCAAATCAGGCTTTTTGGCCTTCATTACATAATCAGATCATACTCAGTTCTGTATCTCTTAGGTAAAGGCTATTTCCAAGCAAGGATCATAAAGTTATCATTATAAATAAGGACTTAAGAAAGCTACACAGTAGGATTGTCAGTATATCTCTTGAAAGTATACAACATTGATCCCCCCTTATTAGCACATTTGAAAGCGTTCTGAATGAAAGCAGACTAATAAGCTCTTCGTTCCACCATGGACCATCACTGTTATGATCACTTTATATAGTCGGACGAATTTTCTGAAGGCAATTTATACTAGGTCCCGTATGACAAACAGCGCAGGCTCCAAATCAAGAAACGACTTAAAAGAGCACATAGACTTTTTCATAGACTTGGATAGTACGAGTGTCTTTCCGTTTTAGTTTTTTTCTATAGTTCATCAGTGGTTAATACTAACTTGTTGTGAAATTTCAACCTGTTCAGGATCTTATTGAATTCTTCCTCTTTCTCAAGGATTCTCCTAAATCCCACTAAGATTGACATTTTCCACGGGGACATCGTGAGAACGATTCTCTCATGTCAAACTTTGGTCTCGTTTATAGGTACAGTACAGGTATGTTCTAGCTAATAGTAATTACAGTTGGAATTAAAATATTCCCCAAGGAATAGATATCTTCTTATAAAATACATATACATATGTATATTAAACTCCTTTTAAGACTATATTCATATCTTTCAATCTATCAACTAGTTTTTATTACCATTTTGTTCTTTTCTTTTAATGATTAAAATGAAAACAAAAATCTTGAGTGGTTTTTCTACACCTCATAGTGGGCACGAAATATGATTCCGCAAACCATTTCCAATACTCTGAAAGTTCTCTACGTTAGCCATTCCAGTAAGAAATGGTCGAAGAAGGCATTAAATATTTTAGTTGTCTTTCAATTGAAGGCAATCAGTCCGAAACTATCTTTTCGATTTGTAATCGACGGCCATATACCGCGGAAATTCGAGTCGTTCATATGCCGCATCTATTTTGGCTGTGCAATTCCGTGGCAAGCATTGAAAATTATTTCATTATGTAAAACAAAAAAGTTTTATAATTCTTTATAGTCCTATCCTATCCTATCAATCTTCTAGTTACATACGATTTTTGTAACCTAGATGAAATCTATAGGGTATACTAAGTTTGTCATTCCGTTTGTAACGCACAGAAAAAATGATGGTATAGCAAAATGGATTCGACACCGACGCATAATATTAAAAGTTATTTTGATTTTTGCATATCCATCTGTCCATACGTCTGTCAGTACATCTGTCTCTGCGCACGATACAAGTTCGAAAATGAGACAAATCGGCCAACTTCTTCGTAGGGTTGCCATACAAAAATTTCGTTTTTCACTATATATTTGGACACTGACTGAGAACGTGTCGACATCGAGAGCTGCAATTTGGTACATGGTGTTTTTATAGTAATAGCAAATAAAAATGGACTAAATCGAGCAACCCTTTCTTGGTGTTGCCATATAAAAATTTAGGTTCTTTACATATACTATGAAAACGATCAAAACCACATTTTTATTCTACTAAATACTTCTTCAGAATACGAAGTCCTATGAAATTGGTTATAATCATGTTTACTGCCCGACGACCCGTTCTAGAAATATATGCGAAAAACCACTTCTTAGATCAAACTTGCACAGATCTGAAATTTCATACGGGCATTCATCTAGGGTATCATAAGAATTGGTCTTAGACCAATTCTAGCTTTTTTACTTGTTTATTCAATTTGTAATTTTAATTACTTTCTATAACAATGTTTTCTCGCAAGTAAACCATACTTCAACAAATCAACAGTACCACATTTTTTTATTTAATTGAATCTCCATATTTTTTTTGTTGTATGAAATTGTATCCATTTGTAATTTTCCATATCATATCCAGAAAGAGTTTAAATAAGAACCCTTCATTTCTGTTCATTAAGTCAATTCAAATCAAAGAACGCGAACTGTGTGATTTTCGTCTCTGCAGAATATCATTCGGTCATGGCTAAAACCATCAAACAGGATGTTTTTAATTACTCAACTTAAACTTTCGAAGTAAAATGAAGGACATTGTTACTTAGAATTGGTCCACCAATGAGTACGCTACTTTTAAAGTACATTGAATTTTCCTAGCATGCGAAATGGGGATTCACTAACGTAATCCTGGTAGTACTTACTACGCACGTATGTATATATGTACTGTATGTACATAAATATGTATCATGCCGGATACTCGGAAACTTCCTTCCTTCATTGTTCCATAGTAGTAGGACTTTGTTGTAAATAGGAGAACTGCATTCAGTTTTGTGGTGACCGGAAGCCATGAGGGATAATAATTACTGGGGATTATCTACTAGCCCAGGAGCACAAAGAGTACAAAGCGGATAAGGTGTGCAACTGGGACAATTATCATCCTGTTTCTATTGTCAAAGATAACGCTACCACAGTTATACCTTGTCGACATATTGTTACTAATTGTTTTAGGACGTCGCCCTAAATACATGTAATTAATATTAGAAATCTTATCAGCAGCAAAACATTAAATTTGTAAATTTATTTCCAGAAATTTGCACTTTGAAAATATTTTCAACAGGTACGAGTAGGTATGTACTCCTGTTGTTAGAACGTACACGCAAATTTGAATTAAGAGAAAACTGAAATGACTGCACCGGTATCTTGGATTCCAGATCAGTGGTCTATCTGCTTAATACAAAATATTCCCTACTTCCTAATAACTATCTCTAGAACGGTCACACTTATTCTTAAAATTGCCTACTGGTAATATCAGGAAGTGATTATCACAGTTGTTAGGTCAGAGATTCAAACTAACTGAAAAGCACACTTATTTGTAGAAAGTTGTAAGTAAAACTGTCAAGAAAATGATATCAATATATTGTATATATGTAAAATATATATATAGAGTAAAAGTTAAAATATGAATGGAATATATGCACATGAAATTTAAAACTATAATAAAATAGATATATAAATAAATTAAAATATTACAAGTGGCTAAGACTCACTCCACATCTAATACTTGGTACTTGAGAAATTGGCTTTAAGCTAATGGTTATACCCTTTGTTCTAATCATTGGTTAGAACAATTCATTATTCCAGTCGAGACCGAAAATAATATGTAAATGTTAGCTAATTTTATCTCAGTCAATGCCCTGCCAATTCCTGAAGTCATTCGACACCGGTTCAAAGTGTTTTGTTAATAAGAATACGTAGTATATAAGCCAAGGCCCGATATAAATTTTAGCCCCTAACCTACCTCAAGAGTAAAATAAAACACATAAACATTGAAAAAACTGCGGCAAATCAGTTACTGTGTCTTTTTCAGATAGAAATGTTAATATTTTAAACCAGGTTCAATATAAAAGTATTTAATAGCCTTGTTTAGTCAACAGCCAGCATCAAGCATAACTTATTACATTTTAATAGTTAACAACTTTGTATATTATTATGATTGTTTCATTGTACCTATATTTATTTATGTAGTTTGTTTTGAATTAATCTTTACATACTCGAAATTAATCTCTAATAATTACTGACATAATACAACTAGCTTCTGCTCCTGTAACTATACATAGATATGTATGCACCCGTGCACAGTTGATTTTGGGTTCAAATGCCTACTTGGCTTAGAGCTCTGCGGTACTATAATTATACGAACACCAGATACAAAATGTTAGTATCTATTTTTGCATATTACTAATCCCAAAGTAGCTGAGATAGTATTTATCAACTTACTATATACATGTTTATAAACAATCAACAATTCTTGAAAATAAATTAAATTAGCAAATCGAAGTCGACACCACTACACCACGCTATTCTTGCATTTTCATGGGTACGTCAGAGTCTTAAGGTGAACAATTAGGCAGCAAACTGGAACTTATAAATCAATTACCCGGGGGTTACACGTAATAGTACAGCTTGCATGCAAGCTACACTGCCATACTTTTTGCACGTGTAACCTCTACTGCCATGCTGGCAGCTCAGCTTTCAGCGAACTTGCATCTGCATGATGAAAAGCATGGCAGCTGAGGTGATAGTAATTTGACATTACATAGTTTTCAAGATGGCGGAAAAGAAATGCTTAAGAGAATTTGAAAAATTTATTCTGGGAAAATGAGATATTCTGGGATCATTTGCATTACATCATTTACCAACACCTTCCTCTTCATTTTTTCTTGGGTTTTTAATATTCTGCTACTTCCTTTATTGCTATAATTTTCCAATATACGTAAGACTTTACGTCTCAATGTCATTTTTTAAATGAACTTGCATGCAAGATGATAAGACATCAACCGAACTGCCTTCTGCTGTCAAGTTAAAAATCGCGTTGGAAGGGAGGCTTGCATGCAAGCTGTACTATCTCGTGTAATCCTCGGGTTATATCGCTTTAACGTTAACAGGTAATTTTAGCACAGAGCGATTATCTCGGCTAGAGCAGAGGTTAGTAGTCAGTACCTATGTATATCACAGTCACTTGTCAATCTACGTATGACTTCGAACGACATAAAGGTCAATGTTAACCATTGTGAAAATAGTTCGTAGCTAATATTTTTAATCTTTTTCCATCAGCAGAGTATCTTTAAGAATTTAAATATTTTATAAAATGTTTTCAAAATTCAACGAAGAATTTTTTAAAAAAAATTATCAGTAATTAATTTCAAAATAGCGATAGATTAAAGTGGTATGTGTTTTATAGATCAAATGTTCCCAATAAGGCAATTTATATAATTTTTGCCCATTAGGGCTAACCCATAGGCATTGTTTCTCTTAGTCATCCATAATTAACATCTCGGCAAATATGATTTACTCTATTAAAAGCAAGATTAATATCTGCAGTATAATGCATAGCTAAAAAAACCCTGTAATAATTTGTGTAATTAAGCAGAGTCCTAATATAGAACCAAAATCTCATCATATAGAAATATTAATTGGTGCAGGTAAATCAATTAAAGCATTATTTATAATTTTAGTTAAGGGGTGTATATTTCGTAAAGGTTTCAAATAAATTCAAATAATAACTCTTAGCTGGAAACGAAATGTTGTTCGTTTTTAAAGGTATGAGTTAATTATAATTTATTATTTTAAATTTATTATTTAGGTTATATTTTATAGGATAACACGTGTAACAGATCTGAATTCCAGCGGGAGTCTATCGGAACTCATTTCCACTACCAATACTGAAACATGCAGAACTCAAGCGGAACAATTACGGAATTCCGGATTCCGAAATTTTAAATTGCAGAGGCACTGGAGTACTGAATTTAAAATCTATTCAGTACTAAACATAAAATCCATTCAGTACTGAATTTAAAAACTCTATTTTCCTCGAATTTAAATAAAGTGAAAGTTAATATCGGTATAGTACTGAAAATAATGTTAATTGAATTAAAAAAAAAATCTTTTTTAATTTATTCAAAACTACCACAATTTTTTTTCCATCTACGGTTCTCGTATGCAACCTGGCAAACGCAACTGCAGGGAAGAATTTATTTGTATACATTATTTTTAAGTTACATATCTGCTTCCAGGACTGAACCCAGAACTGTGAGCGCGGAAGTCCATCGTCTAAGCTATTGTGCTATTTTCTACCTTACAACAGATACGAAAAAAAAACTTATATGTATGCATAAACAAATTCATATCGAAGTGAAAAATCAAATACTGAAGTAGTACTGATAAATATTATATTACCAGGGCGGGGCGGTAACATAATGTCAAATGTCATTGGTAAGGGAAATGACATGTCTCAGAATAGTATAGTATATTTTATTGTTTCAATAAACTGAAAAATGCCGCGCAAGAGTTTAATATTGGGAAAAAAATAAATTGCTTAATAACAGACGTTTAATAAAACATGAAGATCATACTAATTCTACAAAGGCACATAAAATTGCTTTCCGTAAAATAAAATTGTATGCAGATTGTAAAAGTAAATATACAGTCACAAATTTAGCTTTAATTATTCAAAACTATGCTATCTAAACTATGCTTTATCTAAATTACTAAAAATATTGATGGAAGATGCTCATCTTAGCGTACCAATGGATGTTAGGACGTTGCTATCCACACCATTATCCATTACCGAATTGCGACATATAAAAACAATTGATAATGGAGAATATATTCACTTTGTCGTAAGAAATTGTTTAGAATGTCTTTTAGAATCTTTACAAAAAAATATGCTGTTGCAATTTTTATGACATTCGGAAAACCTAATAATTTTAACAATTTTCTTGAGGATTTCGTGACCGAGATCGAAAGTCTTTTGAAGAGTGGATTAACACACAATTCTAGAAGTTATCAAATTAAATTCCATGCTTGCGTATGTGACGCACCAGCAATGGCATCAGTAAAACAGATCAAAGGTCACGGGGGATATTTTTGCTGTCCAAAATGTTTTATTAAAGGTGTTAGTACAACTTCAAGGAATGGTAGAAAAGTAGTCATTTATCCGGATATTAATACACAATTAAGGAACAGGTATATCCTCAACAGCTGTATTAACTACAGGAATAGGTACATCGTCTTGATGACATGTAGAAACCATTATTGACTGAAGTTCACTATCCTCAGTTAAGCTCTTTTCAGTGGTTGTGAGAGGTACTGAAAAAATTTCCAGAGTATAATTTCTACTCGTATTGCACTTTTGTAATTATCTGATAATGTATGTATATTAATTTATATATAAAGTTGCTGAGTGTGTAAATAGCGATACCATAGCTCTGTCGTCCAGCGCTATGACTATAAAAACTTTCCATTTTTGTAAAGGCCGCTTTCCGCTTACGATCAATTTTCCAGCAACAGCATTAAAAGGTGCCTGAAAAGCGATTCATAATTCAAACACAAAACTCATGAAAACGATGAATCGTGCACTCAGTTTAAAATAAAAAAGATTTGTTTACCAATGCGTCTTTAACCCAGGACACAGGTAAAGCTATACTTTTATCTCCTACGAGCTGATATATTTTGTACATTTTGTTTAATTTAATCTTTAACAAAAGCCACAATTTTGAGACTATTTATTCAACTGTTTAACTAAAATGCAATGCAAAAAAACAACACACGAATATTCACGAATAACTCACTTACAATATTCAGTACTGCCAAGGTACTGCATAGATACTTATAGAAATAATAAGAATAAATTTCTGAACAACATTTTCCGAATACTTGTACAGAACTTAATAAGTAGGTACTGATTAAGTATTTTAGACTTTGTAAAATTTTACTTTTTTAATTCATAATTTCAGTACACTTACAGTAATACTTCAGTATTGTAAATCTTAATTGCTTTACGCATCAAAAAGGTGATGTGAATTTCGAAAAATCGGAATTCTTATGATACTTATGATGAACTGAACTTCTGAACTGCTTTTTTATCCGTAATTTAAACAATTGGTATTCGTTTAGTACTTATCCAGTACTTAAATGAGAAAAAATGATTTTAATTCCGGATGAATTCATAAAAATCAGTACAATTGTTGCCTAATCATTAGTTTTTTAATTGAAAACTGGAATGAATGGTTGGACGAAATATTAATTGTTTTATCAAATTTTATATGCTTAGAATTTTATTTTTTAGTTAAAAAGCTAAAATTTATTTTAAAGACGAGAAGACCCTATACATCTTTATAATTGATTATTTATATTAATTAAGATTATTTAAATTATAATTTATTATTTAAATTAAATATTGTAGTTCTTGATTTTAATTATTGCCCGAGACATTTTCTTCTCTCCTATAAGGCTAACAGATTAAAATTTAATGAAATATTACCGAAAATGAATAGAGCTAAGAAATTTATATTTTAAAACGTAACTAAAAACAATTCGAAAGTAATTTGAATGGAATCAACCAAAATCATTACATAAATTAAATATTCAAAAATTAACATTTTGTGCAATGTTATAAAGGCAACAGAGAATATTAATATGGGAAACAATAATTTTTTCGGCGGGAGATCCGTGCTGGAAAACATTACTTTCGACACGACTATCGAATTTCCATGACGGAGATGAGATATTTATTGAAGAATCTTAAAAGCAAGTAGAAAAGCTAGAATTGTTCTAAAACCGTTCGTCGGACAGTAAAAATGGTTATAACCAATTTCATAAGATTTCACATTGTGAAGAACTTTTCAGTACATTAAAACCGTCTAGGACTGATCGTTTTCACAGTATACGTAAAAATTCTAAATTTTTATATGGCAACACCAAGAACTGATTACCCGATTTAGTTCATTTTCCAAATTTTATTTACTATTGCTATGAAAACACCATGTAGAAAATTTCAGCTTTATACGTCGACGAGTTCTCAGGTAGTGCCCAAATATATAGTGAAAAACGAAATTTTTGTATGGCAACCCTACGAAATTTAGTTATTTTCAAAAAACCCGTGTGCAAAATTTCAGCCCATTAAGTGAACGGTTTCTCACTCTGTCGTGCGAACGGACGGACATGCAAAAATCAAAATAACTTTTAATATTATGCGTGGGTGATTTTACTCTACCATAATTATTTCTAGGTGTTACAAACGGAATGACAAATTTCATATACCCTATAGATTTCGTCTAGGGTATCAAAAGGGAAATCGACTTCACACATTGCCAAGTTAAAAATTATGATGAATTCCATCATTGAATTTGACATTACTTAAAAATTGTACGTTTTTATGCACAGTGCACAGGAAGGAAAGGTCCACGTTTGATTACATTCTCGATAACACAAACGGTAAATAAGTAGGGTGGAGTAAGCCAATACATTTTGAGGTGTGTTCTGATCACGTTTTTGCTCTTGGCCACCCCCCCCCCCCGCCCCTAAACTCTAAAATGGATCGTTCCTCCTAAATCCTAAAATTTATTGCATATCGTTAAAAAGTATGCAAGGTCCTCTTTGGAGTAATTCTTGAAAGTGATTACACTTCCTTTGAAAAACAAAAAGAAATTAAGACGAACATTTGACGGGAAGGAGGGATCTTAGGCGGAACGGTTGCGAGCGTAAAAGTGTCAGTCAGGACACTTCAAGAAGTCCATTCGCATACTTCATTCAACTAATTTACCGTAGGTATATATTGTATTCTTGTATGGAAATAGTAACGCTGACTTTGAGGTGCTAAAAATGCGTTTTATATGATCTTTGTCTGGTTAGTATAAGTGAATTAGTTATTTTCCAGCTCTTCGATGAGAATTTGCATAAATTTAATCCAAATTGTTATCTGCTGGCGGGGAGTTACGTTTCTTATATGATATGTAGTAGCAGACTGTTAAAAAAAGAAATGTCTGTTTTCTAAAATAGTTTCTTTTCTGTTAAAATATGCAAGCTTTGCAATTTTGCTTCCAAGAACGCTTGTCCAAGTTCGTCCAAAAATTTGTGACTCATAGGAAAGAGGTAGAGTATCTGAAAGACCTAGTAAATTATATCTTCTCGATATCTTGTGACTTCACCGGCGGTATTTTTATTTATTATTTCTCTTCTATTGGCTTCTGTAGTAAAACTAACGTCATCAAGCTTTGGAAATAGAACTATTTAATATCTTTCATATTCCTTTCAGCATCTCTAAATTTTTTAGAAGCAATTTTCGCAAACTTTTTCTTAATAAAAGTTTCATGAAGGCGCATCTATTTCCCTTTTGCTTCCGAATCTGTAATCAAAATTAAGCGACATTTACATGGTTTCGCTACGCTGTACAATTTACTGTGATAATTAGGTGGGAGCATCAGGCTAAATTGTAAAACTGTAAACACGATAAGTGTTTTTCCAACAAATAATCTAAAAACGTCCAATCTACCTTGATGACGAAATTGACAACAAAATGGCTTCACGAGAAAAAGTTACAGAAAATCTCATAGTTTGAATTGGAACAATTACGCAACAAACGCTTCAAAAATTAGTGATAAATAAATAAAATAAATATTTTATAGGACCAGGCAAAATAAAATGATTTCATGAAATCATGCCATTTTCTTATAAATTAACATTTTCTTTAATAACATTATACCCTAGATGAAAGAAAACGGTTAAATAAAATGAAATCACAAAGTATTGTATGGCAACACGAAGAAAGAGTTGTTCGATTTTGTCCATTATTTTTAAATTTTATTTACTATTGCTATGATATACCATGGGTAATGTTTCAGCTCTCTGCGTCGACGAGTTCTCAGACACTGTCTAAATATATAGTAGAAAACTGAACCATACGAAGGAGTTGGTTCCATTTTGAACTTAGATTCACTTTTTGTACAAAATACCACATGTGCAAAATTTTCGTACTCCTAAGTGGACGCATTTTCGAGCTATTGTGAGGACGCACGAAAAAGCGACATGGACATACAGACGGACAGACGCGCATATGGACAAACGGACAGACGGAGATGCAAAAATCAAAATAACTTTTAATATTATGTGTGGTGTCCAATCCACATTGCTCTACCATAATTATTTCTGTGCGCTACAAACGGAATGACAAACTTAGTATACTCGTACCCTATTATTTCATCTACGGCATAAAAAGAAAGCTTATACAAAATACGAGTATTATAGTTCAAGGAAAGCAAGCAAAAATTAACAGAATAATGCTGAAAGGAGAAGTGGATCCACAGAAGCAATTAGGGAAAATAACATCTATTACTGTAGTGGTCACAGCACCCAGCACAGCTTACATGAAGTAGCCTTATTATATGTAAAAAAAAAACGAAAAAAGAAAAAGAGAAAAAGCTATAATGGGTAAACGATATAAGACCAATTTGGTTTTTACTCTAATTGGATTCACTTCACATAGCTGTCACTCTGTTTTGAAAATATGCTCGCTAAATCGTGAAGGTGGGTTTCGCATTTGTAACATAATTACTGCATCCCACACTAGGTCACCCATTTCAGTCCGTTATCATCCAGAAAAAATATGTATGTATTCCTGAAAAAGTTGAATTCTTGTGTGGTACTCCTAGGAAATGGTTGCATGATTTTGCCGATTTACAAGCTTTTTCTACAATATTCTGTAAAAGACAAGGTACACAATCAACGTCGCTAGTCATGAGAGTTTACTACTATGATATACAATGGTATTAAAGCAGTTGCCAAGTATACTTATCAATCTGAAGAGCGTGGCTAATGTCCCTCTTGGCTTGGCATTAAATCTCGCAAAACTAAACCAAAAATTAATAGCGCCAAAGTCTCCTCTTCTCATGTTTAAAATTTGAGCATATACAGTAGTGTCGACTATTGAATGTGGTAGTTAACATACTTACTGAAGTTTAGATTTCTTTAATTATTTATGCCTTTTTTTACTCTAATTCTTGAATTGAACGAAAAAAAAACAGAAAAAACAGTAAATGAATTCAATTATTAAAATAAGACAAAGTCTTTTATTAGTTTTTGCGCCATCTATTCATGTCCACCAAAACTAGAATCACAATTTGGTATTTGTTTTTAAAAAAAATAGTTTTGATTCAGGCGCTATACTTACCGTACTCCGCAGAATTTTATGTATTTAGTGACTACTCGTCTTTAGGCATTACGCAGTCATCGTTTCTGTTGGGACCGAGGACATGCAATCAAATGAATACTTAGTCAGGAGTCAGCTGAGCATAAACGCTGTCCTAGTCAATTTTTCATATGAACTGTATGAATGCTGTTTCCGGCAGTCAAAGCACAACAGTCTATAGCGGGATATTACAGGGTAATTGCCTTGCCAGGATAAGGAAACGGATCTTAGAACTACCACTTTCTGGTTCAGCTAAGTTTTTTTTCTTTTTTACTTAATTTGAGCAGTAATATTTGCTAAGATTATTTTTACATATTACGTTTTGCTCTTTAGGCACTATTTATTTTGTTCTTCGAATTTTTAATACTTTTCATAAAATTATTTAACCTCTTCAAGCCATCATACAGATAAATAAAACCTCCTAAAACTAGACTAAGTTCTTCTAATGTCTACTGAATAAAGTGGATTTCATTCCAATCCACATACAAACATACTTATGTTGATTTACAATCTACTGTTTGGTTTGGTTCACTTGCCGTTGAAGTAAAACGTAAAGTTTAAGGTTTTTTTTTTGTGAATATAAAAGTGTTTTCTAAAGTGTTTAGCTTCAGAATGAATAGATATGTGAGTAATTGGCCTTTTAGATTTTTTATATCTCAGTAGAAGCATATGGCATCATGTGATGCCATTGGCCTTGTTTGTTATCTTGTTTCAATAAATTGACACTTTCACTGAATCCCATAATTTCTTCAGTATTTTGCTATCCATAGTGTTACTGGCTAATATTTTTGTATAAGAATGATAGATTTTCGGTATATTTTAAAATTTTTGTTTTTCATGGTTTACTTAACGTTTTTCGGTTATTCATTTCGAAAATTTCAAATTAATTTAAATATGGTCCTATCAGGAAATTGCGTTTAACTTTCAGAAAAGAAGGGCATTACAAGATACCGAAATTGAAGACCTGTGTTTTTTACCTTCCGACTCAGAATGTAGTGTACTAGACAGTGATGATACAAATTTCGAGTCTGATGAAGTGATGGGGATGGAGTGTCGGGAAACACGTGCTTTCGGAATCAACGACAATGCATGTATAACGTCAACATCGGAGCATCTCAGAAACTACAGAAAGCTGTCAGGGTTTTACGTGAGCACCTGCCATTAAGGCTAAATCTCCCGGCAGTCTTAATGCATGGATTAGAAGACAAGCGACAATCTGCCTCGAGAGGCAGAATATAAATATTCTGTCTCGGGAGTACCAGTTTATGTCAGTGCATGCTTGACATTGGACTTACTGATCAAAGCGAGACCTACCTAAAATCTCTTCCGATCTGTGGGTCACGGCACCCGGTTGATTTAGCGCCGAGAGCCAATCCTCGAAGCATACATTAATAAGCGACCATCCTTCAAATTCACGTTCGACGAAGAATGTTCGCCTAAGTCATGCAGACTTAGACAATCTCTCTCTGCCCGCATATGGGCTACCACAACCACTACGATGCCCCCATAAGGGGGCCTTCCCAAGTTGAGGCGAATATTGCTTCGAAGTGCAGCTATATTCGGGGCTCCTCAGCCCCGTAGTACCAAGTTAGCAATGTCGTCTACCCAATTGGTATGGCTTCATATAAAATGATCATACGATCATGATGAGTACTCCCAGTGGACCTTCATGCAGATCCTTAAACGTTACTGGTACCTCCGTTCGAGCTCAATCATATTAGCACTTATATAAGTGACAGCAGTGGACCACGAGAAGGTTATGATCCGCCCTTTAGGCTGGGAGAGGCTTGAGACTACAGCCAGTAGTCTTATAGCATACCTAGGTACAAATACCAAGCTACATACTAGGTCATATACGCGCCGGCTTCACTACGTACATGTACTATCATCAGAACTCAGACGTCAATGTCCTTTCAGCACGAAGCTCGATGCACATAAATGGCTTTTCACATCCAGTTATTCTCCCCTGGCAGCTCTGCGCTTCACTAACCCTTTGCACCGCCAAGAAACTACAGATGGGTGTCGGGTAAAGATAACGACTTTTACGGAATTCCTCCAGCCTATCAAGGCGAAGATAAAGTATTCGTAAATGCATTTGAGCCATATGATTTTTTCAAATATTTTTTCAATGACGATTTGTTGGCGATAATCGTATTTGAGACAAATAGATACACTTTTCTATGAGGCAATGTTACCCTTTCAATTACTGTCGCAGACTTAAAGATTTTCCTTGGCATAAATTTCATAATGACATACATAAGATATCCTAATGTAAGAATGTATTGGTCCGAAATTCCAACGCAAAGAATGGACCAAATAGCGAATTCTATGAGTCGCAATCGATTTGCAGAAATAAAAAGATATATACATTTTTACAACAACGAAGAAGAGCATAAAGAGGATCCGATTGAGAAATGCAGTCAATAGACGAACAAATGGTTCCGTTCAAAGGAAAGAGTTCTGCAAAACAGTATATGGTGGGAAAACCAAAAAAATGGGGCTTCAAAATATGGTGCAGGGCTACTTCAGATGGATATGTTCACTATTTCGAGATGTATGAAGGAAAGTCTAGCAACGAGCGTTCACCGTTAGGTGTAGTAGGGGACACAGTTATCCATTTATGTCATGGGATTTCAAGCACCGGTAATAAACTATTTATGGATAACCTTTTTACAAGTCTTCCGCTTAAGGAAAACAAATGCAAAGAAAAGGGGACGACCTGGTCAATCTAATGCGGACGCCGAAAAACCAAGGAAGAAACTTTTAGTCCCATCAAAGACACTAGGCTGCATACGCTATGACGAAAATATTGATATCCCTGAAAAGGTAGATATTAAATCTGACCCAAGGTGCCACAGTTCAATATGCTTCCGAAGAACGGTACAAGTGTTGCAAGTGCAATGTACCGGTTTGCCCTGAATGTATGAGAGAATTTCATACAAAAAACTAAATGTTTAATTAAAATACAGGGTGACAATTATAATGAAAATAACTACTTAATTCTGATGTTTAATTATTACCTCAATTAGAAAATAATGATTACCGTGCGAAGTTACTTTCATATGTAATAGTCGGTATTATAGGTAACAAAAAAACTCACTGGCGTCATATGACGCCATATTCCTAAATCCTCTCTAGGACATCTGTTTTATATTTCTTGTATTCTATGTTGTAATTTGACTTAAAATATACATCTCCACCAAGTAAAAAATGTTTATACGAATTGGATCATAATTTGGGTATGAAGAGGTTAAAAAATATATATATACGCCAAAATGAGCTTGACATAGTAAGGAAGGATACCATTCGGCCCGGAAGTTTGTAAGGCTGAATATTAAACCAAACTATTTCTCTTGAAATTATTCATGCACTCTTACCTTTTGACTCACTATAATTCCTCAAATTCAAATTCAATGTATTTCAAATTTGTGCTCTCCCTCAATCTGTAGCAAAATGAGTAATTAGTTGATTTTTTTAGAGCACTTGGTGGAATTGCCTTGATAAAATTTTTTAAAACACTTGTTTCTATTTCCACAAAAGCTTTTTATTAAATTATTAGTCTATTAAACGAACAAAACTGACGCGTTTCGCCTTCTTAGGGCATCCTCAGAGCTACTTACCAAACTGCGTCTATGTGCAAACTTCACAAGGAACTGTCAGCTGTGTACACAGAAACAACTGTTTTAAAAAAATGTTAATAAGTAATTAGTCTACTAGGAAAGGATAAGCTAATAATACTAATATTGGAAACTAAAAAGGAAGTAAATAAATAAATAAATTTTAAACGTAAAATATCTAAATATTAAACATAAATAAATAAATATCCCACAGGAATAAATAAATAAATATTAATAAACATTTAATAGGAAAAAACAAGTAAAAACGCTAGAATTGGTTTAAGACCAATCCTTATGATACCCTAGACTAGATGAATGCCCATATAAAATTTCGTATGGTCACCGATCTATGCAAGTTAGATTTCTGAAGTGGTTTTTCGCATATATTGCTAGAACGGTTCATCGGACAGAAAAAATTATTATAACCACTTTTATAGGATTTCGTATTCTGAAGAAGATTTTAGTACAATAAAAATGTCTAGCACTGATCGTTTTCACAGTGTATGTAAAGCCACTAAATTTTTATATGGCAACACCAAGAAGAGGTTCCCCGATTTAGTCTATTTTTGAAATTTTATTTGTTATATTTATAAAAACACCATGTACCAAATCTCGGATCTCTATGTCGACGCGTACTCAGGCAGTGTCCAAATATATACAATTTGGTCATAAAGATTTGCTTTTTTTGCTTACGTAAATACCTCAAATCATCATCGTCAGGAAAGAAAAGCCTTACAAGTTTTCAACTTAATAGAAATCAGTGCATTAAGTAGCTACTTAATTGATGCTTATAGTGAAGTGTAATTCATCTCATTAATTAGAAATAATGGTTCCTTGCACTCTGTTTTGACACCACGCATACTCCTACATTCGTCAGATTATATCAGAAGTAGTATCGGCGTTATTACTGACCACAGGGACTTAATTCTTATTTTGAAAAAATCAAAAGAAAGTGATTTCTATTTGTAATTACATTGTACACTTAAAGTGTTGGTAACTTTTTCACAGACACACGCCTTACAAAGTCAAATATTATTTGAATAAACAATATGTTACTGTTCTTAATTTTCATGTATCTAGGGAACAACAAAAGACCATACTCGTGTTTCTGGCCTCTAAAGCCATAAAAAACAGCAGTTAAGCTCTGTATGTTCAGCTGATTCGAGCGTGTTTCTTTTCGACAATGTACATATAAAACCAATCGAAATCTTTATTGAACCTTACAAAATTTTAAAATGTTATTGCTTATGCTTGGCTTAGTGTTGTTTTCGGTCGTACTTTTTATACCATCCGTTTGCATAGCTAAAGACGATACAATTTCTTCCATTTACAATGGTGAGCCAGTCACCCTTGTTAGAGGTAACGAAGTGCTGCAAGACTATGCATATGCATATGTAGCTCTTTTGGAATTCGAAGGGAAACCAATTTGTGGATCGGCTATTATCGGACTTGATGTTCTACTGACTTCAGCTCACTGTGTTTATGATATGATGCCTTTTGAATTAAGAGTAAGAGCCGGAACATATGTGAAAGGAGATAATACACCGGATAAAGTTCAATTACGATCAGTCAGAGATTATGTCATCCATAAGGATTATGAAAAGAAAATGTATAGTGAGCATGACATTGCGGTGATTTTCGTCGGCCCTCCATTTACTATAACTGATTTCGTCAATGTCATCCAGCTAGCTACTCAAGCAGAACGAGATTCATTCTATGGAAAAACAGTATTTTTTATGGGCTGGGGACGTACAGAGAAAAATCAATTTGCCAATGTTCTTCAACATATTGAACTGACTTTACTTAAAAAAAGTCAATGCAAAACAATATTGACAGGTGTAATACATCATACTATGATTTGCGCTATTAATAGATATAACGATCAAGGATGTTGTGTTGGAGACTCAGGTGGTCCCTTGGTTAAGCGAGATTTTATGCATGAAGGAAACGATATTATGTTGGGTGTAGCATCGTTTATGGTACCGGATCAATCAAATCCAGCTGTAGGCAATCCCAAATATCCCTCAGTATTTATTGATGTCGTAGTTTTAGAATCATGGATTAAGAAGATAATTGACGAAAAACATCGTCCAAAACAAATTAAGAAAGAAACGAAAAGCTGGTATAAGTGTTGCTAGTAAATATTTCTTAAGTTTTGTGCAATATTTTTTAATAGATATATTTTTATTTAAGTGTCGTTTTACTTCAAAAACAGCTTTCAAGTAATTTTTACATAAAAGTAGAGTATTAATGAAAATTTTTTCTTCTATCTTTCTATTTTTTCACTTTGAAGGCCAACTGATTTTAGTAAAAAGCAAAAACACATTGTTAACTTTACTAACAGATTTGAATTGTAAAAATATAAACCTATGTATTTCCTGCCAAAATCGAAATTGGCAATTTCAACACACTAAAATTCCCATCTTAGAAATAAACTCTCTCACTTTCGACTTAATTTCAACCATTTTTGTTTGAAATTCACCTGTTTTTATTAATTTTTAACGATTTCTTCAGACCAAATAGTAAATTCTACATTCTACTATTTGCTGGCTTCCTCCCACACTTGTATGTACAAAATAAATTGAAAATACGAACTCAGCACAGTCCTCTCCAATTTCCTTTTTTTATTTTTCATTAATGATCTGCTTTCCCTTACTTTCAATTCCATCCATAGCTTCGCTGATGACAGTACTCTTGATTTCGCTTACTCCTTTGACACTCTTGCGGACTCCAGAAGGAATGCCGTATGTGTTAAACGAGATTGCATTATTAGATCAATGAATAACGATCTTGTCAATATCCTCGCTTGGGGCAGAGCGAATTGCGCCGAATTCAATGCATCTAAGTCCCAAAGCTGTCTTATTTCATTAAAAACATGATAATAATTTATCCACTCCCGTTTCTTTTGATAGAGCACTGGCTTACGATACACCGTCTTTATGCACTCTTGGCATTAATATTTCCAGTAAATTAAGCTGGACAGATCACATCTTCTCTGCTGTCAAGAAAGCATCGAAATGTCTTGGATTTCTGAAAAGGTGTAATAAATATTTCAGCCCGTCAAATCTAGCGCTCCTCTAAAAGTCCTATATCAGACCTAGAATGGAATACAATTCTCACATCTGGGCCGGAGCTGGTCGCACAGCCTTAGCTTAATTGGATATTGTCCAAAAGAGAGCCTTCAAGCTCATTGGCGATATGGCAATAACTTGTAATATAGACTCACTCGAGCACCGCCGCAATACTCGCGCTGCAAATCGCGCTCATCCTTTTACCCTTTAAATTGCTTTCGGCCGTGCAGTAAAATTCCGTGATAGTTTTTTATCCCGAATAGTGCCTATTTGGAACAGTCTACCATCTTCTGTCTTTCCTCCGGCATACAATCTGCGAAAGTTTAAGAATGACACATACATCAGCACCTCCGCCGCTCTCCTCACATTCCCTAATTCCTTTCCGTATCTCCTTTCTGCCATGCTGTGCTTTGCATCATAGAGTATCCCCTGAGCTTGGCTTAATAATATAAAAAAAAAATAATCTTACACAGATGTGCTTAGCGCTGGTATTACTGTGGGTTCCAGATCGGTGACTCTAAAACAACAAAATTTTATACAATTTCACAACCTTCACGCAACTATTATAATTATATGTTTCTTTGATATTATGAAACGCATTGCGCAGATTTTACAGCTGAAGTATGTCTGCCTACACTTAGACCACGATTGCGGCCATATACTAAATCGCCCTATACACGGCGAACATGTTATTTAACTTGGTGTGCCACCAAAACTCTCAGAATACTTCCCAAGGAACGAAACAGAATGTGTGCGTTGGGAGTCCGTTCTCTAAACATTTATGGTAAAGTACCAAACATTGACTTTATACATGTTATAGAGGCTAAACTACTACCCATACAGGAAAATAGTCTTCTAGTAATTTACAGTTTGTTTCCTTACCTTCCCAAAGGCTACACTTTTATACCCTCGACAGACGATAGCCATAATTCTAAATTACCTACATCAACAAGATAATCTCTGTCGTGTGTCACTCCTGAACTTTTAATTATCTCACAAAGTAATTACATAATTGCCACATCTTGACATTGACATAATTGAGTATGGTTTTTGAGGATTATCGCCAAAGTGCCACTAAAAACACGTAGTAGTGATTCTGTAAACTTATGACAGCTTTTAGACGCAGCTGTTCGTGGCGTTTATGACAAGTTGCAACGTTTAAGAACAAGTTTTTTGAAGAAAAGGTGATAAAACTTTTTTTGTTTATGTTATGGAAAATGTAAAAAAGAACAAGCAGAGAGCATTGCGGTTGGATGAAGCTGTAAATAAGCTTATTGCTTTATGGGCAGACAAGAAATTCGCATATTTCTGAACAAATGGAAAATTCAGACACGTTTTCCTAAAGTCTTTGTTGGGTAGGAGGATATCCAACAATAAACTCTTTTTCCATTTTGTTGCATATTTTCTCCCAACTTCGAAAACATTGGAAACTGTTCGATATTCCGCAGATGACTCCAGTTCAAAAAGTGCTATCGCAACACGTTTTTCTAGTGGAAATGCATCTCTCATAATAGTATCCTCCATGTCTCAAGAATTACAAGCCTTCACTTAGCTCTTTAAATAGGCTTCTGCTCATACGAAAGTTCTCCTTAAATTTTTTATTACCCTGTAGCGGAACATCTACTTCCCAGAATGTTTTATATTGGGCCTGAAAAGTTAGATGTAAGTACAAAAACATTATATTACGATCATACTGTCTACAGTCAAAATTTTTCTCCTTTTTATCACCGAATGTCGCCGAACACTGCTGCAAGTAGTAACATAGGTCTTTTATTGGCTTTGAATTTTCATGCACTATTATAAATACGTCTTTTTAACTTCTTACGTCTGTATTTAAAAGAACTGTTAGATCTCCTAGTAAATCATTGGAGTTGGTTGCTGTCTTTGGCTATTGCAAACAAAATTTGACTTAAATGTCTGTCGTCTGTCAGCATATATTTAATTGGAAATTAGAAATAATTTTCAATAACATAATTGGAAATTATTTTTGTTCGTCTGTCGACGGTATTACTACATACCTTACTTAACAAAATAATAAAATAGTTTTGATTACGAAGCAACCTTACCATTTTATACTCACTAACTCTCAGCAGAGTAATAATTGCATGTGCGTATGTGCAGCCGAATCTGTAGGCAGCTACATTCGATATCATTAGCCCAAAAGCATGCCATGACGGCACAGCGACACATACAATGAGAGTTTTTGCTTGAGGAATCGTAGTCATCTGGTTGAGATGAATGTTTTTAAATAATTTTGTTAGGAAAGGTATAAAAATTTTGTTTCGGTTTGAATGATAAAAAAGTAAGCTTAAAATTATCAGAACACCATTTTTCTGTATGAATAGTATTTTAGGGCGGAGGAGCTATTCAAATCAAACTTTTGTCAGTTTTACAAAAGAACACTGCAAATATTTTAGAATATTGTGAAGTATTCTCGAGGGTTTTGGTGCCACACATGAAAGCTTTTTCTAGACACACTGTCAAGCATGCTGTCCAGCATTAGGATAGGAATACATATCCGGAGATACTAGAATTATTAATTGCTATCTTTCTTCAATTGTTCACTCAAGAATGACGAATGCGTGACAAACATCGTCCTACACAGTTTAATGTGTTGTGAAACACGTAGCCCCGCCACTAAAACTCAAACTCATTTGATTTTCGTCCAACCGCTTGACATTCTGCGTGTCAGTGTCACATCGCAAAGAGGCGCACACTTAGAATATAGAGAGTACAGGATGTGTGATAAGCCGAATTTAGCGTAATCATATTCTGGTTTTTTAGTATCTGTTTCCGCTGTAGTGAATGCTCAGTAAAGCCGTGTAGTAGAATCAATATAGAAAGCGGGGCAAAAAGATATACGGTTGAAAATATTGCGTTTGCTCCCACTGAAAATGTTCTTATTCGATGTCACTACGCCAACATACCCTGGGAGTTTCTCAGCTGTCATAAACGTAAACAAATCTCGATGGATGAAGGAATTTTTCGATATTTCATCATTTTTGTTATGTATTTTTAAATTAAATTAATATAAAAAGGTGTGTAAAGTACACAAAATAATATTTTATAACAATATGTACTTGCCTAAAAATGAATTCCCACGTCGTGCCTTGGTGTTGTTGTGGCAATTTGTCACCGAACACTTATTGTGAAAATACATGAACATTACATAGAAATTTATCACTATAATATCAACAGATAATTACTTACACTCTTTACTTTATTTTGCACTATTTTTAACTAAAATATCTTTCACTTTTCACAAGTTTTAAATTCGATACAAATTGTTGCAAATTAGGAAACTTCGTTTGACAGTTGAAAATGCATTTGTCTCTTTCTTCAATATAATGCTGACCTACTTCACGGGACCTTGAAAAATCCACGCTCATGCACACGAATTGTACAGGTATCAACACTTCCTGGTGTCTCTATATTCTAAGGTCGCACACATGGTCAAATCTGCGGGACAAAATCGTTGTCCTACTCGAGTTGGCCAACATGCGTGACCATGTATGTTTGCCCCCTTTACCAAATTTAGTGCTCAACTTAACCTCAACTTGAAGTTGAGGCGATAAATTGATATGTGTCTGAACCTGTTGAACTCTCAATCACCGGTTGAGAGTGAAGTTGAGCTGTTGATAGGTGTCGAAGATCAACTTCCGGTTGGAATTAACAGATTGATGCATATGTAGTCATGTTGTTCAACTGTTGGTATGATTTTTTTATATTCGAAGCTTTTGGAGGATAAGTTGACCATTGAGCTAAAAAAATTTAAAAGTTTTATAAGAGGTTTTTGTTATTTAATACTAGGCTAGATATATCTTTATATTTATTTGTACTATGTTTAGATGGTTTCAATAAAGGTAAAACAATTCCGGGAACAATTCAAAAAATTATATAAATGATTTCATGTTTATGGAATACGAATAGTGAGGAATTTAGCAACAAAAATTTGCTGGAATTAGCATATAACAATTTAATGATGAGAAATTAATGCCCAGGCTGATAAAAATTTTGTATACAGACGCATTACTAATATGCGCATCGCATTTAGACAAGAGCTAAAGAAGGTAAAAGAATCGCGGACTAGTTGTAGCTCTCCAGACGATGTCTACATTTCTATTCCTACACTTTAGTATTTCGAGCTATTACAGTTTACAGCTGAAGATGAAACTGAAAGAATTGGAATATGCGCATTGACTCCTCCACCTTTACTGCCTTGTAATGTTAATAATACTGGTACAATTTTTCCGAGAGTTTCAGATGAAATAGCCAGACTAAATTTCATATCCTCATAGCTTCTTTCAGTGGCAAGAAAACGCAGAGTTTCCACGAATCTCTCTTACGGGCTAATAGCGCCTCGCATTATTACGCAAGCAGATGAGTGAGTGCTTTTGGACGTGAAGTCTTGTGTGTCAGCATGAGCTGCTCCGCGAGCAGCGTTGCAAGTGCAGGGCGGCACGCTAGATCCTCGGCTATGGGCGGGGAAACCATTAACAACAACAAAATCGGGCCTTATCGCAAAAAAATTCAGCACCACATCCGATCCTTATGGGACCCTTACACCACTTATCTTGACTCAATTTGAAGACGCAGATGGAATGTCTTCTTTGCTGTGCCCCATCCACCCAATGACACTGCGGGTTCTATTTTTCCAGTGTCCCTTTTACAAACCTGAAATTAGCGGAGGATCTGACCTTACATCACCCCTGCCTTAAGAGGGCTTCAGGAGAGAGGACGAAGGAAGAAACTGAAAGCTCAGCCCATTACAATATTAGCAATTCATTTATTACTATAGCCTCCGTTTTCATTCAACCTGTTCTACTACTAGCGAAATTACTATTGTGTTTCTTCTTTTTGCTTCTCACTTACAAGTACTATTCTCAATGTTAATTTCTTTGACTAATGGAAACTTTTTCGGATCTTGCCCGATATTTATCCAGTATGCAAAAAAAAATAAAGGATACTATTTACATTGACACAAAAAGGATAGCTCTAAAGTTAATTACTGGAAGCCAACTATAACTATGAATTCAATTAACAAACACTATATTTCTCCATGTTTAGACGCGTACCGCTCACATCAGAGACAATGACCTTAAAAGTCTGCGAATTGAAACTTGAACATCTAAACAAATTTTGTTGCAATAAGAACTTTTAGGCTTGTACCATACATTCCAAAAAAAGTTTTTCGTACAAAAGGAAGTATATTCGTTATGATTATCTTCCCTGGTTTAAATCGAACCAATTTTAGCTCAAGCCACTTAAATTCCGCCTTTTTATATTTCAGCTGAACTGGTCGGAGTAAATAAAGCAATATAGTAGAAAATATATAGAGGCAAAATATGAAAAATTCGACTTACGTGACATCCCTTCCCTCGAAGGAGCTCCCTGGAGGCGGCCATATTGTATTGAAAAGCTGTAAGTTTGGAAGCTATCTGTATGATCAAAAGGAAATTTAACCGTCAAGGATCAATATTTGCATTCACCACTGTTGACTATGGTACCCACTCACTCTTTGAATTTTATATGAATAAAAATTCTGCTTAGCACTACCTAATTACTAGTTTCTGTTATCCTTATTGACACTAACCTATCATAGATGGGACGAGACAAGAAATCTTTGGAAACAAGACGAAATAAAAAAGGAACAAATCTTGAAACTTATTGGTGAATACCACCCCGTTAATTCTGTTACTTACAATACTTGTGATTGCATTGTATGACACTCCAATAACTCACAAATGTATGAGTTTAGTAACTCGATGAAACTGCAATGATGGTTGCGGTTCCCACTTTATTCATTTACCTCTGAAATTTTATGTAACGTATGCTATTGTGTAGTGAATTTGGTGTTGTCTGGTTTGTGGACCAGTAATGAGCTACTTATTCAATTTGCTTAACATGTGCAATGACAAATTTTCAAGAGTGGTAAAAATGTTGACATGAATCCACGAAAAATTGTTTTTATTTAATTATTTATCTACTATTAATTTACTGAAAGCCCCGGATGGGAGAGAACGGGTGCTAAATAGAATCGTTTTCTTGATTCTTATCACTTTTTTCCTTGAACTAATGCAGTATATGATTTAATATGACTACGTACGATACATCATACTACAACTAGTTCGTTCCTATTCGTGATGAATAATATAAATTGAGAATTTACATATATTTATACAAAAAAAAAACAAAAATACTTGAATGCTTCTGAGTTGATCTTATCCGCAATTTTTCAATGTAGAGGTTAAAGAGTCCAGATCAAAACTAGTACAGGATGCCAAGGCAGGACGATACTACCTTCAGTGAGGATTGTGCCCAATATTTGAAGCTAACTTTGCTAATGTGGCGCCGGCTGTCTTTGTGAATTCGACATACTGACACAGCGCTAGTCATAAAAGCGACATTTGTTATCCAATCTTGGCACATACCAATCATCGAAGCAATCTGTTCTCATTAACTTTCTCGGTGTCGTATGAGATTATTAATCAACACTACCTTTTACCTATTTTAATTTTTAATTAAAACTTCTTGACGATTCAGACCTTACTTTTCACACCTATTCATCATCACGCCACCAGATGTCTTCCTCTTCTTCTTGGTGTCACTCACCCTGCCAGATCTATCTCGTGCAGTCGTGTAAAAAGTGGCAGCACATTCACCGTGTGCGTTCGACCTAATTTTCACTAGATGACAGAACCACCAGACCATAACTAACGGTTGCACTATTGTCGGACTATCCATTCGTAGAAAAGTTTTGAAATCATCTTGCTCATTTTCTCCTGCAAATGCTTTAGCAAATTCACTTCAGAATATTTAACACGATTTAGTAATAACGTTTTAGCCCAAGCTCTTTTTCTATCCTTTTTAGGGTTCCGTACCCAAAGGGTAACAACGGGAAGCCTATTACTAAGACTTCGCTGTCCGTCCGTCACCAGGTTGTATCTCATGAACCGTAATAGGTAGACAGTTGAAATTTTCACAGAGTGTGTATTTCCATTGCCGCTATAACAACAAATAATAAAAATAAAATTAAAAACTAAAGGGGGCCCCAATACAAGAAATGTGATTTTTTCGTCGTTTTTTTCCTCGTGTTATTTTCATTCATTATTATTATCATAAGTAGGCATTTTTTTTTTTCAAATGACTTATTAGCATTTTTTCAAATGATAGCATTATATTTTCACATGGCGCCTACTCTCATTTGAAAAAATAAATGAAAAGTACATACTGTTAAATTTTGTACAATGGTACGGAACCCCTCGTGCGCGAGTCTGACTCTCACTTGGGCGATTATTTTTATTCACCCTTAAAACAGCAACTCTTTTTCAATTAATCGCGATGCCATCTGTATTAAGATTTAACAGCAACTGATATGAGGTCTAAGTTGGGGTTAAATTGAGAAGTGTGTGGGGATGTTTTCAAGTTGATAAATCGTTGTGCCAACTTCAAGTTGAGCAACAGATTGATAAGTGTGTGGACCGCTTAATATACTTATCATTAAAACTACAATTCCTGCCATCTCTTACCAGCTAGAGCATACTTCTCTTATCAACGAAAACACATTTCCGATGAAAATGTACATAGACGGACCAAACTTTATCAGCAAAACCACATTTCCGGTCTAATCTGCAAATTTAGACTTACAACAATTTTTCATGTTTTGCCTTACTATTGCGTGCTCACAGACAGGTATGCAGACATATTTGTTGGTTTGACATCGACGAAAGCGTTTTGAAGTCAGACTATTGAATTTCTCAAAGAGGTGAATATCGAAACCCCCAGGAAATATAATCGATGAAACATAAATGCATACTTGTTTGTGCTAGTCCCAACTTCTGTAATGTCGCTTCTTGAGTCTTTTGGAAAAGCACCAACATGTTAAAATCTAAACTGTTCGATTGACTAAAATCATTCATAAAAGAAAATTAGTAATTTTTGGCGTTCTTCCGTAGCTTCCCAAAGATGGTTACTTTTATTATCTTAATTAACAAAATTATGGATAAACATTAGCTCCAATCCGTAAAAATTACGTATTCCACGCAAAAATATAATAAAATATACTAAAAACCTTTTATAAATAAATTACACTAAAAAGTAAAAAAGATTTTTTTCTTTCTCAGTGATATATACACAAGAAAAGTTTCATTGCAAACAGTTCAAACGTTTAAAGGCAAACGAGGCAATATAATTTTAAACTATTTTTTTTACATGCAATTTTAACATTTAATCTGAAATCTAGCATTTCTTATTTTGCAACGAAACATTTCTTGAGTATATCACTAAGAAAGAAAAAAAATAGTTTTTACTTATTAGTGCAATTTATTTACGAAAGTTATTTATTTTAAGTTTTTTTCAATATATTTTATTTTCTACTTTTTAGTCATTATATTTCCACTAAAAACTCATCTAACGGTACACAATCTATCCAACATATGCATTTTTATTCGCATCTACTTTCTCTTGTGAACGTTACGATGTATTTTTTTTTCTCTGTGGTAAGTAGTTTAGAAAATAATCGCACTTTGCATGTAAAAAAAAATGTGCGTGAAAAAAACTGGATAAATTTATTTTACATCAAAACCCTTATAACGGTTAAACAAGAAAATTGAAATGTTAATATTTCGCCAAAATTCCTCTTAGTTTTTGACATTTTAGTATTGGGGTGCCTAAGCCAACCGGGATGGCCGTCTTTAGACAAGTGGGGGCCTTGGGCACTATAGGCAATAGGGGCCTCTAAGAAATTATTTTCTAAAATACTTGCAATTATCAACAGGACTAATAACGTAAAGTTTGTTAAAGCCTATTGTTCACTGGAGACTTTTTTCACCACCGATAATTCCATTAGGCTCTAATATAAATGAACGTATGAAGTGACGTGACAGCAACATACCTTTTTGGTTATTCCGGCTAGCAAATTTTGGGTGACGAAACTATCACCGAGCCTTCACGTTTATATGAATGTGCACGTACTATTAACATTTTTGTCGCCGCTTGTTTACAATTGTTTTGGGAGACTTTGTAGAGCTAGAAAAAAACCTACGCATCTTCTCTTAAAATCTTTGCTGCAATGATAGTGTGAGAGGAAGATATAAATAATTAAGGAATAATGCAAGTAAGTAGTACAAATGAGACCACCAATATACAACAAAAATTTGAAGGAATACTCTGATAGCAATTTGAAGATAAATATGTAGGAAGAAATATCCATGAAAGTGGTTATAGACATACGAGCTACAGCAGTTCGGGTTGAATTGATGATCGCATAAAGATACTTTGATAAGTTATAGCAGGTCTCAAGATCTTTAACACTCTTCAATACTCATACGGAAATATCCATAGAATTTTTCAGGACAGGATCTCAGTTCATCAAACATTACATAAGTGAAATTTTCCATTATGCACCATTTCGCTTCAAATTGGAAGAGCCCAATAGCGTTGATATTTTCTATATCCTTATGACAAATGCACATATCACACTGTCTCATCGGAATTTATATTGATAAATGATGATATAAAACATGAGTGTTTTGGGTGACAGTTATTCACTGGTGCTAAACTAGCCCACGACGACAGGTTGGCGACAGTGGGCAAGAAATTTTGTGACAAAAAGTCTTAAATGCACGTTAGGCCTAACTTGAACTAACAGTATACAAATTTTCGCTGATTACCAAATAAATTGAGTTTGGCTACGGAAAGAATACCATGAAAAAATTTCGAAAATTTAAAAAAATCGGGGGCTGCAAACACAGTCACTATACTTTTGTATACATTGCTTTGTATAAAAATTTGTTGCCATGTATAGAAGTTGGAATAAATTCCACGGTCTACATTCAGTAGTCAAACTCTAACAGCTAAACTAGCTTGTAATAGGTTTTCTTACTGGTTAAAGCATTAATCATCGGTTGGTGTATTAATTGCAGCGTTTAGGGGATCCCATGGATCACGGGGCATACAGATGCGTAAAGATGGCACTGCCCATCGGAGAAGAACAAATTTTTCCGGAATTCTCTGCACTTAACCATCCAATCCGGGAGGTGCTGGAATGGTCATGGAATTTATCAAGGATAAAGGACAACTCTTATTCTCGAATATCCTTATTTTACAAAAATTTCACAGAGGGTATTTTTCTTAAAGAACCGGAAATTTATCCTTTCCAAAACGCTGCAAATCGTTATAATCGGCTGAATATAAGGCGATATGAATTTTTGAAATTAGGTCAATTAGGTGTAACTTCTGGCATAATCGGAATTTCAGAAAAATATTTAAATTGCATTAATAATTTATATAACAGAAAATTTGACCCAAATAGGTAGCGTCACTTCAGAAAGTTGATCGACGCATCATGGAATGACCCTATTGTAAGTTTTCGAACTCTGGAGTAGAATAATGTGTGGCATGGTCAGCAATGTCTGCGAAAGTTATTTCAGGTCAGAGCTTTATCAATAGTGAGAATGCATACTACAAAAGCTCTTGATTCCAATAAGTTCCAATAAGCTTTTGCTACTATCCAAATAACAAACAACTTCATGGCGACCGTTAGGCAGGTGATCCCAGAAAAGGTAATCTCTAGGGCGGGTGTCCTCCACGATGTGTCGACATTACTTCGACGGATTATTTTTTCTAGAGCTACTTCAAATGAAAGTTTTGCGAAAATCTTCTCTTCCACTCTAACACAATTGAAGACAAATTTTCGCGAAAACATGCCCCCTCTTGCGTGGGTTTTCACTAATTTGCTTAATCTTTATCAAGAAAAGGATAACACTTAAGGGATGCTACTTTTTAATTCCAGTTTACATTGCCTAATAAAATGTAAATATTTTTTTGCAAAATACATTTAAAAGACTTTTGGTACATCTTGTGTAAGGCTTTAAATATTCTAAATGGTCGTCAGTTGATACTGTTTTGTTTTGTATTTAATTAAAACTTTAATCGCCGTCATTATTGCAACAAAACCACCCAAATTATCATCATGTGACATATAGCGAGTCCTCGTAGCTTTCCACAATTACGGATTTGGCAAATACTCATCGTACAGGCTCCAAGGAGCTAATTGGCTTCTGTTATTTCACCTGCGCTTTCGAATAAACTAAAATTAACATGTTAAAATTATCCACTCAACATCCAGAACCAGCAGCCAGCGGTAGTTTTTAAAATACCATAAATATGTAACTGGCTTTGCTGTAAACATTTCGCGTACGTTCATCTGCTCGAAACGAAGCTTTACGAAAAAGCGACAAAAGCATCATTAAAATTCTACCTGCGATGAATAATTTTCGCCATTTATCTATTTTTCTCCCTGGTTTCTTTTTGCACGCCGCAATGGGACATGGGGGAAATTTTAATATTTCATAAAAGCGGAAAACTATAATGGATTAAGTGCAGACTGTGCAAATGTTAAATTATTCGAATGTCATTCTTGCGCTCAACTGCTGCAATTTGTGTATATCAACGTGGACAAATAATCCCTGGTGACATTTTTCGCAATCCTAATGGAAAAATATTTTTCGAGAGCGTTGTCATGATGTAGAGAAAGCGTTCCCGTTTGGGGATGAAGAGATTGAAAGTGACATGAGGCTGTATTTTAACCACTGTGAAAAAAAGAACAAAAACGAAGTTGATCCAATTCGTACATAGGATATTTTCGTTATCTTCTTTAATCGCTTTATATTATGTTTTTTGATATCTAATATATTTTAATACACAATTCTTGTTTATTGTGCTTCCACATATTTAGAAGAATCATAAGGACTTCCTGTGAACTTACAGGATAAGTGAGAGGCCTTTGTCATTTCCGTCAATAGCTTTTAAATCTTTAAAGCTTTCATTTCCTTTGCGTTCTTTACCTACTTAAGACTATTTTGAGAAATTCAAAAGAATTTTCAAAACAAAACTTCTGGGGAGCAAAGCTAGTTGAAAGTATTTCAAACTTTGTTCTTATGATATCTGCATTGAAGTCTTTATTCAATTCTCTTCCTTACAAAGCCGCAGATTAAGTAAATTAAAGATTTTTTGGAACTGTGAGATGAAAAGCCTTAAGCGTAGTATAAATCTGAAAGGTAGCCTTCTATACATATGAGATGTATACGTTCTGTCTTCAAAACTTTTCTCTTGATTTTTCCTCTGGTAAAGTTTTGTTGAAACACATTTTTCAGCTCTTTACTGAAAGATGTACTTAATAAAATGATAGCATACATACGAAGGTTTATTTGTAAGTATTAATCTGTATTAATCTCAATGCGCTCTTGGAAACTTATTCAATTAGGTTTGTCTTTTAAACCATATTAATGGTATTAGTCCATGCGGCCTTACATATTAATATTTAGAATCAATAACTATTTTTATTTTACTTTAATTTAACAATAAATAATTTCTCGTTACCTGTTACCATTCTAAGGATGTTTATTTAAGTGTGATGAAATAACAAATTAGAACATTTTTTAGCTGCTATATACCGGAGAATCCCAAAAAATTCTTTCTTGAACAAAATTAAGTTTAACCCGGTAAAAAGTCCAAAAGAGTAATCTTTTTATTTATTTTTCCCCCTGGGGTTGTATAGGAGTGTTTTTTCCTCATATAATTCACACACTGAATTTATTCTGAGTTTATATGAGAAGAGATCAGTTCGATCTATTTTCAAGCGTCTGCAGCAGGCAGAAAACCAAGCTGCACCGATGAGTGTATGGTTTTTTGCAGACACGAAATGCTTCTTCTTCTTCCTTTTATTCTTTTTTATTTTTCAGCCCACTGCGTGGCGTATACAGGTTCGATTCGCTTCGAATGAAATTGTTTTTTCTATTTTTCTCAAACTTTTCATTTCTTTCTTCTTTTTTTCATTTTTTCATTTGTTTTTCAAATCACTCAATTTCGCTATTTGGGACCTGTTGATGAGTCAAACCAAGACTTGAAACTTGTCACCAAAAATTAATGGGTTGTGTGGTGAAATAACAAATTAGAACATTTTTTAGCTTTTGCTATATACCGGAGAATCCCAAAAAATACTTTCTTGAACAAAATTTATATATACTATATAAACTCCTAGGCGCGTTCTCTCTCTTGGAGCATGGTATGCGACCTATAAAAATATCAACCCTGGTTATACAAAGATACAATGAAGAAAGCCGTGACCACAGCCGGTATCCATAAGAGTCCCGGTTTTACTGTCTAATAATTTTAGCCCCAGCACAATTAAAATGTTGATGAATGTACTCCGTCCTTCATAAAAGGAGAGAACTGAGTCTGGATAACAACAAACGAGGACATGTTAAATATACTTCTTGACGCCCACTTTCCGGGCAGTGGGGAGATAGTTCCGTCGGTGTCGAGTCCTTCAGAATGGCACCAACAGGTTGGAAAGGAGGAGGTGATCAGCTCCATAGTTAGTGAAAAAGCGATAAAATTGGCGGTCCGTTCTCTTAACCCCCTTAAGGCGTCGGGGATTGTTGGACTAAGATCCATTACGCTTCACAGGATACTAAGGTACATAATACCATGGCTAGTGACGATTTATAGGAGCTGTCTGAGGGTTTCTTGCCCAGAGCCTGGCAGGAAGTGAGAATAATCTTCATTCCCAAGGCAGGCAGAACAGGCCACATCGACGCAAAAGACTTTAGGCCTATCAGTCTCTCCTCACTCATGCTGAAGACTTGGAGAGACTGATAGAGGTACACATAAGAAGTGTATGGCAGGGTGGCTGTGGTAGCCAGCATGCCTATACAAAAGGAAATCGGTAGAGTCGGCACTACATGCAGTGGTGTCCGTTGTTGAGAAATCCCCAGAATTTGAGGAGTACAGTTTGGGTGCTTTCCTGGATATTGAGTGGGCCTTCAATAACGTGAAGATGGAGGTTATATATCATCAACTAAGAAGGGTGGGAGTTGATAAGGGTCTATGTGACTGTATCAACTCAATGCTTCTCAGTAGAAAAATTAGCTGCTGCTCAGGTGACGCTACTGTGAGAAGAGCAGTCTATAGAGGTACACCGCAGGGAGTGCTAGCACTCCTGTGGCTACTGGTAATGGATGAAATCCTCATGAAGTTAAAGAGAGAGGACTTTAAGGCAGTTGCCTAGGCGGATAACATATACATCCTGGTAACTGTCAAATTTCTCTCTACCATTAGTGAAAGGCTCGAGTATGCGCTGCTAAAGCTGGATAGCTGGGCCAATAAGAGTGGATTAAAGGTAAACTCCTCGAAGACGAAGCTGGTTCTCTTTACAAGAAGAAGAAGGGGTGCAAAGTTTCAGACTTCCAAGGCTGGGTAGAGAGGAGCTTACTCTCTCCAGCGAAGCAACGTATTTGGGAATCGTCATCGACTCCAGGCTGAGCTGGAAGGCGGCAATATTAGTAGTCATGTGCAGAGAGCCCGCACGGTACATTTGCATATATACTGATAGCCAGCCAGCCATCAAGGCGCTGGAGCCTGGGCTGATAAAATCAAAATTGGTGCAGCTATGCAAGACCTGTCTTGAGGAATTGACTATAAGGTACAAGGTGACAGTAGCTTATGTGAGGATGCCAATTGGAGTTTTAAAAGAGGAAATCATTAGAGGCGCCTATCAAAAGGCAAACCTCCGATGGACCAGTAGGGATACGTGCCATATCGCGAGGCAAATGTGGCCTGCATATGACAGAAAAAGGACAAGGAAACTGAAGAAGGACAAATACCAGGAACCTAGTAGGGTTCATAACAGGTCACTGGGCAATAAGGGACCATGCTCGAAAACTGGGTATAGCGGCGAACGATTTCTGCAGCAGCTGTAAGAACTCGGAGAAAATCGAATCCGTCCAACACGTGCTTTTCGAATGCCCCGCTTTGATGAATAAAAGAGGTAGGCTATTGGGTAACTACTTCTTTTCAAGTCTGGGGGAGCTGCAAAGTATAGAATTTAGATGTATCCTGAGATTTCTGAGAGAAGCAAGATGGATCTAGGTTAAAAGTCTCAGGTAAATCCTGAGTTTTCTAAAGAAAGCTGGATGGATCTGAGGCTTGTAAGTTTATCCCATAAAGTCTAGGGGCACAATGAAGGCTAGTTGTCTGGCGGCACCCCTCTTACCTAACCTAACCTAACCTAACGGAGCTTTTGATTTGTTGTACCGAACTATTCTTACTAGTAAATTGTTTAAAGCGTTTTGAATAATTATACAAATATGCTTTGGTAGTTAAATGAACAGTGACGGCTACTCTTTCTTAGTTTTACATTACTAGAATTTTACCTGAATTTTTCTGCGTTCTTATTCTAAACATGTATTTCCCATCAACGGATAATCTCTTTTACTTGCGCCAAAAATTTTGTTTTGATTCTTGTGACAATCATTGTTGGTTATTTATGGCTTAGCTGATAGCTGATATCACGCGAATACTTTGAATTTAATGTGACTCTTTGGTAATACCGGCAACCTTAAGGCCGGGATTAATGCGAATACCTGCGCTGCCGGGAGGCTAGACACTGCGTTGGTAAATTTTCTTATTTAATGACAGCTTTCTTCTGTGTAGGTACATGAATCTATATTGAACCAAAGCAAATTTTTGAGTTAGATATCATATGGGGGCCCCAAAATCTTTTAAGTGCTTAGATCCTCTAAGGACTTTATTTCGCACCTGTTTGTAAATAAACTAACTGTTTTTAATTTCACAATATATTACGTACTAACTATAACCCCTAGCCTTTAATGAAGCTCAAAATTTCTTTCACAAACAAATAAATTCAATTCTCCGAAGGGCACACACAAACTGAATTATCAATCTAGTACACGTTTGCAGATATTTCTATTACAATTTGGTTTTAGAATATTCTCGACTCTTTTCTACTGTGAGTTTCTTAGAGGTGCTATTGGTGGACTTCCATTGAATGAGCCTATGGACCTTTCTGATGAGATGTAACATGATTTCTAACCTGTAATCTCGAAAAAAAACCGAGCACTCCAGGAATATTTTTGCTCTGGTAGGTATGTCGTATTACGAGGAGTGATAAACTCCTCTAGATTACTATACCTGACGTATAATTAACATACGTAAGAGTCTGTATCTTCTGTCTCTCGCTTGTTGGTAATAATTAATATTCTAAGTAAATCGACCGTCCTTTATCAAAGAAGTGGTAAAGACCAAATAAAGTCACGAGGGCTTTTTTAATAATAAAGAAAGGAAGTGTTTGTGTATGGTTTTCAAATAATTGTGTTTAGATATATTTAGTTTATTATTCTCTTTTCTGATAAGGTGTCATTATATGTTAACACGAAGAAGCATCCCCCCCCCTTACTTATGGCGTTCCTGAATCCAAATTTTTGTGTTTGCATTTGTCATGATTCATTCTTTTTATTAAAACCCCAGTATTATACTTTATACTCTAGCAAAAACTGCGTAAAATGATGTGCTTTCCTATAGCACAAGTAAAATTATTGACCCAATAAAGACCCACTGCTGAAGAAAGCTTCCACGTTTCATTATGATTCCAAGAAGTAGTTCTACTCAAAACACTCAATGTATATGTAATCACAATCAGTTTCCAACGTTTTACCTTATGACTATGGTTTATGCATGCATGTATTGGAATGGAAATTCTACAGAATCTGGACGCAAATTTCGTAAATTCACCTATCATATGTGCCCTCTATGCCCTCTCGGCATTCCAAAAGCCAGCAGCAGTAGTGTTCAGTTTTCTATGTATACATCGGAGATCAGTGCAAGCTCATTAGCACTTGTCACTGATCAGCACTTCGGGTGCCCCCAGGTGAACTGCACGGTCTGAGGTATTGAAGCAGCAATAGGGATAACACTACCGTTGTTTTTTTTTACCTCGCTGTGTCGGTGACTGCTGCTGGTGACGCCCAAATATTTGTGTTGTTGTGTGTCGCCTTTTTTCTTGTTTTTTTGTGTTAGACTTCAGATGCAGAATTTCATCTTAGCTTTCTGCAACATTCGCGGATTAAGCGCAAATCGGTTTTCGGTGTACTGCCACCTTAACCCGAAAAATCCGGCACTTCTTGCGCTAACTGAAACCAAGGTCGTTTCTGATGGTGATATTAATCAATATCACGTCCCTGGTTACAGCTTCGTGCCTCTTTTTTCTCAGCATAGAGGGATCGCAATATATATTCGGAATGATGAGGCCTTTACCATTCTTCAAGATTTTCCTTCTGTCAATCCAGAGTTTAATTACATCTGGATTAGATTCAAACTACACAAGCAAATTATCTACTTCTGTTACCTTTATCGCACCCCAACTATGTCTGATGACGACACGGTATCCGTATTTGACAATATCTCCAACAATATTGATCATTTGCTTTCTGTCCCCCTCTTCCGAAATCGTCCTGGCTGACAATTTTAATGTTCATAACACACCGTGGCTCTGACATTCTTGAGTGAATCTTTTAATTTGCAACAGCTAGTGGATGTACCAACGCAAACCCCTGATGCAGCTGGAGATAGAGCTAATTTACTGGACCTGACAAATATTTCATCTCAGTTAGTTCCCCTATCGGTAATTCGGACCATTATTTAATCTCGGCTCAATTTACCACCGCAAACCTGTGCCGCCCTAATTCTCCACCTACAAGTAGGGTTCTTTGGCACTATAAGAATGCTGATTGGGAAAGTCTCAATAAGTATCTTAGAGATTGTTTGGTTGGTTGGTCTGTTTTGCTTCGAGGGATTTTGATGAGTGCACATTAGAATTTAGTAACATACTAAATCTTGGCATGCATGAATACATTCCGTATTCTTACAGCAGATCTCAACAAAAGCAAGATCGCTCTTGGTTTAACGATAAGTGCAACTAAGCTATAAAAGCGAAAGAGTCTGCTTTTCGCGTCTATCAATTGTATTCATGTCCGGAACTAAAACAATTCTACAAGACTGCACGGAATACCTGCAAGTCCATTATCCAGAAAGAAATATTCCTTTTTGACCAGAATATTAACAAAGGTTTCTGGTCCCTGGTCAAAACCATCAGGAACAACTTTACCAGTTCCTCTATACCTTCACTACTTAATAATGGTAAAGTGATTGTTGACTCCCTAGATAAAGCTAATATTTTAGCTGCTAGATTCTCTTTAAATTCTCGTCTTCCACCCACTTCACAACCACCTGTTTTGCATCTCCCGTGTCAATGTGCCAATACACATTCGTAAGATAGATGTGTTTTTCGACCATGCTAATTAAACGCTGTGCCCCATCCTTGGCTAAACCTCTGCGCAGACTATTCTACTTGTCTTATTCGACAGGACAATTTTCAACAGCTTGCAAACTACCTCACGTTTAGCCTATTCCAAAACAAGGAGAGATTAGCGATCCCTCAAATTATAGACCAATTGCAATCACTTCGATTCTTTCAAAGGTTTGTGAATCTATCATTAACTCCAAAGTAATGAAGTATCTAGAAACTAATCAACTCATCAACGATCGCCAATATGGCTTCCGAGCTGGACGCTTATCTGGAGACTTGCTGACTTCTCTTACGGAACGTTGGAACCGTAGTCTTCAGAATTTTGGTGAGTGCAAAATCGTTGCCGTAGATATTTCAAAGGCCTTTGAGATAGTCTCGCATCCAGCCCTTTTAGTCAAACTTAAAGCAGTTGTGCCCCCCTCCTCTTCTATTATGAATTGAAAGTTTCCTATCTAGTCGCCAAATACGTGTTGTATTAGATGGCGTTACATCTGAACCTCATCCCATAAATGCTGGTGTGCTTCAAGGCTCTGTTAGTCTCCAACTCTCTTCGTAATTTTCATTAATGATCTGCTTTCCCTTACTTTCAATTCCATCCATTTCGCGGATGACAGTACCCTGGATTTCGCTTACTGCTTTGACACTCTTGAGGACTCCAGGGGAATGTCGCATATGTTAAACGAGATTGCATGATTAGATCATTGAATAAAGATCTTAACAATATCCTCGCTTGCGGCAAAGCGAATCGCATCGAATTCAATGCATCTAAGTCCCAAATCTGCCTCATCTCATTAAAACAAGACCATAACTTAACCACGCCTGTTTCTTTTAATGGATTAATTACTGATTCATCGTCACTAAGCATTCTTGGCATTAATATTTCAAGTAAGTTAAACTGGACAGATCACATCTTCTCTGTTGACAAAGAAGCATCGAAATGTTTCCGATTTCTGAAAAGCTGTAAGAAATATTGCAGCCCGTCAAATCTAGCGCTCCTCTACAAGTCCTACATAGACCTAGAATGGAATATAATTCCCATATATGGACTGGGGCTGGTCGCACAACCTTAGCTTCATTGGATATTGTCCAAAAGAAAGCCTTCGAACTCATTGGCGATATGGCAATAACTTGTCATACCGACTCACTCGAGCACCGCCGCAATGTTGAATGGCTTTCGCTCCTTTATTGCTACATTCATGGTCAATGCTCTGATGAAATATCTAGTCTAATCCCTTGTAGAGTGATTCCTCCACGCAATAGTCGCGCTGCAAGCCGCGCACATCCTTTTACCCCTCAAATTACTTTCGGCCGTATAGTAAGATTCCGTGACGCTTTTTTATCCCGAACTGTGCGAATGTGGAACAGTTTACCATCTTCTGTTTTTCCTCCGGCCTACAATCTTCTGAAGTTTAAGGGCGACATATATCGGCACCTCCGCCACTCTGATCATATCCCCTAATGCTTTCCCTATCTCCTTCCTGCCATACTGTGCTTTTTGCATCATAGGGTATACCCTGAGGTTGGCTTAATAATATAAAAAAAAAAAACAGACGGACATGCTGAAATCAAAATAACTCCAAAATACGGGAAAGTATGAAATCAGTATATATGAGGGAAGATGTGTACTCTTCAAAATTTAAGTGATAATTTTAACCGAAAAATAATGACGTAAGGAAAAATTAAAGCTTTATTGCTTATTTTTATAGAGAAAGTGCATTTATAGAAAAGTGGAATGAGTTTTTTTTCCCTTTATCTTATTATGAAATCGCGTCTAACTCTACAAAAATTTTCACGTATTTATCCTTATTTGCAGAAGCATTTCTTGCGTAATTGTTGCTACCTAAGCTATGAAGAATTGTTGAAATTTGTCCGACATACGAAATCTCCATGATCCTGCTGGAATTATTCTTTACTCAATATTTCGCGATTGAAGAGGTAAAGCGTTATCTATTGGGAGCTAATTGTATAGAGAACATTTTATTAATATCAGTTTATCAACTCTATAGACTTTTAAGGTGACAGGATTTTGTAAAATGCGAAATTTCAAATTTCTCATCAGTAAGCCAGACGTGTTATCCACTATTCTTCGTATTAATGGCAGATTTTTGTCGCGCATTTTAGTACCCACTATTTTTAAATATTTCGTGTTCAACACTTTTCAAAAAAAAATTAAAATGTCCATCATTCATCCAGAGAAGTGACTTTGATATGACGACCGAGGA
This sequence comes from Dioctria linearis, assembly GCA_963930735.1. Classification (NCBI taxonomy): domain Eukaryota; kingdom Metazoa; phylum Arthropoda; class Insecta; order Diptera; family Asilidae; genus Dioctria; species Dioctria linearis. Next base: position 82,091,618 of record OZ005741.1, on the reverse strand, counting down.
TAAAAGCCAACTTCTTTTAAAAAGATTCTTCACCCTTCAACTGTGGGCGCCCTGTTGTCCTTGTTTTGTTTTTCTCCGCTCTTTTAATTTTATTTTTGCTACAAGCACCTAAAGAGATCCAATTTATTTGGAATATCGAGGTCGTCAATGGCGAACCTCTTCGGGGCATTCTCTTTTCCTTTTTATAGCATGAAAACTTTGCTGTTTGTTGAGGAAAGCAAGACACTTGATTCTTGAATTTAACAGTATTAATTCTAAACATTAACTTTTTATTTTTCACAATTTTAGTCACTGATAAAAATTAACGTTCTATATTTTTTAAAAACCTTTTTGTTAAACAATCACCATTCAAACCGGCGGGCGTAATCTAACAAGAGAAATCTGTTGAACAGTTGTTTAATAGAAAGAGATTACACATCAGAGTAGGCGGCATTTGAAAATAAAATAAAATAAAAAATGAATGCACATTTTAAAAGAAAGAATTGCGTACAGCATTTGAAGAAATTGAGCATTTGTGTGACAAAGAGAAATACACTTGTTTTTTTCTGAAGGAAAATTGTTTACATTTTCCAATAACCAAGCGCGTTTTTTTACACACTGGCGAATAAGGCTTTAGTAGTTCACTCTTGTTTTTACACACTGACGAATAAGGGTGTATTGAGCAGATCTTCAAGAGATTTCTCTGGTTAGTATACACTCGCCGGTTACAACAATCAAATTCTCAAATTCACTGCGAGTCTGTTTTGTCACATAATAAAATATTTTCAAAACAATTTTGAGAAGATGGTGTACTGCCCGTAGTCAGAGCGTATATGCAAAAATGAATAATGTGGTGAAAATTGATGCCACTGGTATAAAGTTAGTGGTTGTAATTGTTTGTCTACAAATTATACACTTCACTGTTAAACTAGAGCTTTAATATTCGATAAATTTAAAAATACTAATAGCTCACTTTATCAAATTTCAATAAATGGAAAATATAAGATATATAATGAATATAATAATGTTGTTGAAATAAACTTTGTACTCACCTGATCTATATTTAGCAGTTGATGGACTTGATTTCAATAATTTTAATTGAGGTTGGGATTGGGATAGTCTTTATTCTGGTCAATACCTAGAATAAAGTGAGGTGAGTAGTTCTCACTGCAGTCGAAAAATACAGAATCTTTATTGCAGTCGTTAACCACAACAAAGTGTTTTATTAGTAATTTTCTTATTACAGTCGTTACCCGTAATAAGAATCTTTATCGTAGTCGTTACCCACAATAAAGTGTTTTGTTAGTAATTTTCTTATTACGGTCCTTACTCGTAATAAGAATCTTTATTGTAGTCGTTACCCACAATAAAGTGTGTAGTATTAGCAAAATTTCTTATTACAGTCGTTACCCGTAATAAGAATCTTTATTGTAGTCGTTACGCACAATAAAGTGTTTAGTGTTAGTAAAATTTCTTATTACAGTCGTTACCCGTAATAAGAATCTTTATTTAGTCGCTATCCAAATAAATCTCCTAATCTAGTCGCAACCCAGAATAAGAAAAATTTATTTTAATTGTCAACCAAATAAAGTGTTAGACTGTTAATAAAAATTCACAACACTAGGAAATACCACTAAGAAAAAATTATCAAGTCACTCACTCCACTGCCAAGCTGAAAAAGAGATCGAGTCAAGTTAAATTGCTCTTTATATAGCCCTTGCTTGCACACAACACCAATGATGGAGTAGCAGAGGCGCATGATCACAAGAATTGGCCGTGCATCTGTAATTTTACGATACTAGAGATAAAATATGCATAGCTACGAACAAAACTGCATAGCAACAAGAAATTTAAAGCAACCCATGCTGCTGTGTTAAATTGAATTCTGTATATTTGCAAAAAATGTTATCTCTATCACGTAGAGAAGATGTTCCCGTTCGATAGTACTTATAATGATGATAGAGTTGCAAATTGATCTGCTTAATCTGATTGTATTTGTGCCATGCATTATATGCTACATGACAACACATGCTTTGATTAGACGTTGCACCTATTTTTGGGAAAATTTGTAATTAGATTGAATTTGTTTTGTTTTTTCAGCAATTGTTTTTAGAACGAATCTAATTGCTTCAATCATATGATAAGAATTTTAATTTGATCTGCTCAATGAGGCTATATTGTTGTATTGTATTTCTGCAATGTGCTATGTAGATGACAAATACATGGCTTTGTTAAGTTGTGTACCTGTTTTTTGATTAAGAGTAATCAAATTAGATTTAATTTTCCTAACAATTTGATGCTTTGTTTTCAGGATGTATTCCCTTTAAAAGTAATCGGTAAAAACAAAAATATATTCGAACCGATTTGGTTCGAACATGGCCTACTCTAAACCGGCGAGCATATACTAATAGAGCAATCTCTTAAACAGCTGTTTAATACACCCTAATTCGCCAGTCGCTTTAAGTATACGCTCGCCACTCTAAGCCGGCGTGCATTTAATGATGCATGCTATTCATTTTTTAGTTCATTTTTTTTTCCAAATCACGCCTAGTCTGATGGGGTAATCTCTATCTATTAAACAACTATTCAAGAGACTTCTCTTGTTAGTATACACTCGCCGCTCCAAATACGTAATGCAGTGTTAACGAAAGAATTTTGACGAAATAATTTAGATTGTGGAGTAGTGCCAGAAGAATCGCAGGAGGATATAAAACATAATTAAAGCTAGGGATATAATGTAGTAAGTTGCCACAGACTTCACTAATTAAACAAAAATCCGCAAACAAAACTTCACGCGACGACATTCTGTTGTCAATTTATCCATCAATGTAGATTGGATGTTTCAAGTTTGTTCGTTGTAAAAACATGTAACGTGTAAATAGATTTACAACTTATCTTGATGTTCTCACTTACTTATCACAGTAAATTTTACAATTTAGTTTGACCGTGTAAACGTCGCTTTAGTCCTTTTCTGTGAGTTTCCCCACCTGCCTGATTTTTGACAATATTGATTTATATCCATTCCATGTCACGCCTAACCATATCTGTTAAGCTGAATTTTCTGCAACACATACGACAATCAAATGTTGTGTACAACACAATTTTAAATAGCATCACTTAGTGCCTTTCCTGAAAGAAAATCTCTTGCACTCAAGGTATAGTTATAAAAAATAACTATAATAACAACCACTTCGATAAGTTAATGAAAATATCATAAAACTTGAGAACCCTTAAGTGTACAAACCTGGGTACATTCAGCTCCATCCTAACAGTTGATTTCATTACTGGTCTTCAAAGCATCAGAGTAATAAAATCTGAAATAACAGAATGAGATTACTGAGAGCATGTGAACCCGGCCACACCTTGAAACCTTAGATATAATACTCCCTGCAATGCTCCCTTTATAACTATCTTCCATTTTGTTTGGTTGGTGGTTGCAGAACAAGGCTATGTCTCCCGCCTGTATAACTTTCAAAGTCCACTAGCCACTCTGGGTGTATAGCATGGCCTGTATAGTTTCCAACTTTGAGAAATGAAATAACGAAGCGCGGCGCCGGGGCTTGAATTCCGTAAAGGTAGTTTTTATGCATTCGTCTGTATATTTCGAGGTCGCGTCATCCCCAAGGCAATAAAACTTTGTTTTTCTTTTTTGAAATTCCAAAAGCTCCATCATCCTAGCTGCTGCATGATCGCAAATCGAATTTTAATGTTCTTCGCTGAATGAGTCGACAACAGCAGGACTAAAAGTCGTTAGCAGGAAAATATGAAAGAAGAATTTCGGGTAGTTTATATTAGAAATTTATGGCGAAAAAAAACGAAGGTAGCCGTAGCACACTTTACCCCTCTCACCATGATGCTGTGGTATTTCCTTTAAAATTTTCAAAGTGAAGCATAAAAAATCCTGGTGTATACCATCCCTCCCATGGGTCTAGGGAAGCAAACAATAAAAAATTCATTTCATTCATCGGATCCTGTGTGAGAATTGTTTACAAATCCTAAACAGCAATAATGTTGTAACGTTTCCAGGGAGCTGATATTTCTAGTCGACAACTACAAGCTCATTTCTTAAATAAACGAAGCATTTCATATTGTTAACTAACCTCCTTCGCTATTGTTGACCTTATGTAACTATTTCAGGACATCTAGTCCTTCCAACCCCCATAGAATAATTCTGTGTCAATAAATAAATCTCTATTCCTTTCGAATTTCGATTAATGTTTGACCTGCCCTCCCTATAACCCTTCGAGGCAAACAGTTTATTTTTGTGTCGGTTTATGGTTATTATTTATATCGTACCTAATCCCCAGAGTCCTGGGAAATAACGCAACTTGGCATGCACAACGCTTTTCATAATGTGATACATACCCAGGACCAGGTAAGCTGGAAGCGTTCAAATTATTCACAGAATTTATATTAACCCCAGCGTACATAGTTCTTATAATTAGATGGGCGGATCCCGGAAGTGGGTCGTAAAATACCGAATACTATCCGTCATGTTATACCTGTGGACTGTCCCTCTTCCTAATTCGGTTTTATTAATTGTACGTATGAATAGGGAACTGAACGTGAATTTGTATATAGCTGTATATATATCTTTTGTCCGATACTAGTGCATCCATAGACAAAGAGGATATAACAATGTTAAAGTGAATAGGGAGCATATTTGATCCTTGTGATTGTTTAGCTGAAAGGGAGAGGCCAGAATTGCTAGGAGTATGTTTATTCTGTAATTTTAATGTAATACCAGCCAACAAATTGTATTTCATTGAAGCTTTCTAGAAAATTATTGATGGAATTATTATAAAATTCATATTCAGCAAACTCAGTTTGTATTAATTGAAGAATCTATTGTGCAATCTAATGAAAATGAAGCTTGTACATAAATTATTTACAGGATGATTCATATCCAAAGAATTGAAATGTGTCAAATGTAGGATCTGACACAGAAAGGAAATAGAGCAGAGTAGAGCAAAATTGGAAATTTCTTGGTGTTTTTTAGAATGAAAGAAGTAATTTCATATACTTTCGTCTTTTGCATGAATGGCCAGTCAGCGTGGCCGCTTCTCGACCCTCTAACTCAGCCAGACAGATGACTGATCATGGCTACTTTATATCCCTTTTAATGTTGTTGTGGGACAATGGAGGTTGATCTTTAGGCGAGCACGGTACAGACTTCCTGCCGTCTCGAGCTCAGGGCTGGGTTAGGTTCTTGACAGTACATATACAGGTAACACATTATAAATAAAAATAGGAACAAAAAACTCAGAAAGAAAATTTCACTATTATAGCCTATTAATTAGGGTTTCCAATCCGGATATCCGGATATCAAATTATCCGGATTATCCCACCCATTTTGACTATTCGGTAATCCGAATATTTTTCCTTAATTATCCGATAATCCGGGTATTTTTGACATTTTTTTTCAGGAAAATACTGTTTTCTTTCTAACTGTTCAGCTATTTTCAACAAATTATACAATTACTTTCTCAAGTGGCAGTTTTATTTATTATTATTATTTATTTATTAAAGTTTCTTTGAATAAACAAATAAGTTGTCTTGGATGTTTTTTTATCCAAATTTTAAATAAAACAAGTAAGCAAGCTAGAATTGGTCCAAGAGTAATTCTTATGATACCCTAGATGAATGCCCTTATGACCCGGTTTAGATGGGTCAATAAGCTGCCTCTGCCCTACGAAAACTTCTCGGTAATACGATGGTTGGGGGCAGGAATGAAGCATCACCCAACCTACAGATTTCGTGCGGCAGAGGCAGCATACTGAGACTGACCTGTCTAAACTGGGTCGATGTAATTTCATATGGTCACCCATCTGTGTAAGTTTGATTTTCTAAGTGGTTTTTCGCATATATTTCTAGAACGGTTCGTCGGACAGTAAAAATTATAATAACTAGTTTCATAGCATTTCGTATTCTGAAGAACTTTTGAGTACACAAAAAACGTCTAGGACTGATTGTTTTCACAGAATACCTACGTAAAAGATCAAAATTTTTATATGGCCCAATTTAGCTCATTTATGAAATTATTTTTATGAAAACGTCGCGTAGAAAATTTCAGCTCTCTACGCTGTTGCTCTCTAATGCAATGTGCAAGGAGTTACCCGATTTGTCCCATTTTCGAACTTGAATTTACTTTTTTTTTTAAATTCTCATGTGCAAAATTTTAGCTCTCTAAGTACATGCGCTCTCGAGTATCGTGTGGGCACACAGACAGATAGACAGACGGACGGACAGGTGGACATGCAAAAATCAAAATAACTCCTAATATTATGGGTGGGTGTTCATTTCATTTTGCTCTCCCATAATTATTTTTATGCGTTACAAACGGAGGACAAACTTAGTATACGCAATACATTTCATCTAGGGTATAACAAAACCTACTAAGCACTGAAATTACATGATAACAGTGTGGTTAAAAATTAAATATATTTATAAATAAAATATTGAGTTAATCGCCCAAAAAGGTAGTAGATATACATTGATTATGGAGTAAATAGATGTCTCCAGATTCCGGTGTAGGAGTTTTCTGTTACCCGTATGGCGTTATCCATATTTGACATGATTATCTATATAAAATCGACGATGGCTCGCCTTGTTGACGTAACCAACGAGTAAGCCAGCGGTCAACGACGCAACATTTAATTTTTAACCATTTAAGGGCAATCAAGTTTAAAAGAATTGTTAGATGTCCTATTACCACTAGAGACTGCAGCAAAGGAATTAAATAAAAATTCAGCGACACTTTTTGACCGCTGAATGTGCTTATAAATTTCTATTTGAAAGCTTAGACGAGTTTAGAACGAACTTAGGTTAAAATTTATCGAAACAGGATAAAAAACGAATGGATGAACGTCGAGATATAATGCTTATGAAAATAAATCTTATTAGAAGCAGGCAATATACAACATTCCATAAATATTTTGATTTTAATTCAAAAGGTGCTCCGATTACATTGCCAGTCTGTAGGGATAACTGGAAGTGGCAATTTCTTCTGTTGATGAGCAGAGCAACGCAAAAAACATATTATTCAATGCATTTCGTACAATAAAGCCAGCATTTACAGTTTCAATCAATTACAATTTTGAAATTTTCAATGCAATAACTTTTTAAAATATTCTTTTTTAAAAACAAAATAAATTTAAATCATATAATGTTTTTTTACTATTTATTAATTATTAATGTACATAATTAAAATATTTGAATAAAAAAATTATAAAACACCATGAAATATTGGATTCAAGCTCTTTATTTATTTTGTTTTTTGTTATCCGGATATCCGGATTATCCGGATATTTTGAGTTTTCAGTATTCGATATCCGGATAGTCATTAATGTCGGATAATTGGAAGCCCTACTATTAATATTGGGACATATATTCTCTGGGAAGATAAGAAAAGAAAAAAACAAAAAAAAACCGACTATTCTCCTATTACACAAATGATAAGTGCTTGATACTTACATAACAATCCCCCGGCGATGAAGCGCTTAAGCGACCTGGTGACTATTGCTGAAAAAATGAACAAAAAAAACAAAGGCAATATTCGTGTTGCTATTGTTGCCTTTCTTTTCCCTCTCTTTCTCTTCTCGTTCCCTACGAATCCCCTATCTTCCAGCGACGGTGATTAACCGTCCGTTAGATCCGTCGAGAGAAAGCTTAAGCGCTCAGGTAGCTGGGTGCGAGATTTGGTCTCACGTAGGTGCACTTCACTGCCGATTTTGCTTTCTTGGAATCCTCTAATTCACTGATCCCAACAATACCGGTCCAGACTCTTTCACCTGTTATATGTATATAGTTGAAAACAACTTCACTGAGGAATTACACTCTCGACAGAAAAGTAATTTCACCTCATCTTGTAGCTCAGAAAGAAGGCTTATATCACTCTTGGTGACCATTGGATGCAGCCACAAAACAAATTAATTTTAATGAACTTCCCGTGCCATCTACTAGTACTGGAAATCTTGAAACTTTTACACACACGTACAGAAACCCGAATTCCGGTATTTACTCAAAAGCAAAAACCGAATTTATTATGGTACTTTGTGCGATTTTAGTACATTCACTTCAACTATTTTATCTTTGATAATAAATTGCTAGCCGCGCTCTAGGTTTGGGTGAGCGACAATTAAAAAAAAACCAAGCTCAGAAGCTTGAGTTGTTCCCGGGGAAGATCTTAATTCCAACTACTCACTTTACAATGTGAGGATCTAGATCGTCGCATGGAAGCGATACGAGGTAAATGTTCGCAAGTGTATTGCACTTTATCGATTAGCACCTTTTGTGGGGTGATCGGAAGTGCCTCTCGAATTGGACTTTGTTAAGCGCAATTTTTTTTCTTAATGGGCTTTAATGCGTGATTTCTGAGGGACAGAAAAATATTTTTTTTTTTTAAGTTTTAAATTTAATTTCCGCTTGAACTCAATTAATTAGACTTTCGATGCGAAAACGAAATTAGTTTCTCTCTTTTTTTTTATTTCATTAAAAAAAGGAAATTAGTCGATTAAACAGAGTCTGGATTAAAATGGGCCTAACCAATAATGAATGATTAAACCCCAAGAAAAAGATAGATATTTCTTTCTAACAGAGAGATTATTACCGCTACAAGACAACGCGTTGAAAGAAAAATCGAGAGAAAGTAGGATTATCCGAACGACAAAATCTTATTGAGTCCCTCAAAGTCCTATCAAACTATTCATAATAATGTACTTCGGGTCGAACTACCTCCCATTTTTAAGAAAAAGATAAATTTCGCTTTGGCCCAGATGCTGAAAGGAAATGTAAAGTTCCTCTCAAGTAAAATTCTAATTTTTCCCGAAAATATCAGAGAATCCAGCATAAGTTCTCCAACTTAATCTCTTCATAGCAAAACGAATGTAAACAGAAACACATGCTGTTCAAATATCATAGGATTACAGCAACAACATGTATCCTTTTTTATAGCAACAACATGTGACCAAGCATTGTCAATATTTCATGAAAACCGGTTTTCACAAAAACGCGGGAACATTTTATGAGAGTAAAACGTGAAAACTCCGCCTCTTCTTATTTATTTACGAAAATAAATCATTTCCCATTATGTTTCGTTGCATGCAATCTGCGCTTTCACATTTTTTATCTTTATTCATAAAAGTTTTAAAGAGAGTTTGATTTTTTTCTTTCTTTCTTCCTTTTCTTGCTCTGTGCATTTTAAATGTAAAACACTCGGAAATCTCGCCTGCTTCTTAACTTGCTGTTAAGTTAGCTTTGACCAAGGCTGGAACTCAGAAGTCTATTTCAGTGTGCTAGACAAAGCAGCGCGGCGTGCCATTTGTAATCATTAAAAAACCGAACAAGGGTTTTATGGGAGCTTTTCGGTAAGAACGGTGGGTCTAGAGGTCCTTAAGGGATCATCATCAAAAACATAAGCATTTCCCTAATGTTTTTACTTTATCAGATATTGTCTTTTGTGTTTACACGTTAGATAAAAAGATAAACTGCCTAATAATTTTTCAGTGATTGAAATGTTATAATGGAGGATTGTTTAGCAATTCTTGGGCCAACGGCGGTTCGTGCGTGTATTTGGACGTTAAAAACAATTAACGTTATTAAAAAAAATTAATTAAGGAACATGTAAAAAGATTATGGGCACGTCAATGTCTCACGAAGAGGTTTAGGAAGAGATTTAGGAGATATGGTACTGCATGAATTACGAAATGGATATTCCAACAGTTTCAGGAATTTGAACAGAATGCCCCAAAATGTAAGTTTTAAGTTACTGAATACATAGTAGATCCAAAAGAAGGCCAGGTACCCAGTAGGTAAAAGAAGAGCCTAGAAGTAGTTATATAACTACTTATAAAGGAAGAAGAAGTTCTTCCAGGTCTGATTCTTTTTCTTTATTTTATCCACGATGGTATTGGAGGCAAGGAATTTTACTTAAAAGTAAGTATAGAAGTGATTGTCTAAACAGGGAAAAAGAACTATCTAGAAGTAGCGATAAACATAAAATTTATTCCAGTTGTGCACAAGATTAAAATTTTTTTTGTACAATGAATAGTACGGTACTAAATACATAATTCTTGAAGGAAAAAAACAAGATTATAAACTAAGCTAACTCAGAAAAAAAAGAAAGAAAGGAAGAACTATCAATATCAATATATACAGAAACTTTGTAAGTGCGCTAAGGAACGCCAAATAGAATTAGCGTTCAGCTGCTACGGAGATTAATAGAAAAAAAGAGTAAAATATAATGGAACGATTATTAACAACTATATTATTTGTAAACTAATGAGCCTCTTGAATGTGATCAAGGAGTTGGCAGTTTATATATTCAAAAGCAGACTATTCCATTGGCACGAGATCTAGAGAAGATAAGAGCTTTCCATAATCGTCTTATAGAAACGAAGAAATATTATGTTCCTATTACGTTCAGAAGTTGCGATACTGAAGAGTTCTCTGACATATTCTAGTCTGCCTGACTTTAAAAGATTACAGAAGAATTCAAGGATCTACGCCGAAAGTAAGAAGTCAGAGGACAACCAAGCAATCTTGTCCGAAAAGAAGAAACATGATGCGAAGTCCAAATACAAACCGAACGCAATCCTTAAGGGCAGCCTCCACTTTGCTGGCACAAAAGGATTCAAGATTAGGATAAATCTTACTACATATGTAAAGTATGGCATGAGTTGTGTCTTTACAAGCTTAAGACGAGTAGTAGTAGTCTATGCAAGTATCTTGCATATAGCCAAAATCTCCGAAGGCCGATCAATGCGTTAATATTGTCACAGCACTTCATGTCTTGGCTTAAAGTAACAACAAGATTTGTAACTTTACTTTGCATAACCACGACTGCACTGATACTATTTCTATCAAAAGTGTTGTTGTAAAAAGCAATACTCTACCACTATCTTTGATTCAGTATCTGTAGCAGGGGCGGATTTCCCTATAGGCCGAGTAGGCCCGGGCCTAGGGCGGCAGATTTAGGGGGCGGCAAAACTTGGTGGGATTTTTGATTTTTTCTTGTAGTTGTGGGTATTTCATTACATTTTTATACTTTTTCCTTTTTTTAAATAAAATAATTCGTTGGAAAGTGTTATTTTTAATTCTACTCCATTTTTTTCAAATCTACTCCGATTTATGAGGCAGCCTACTCCGCTAATTCTAGCCTGGGGTCCCTTCACTGGATATAGATCATTCAATTTTTCGTGTTTTACAGGGAGTAGGGGGGCGGCAATCTTCCATAGGCCTAGGGCGGCCAAGTGATCAAATCCTCCCCTGATCTGTAGTATGGTGAATGGGAGCAGATGAAAACAGAGATGTTTACTGTTCTAAGTCACAATCAAATCTGATTATAAAATCTCTTAACCTAATGCATTCTACTGCTAGTACAACTGTGTGTATTATCTATATGTATGTTATATAGTAATTCTAATGTTTGTACAATTGTATATGTATACATGTTAAGTAGCAATTCTCAATATATATCTATGCTACATCTTCCCTCTTTGAGAGAATAGATTATAATTAATTTTCAAAAATCAAATTGTTACATTCAAATCATTGTGCACTTAAGTAATACTAAATATTTCTTCAAATCATAGCATATTTTCTTATTTAATAATTTTTCCTAATCCATTAGCTAATACTATTTTACATAGTTTTAGTTCATCTTTTTCTCCCTCATAGAATTCACAAAATTAATAATAATTATAATATTAATAGCTGAGTTAGTTACAAATGTACATTTGAATAATTCATACCCATACGCTTGTTTTTACTTTTTATTATAAATTTTTCCACTTCGGGTTTTAGAACTGTTTCGATTATTCATAGTTTTAAATTATTCTTTTTCGTAGCTGAAATTGGAAGCAGATCTGACAAATGACTTATTTCTCCTATAACATTTTCCATTTGAATCTTTTACTAGATATGAACGTGAATCCCTAAGAATTTTATAAATAATTCCTGCTTGCCAAATTTTCCCAAATCTTAAAAAAATTCTTTGACCTATTGAAAAGTTCTGTGGCGGTTTTGCAGTCTTGTTGTAATATTTTTTTTAGTTATCTACCTTTTTCTGAAACATTTGCTCTAGACCCTGCTGTATTTTTGGCTTAAGAAGACTTTCCTTTATTGGTAATTTTCCACGGAGTCTGCGAGCATTGAGCAATTGAGCTGGAGAATATTGTAAGTCTTTTACTGGTATATTCCGGTATTCTAGCAACATGGTTAAAAATGTTTGTTTATTGTGCGATTTCTTGAGCATTGATTTGACTATACCTACAGCTCTTTCGGCTAAGCGTTTCCTTGTGGATACTCAGGACTTCTCGTTATTAGTTTAGTGTTCCATGCCGCTAAGAAGAGTGATATTTTAATGGAATTAAAAGGGTTATTGTCTGCAAAAATAGTTACTGGAGAGCCATAACGAGAAAATAACTCTATCCACGAGTTTATTATAGAGTCAGCTGATTTCGAACAGAGGCTGTGTGCCTCGATCCACTTACTGAAATAATCAATCGTGACTAAATACGATTTGCTTCCATATTCAGCTATATCGCATCCTATTACGGACCAAGGTGTGAGGCGAAACTTTGGAGATAAACAGGGTTCTTTTTGCACCTTGGTTTGATAAGTTTGACAGGTTTGACAGTTAGAGATTAAATTTTGTATATCTGCAGACATACATATCCAAAAAACAGTGTCTTTGGCTCGTGTGAGTATTTTATTCACTCCGAAATGGGATTCGTGTAGTAAAGAAAGCACCCATTTGATTAAAGATTTTGGTATTATGATTTTATCGTCTTTAAACAATACTTCATCTTCCAGGTAAATTAAATCTTTATTTTTGTACCAAGGCTTGAGAGAATCAGGACAACATTTAATATTGGGCGGCCAACTATCCCTACAATACTGTTTTACTATTTTCAGAGTAGGATCTCTATCTGTTTCTGTTTTTATTCTTTCAATTGAAGTGTCTGAAACATCAACGCTTAAGACATGTTCAAAAACTGTCTTATCTTCTTCGGTGTTACCTGTTTCTAAATAATGGCGTGAGAGATAATCTGAGACATGCGCAAACTTTCCTGGAATCCATTCTAATTTGATATCATACTTCCACAAATTCATGAGCATTCTCTGTAATTTCGAAGAAGAGACTTTTGTTATATCTTTTTGTAAAAGTGCAACCAAAGGCTTATGATCATTTTGTATTGTTGTTGGCTGTCCGTAGATATAGTAATGAAATTTTTTCACTGAGTAATTTATTGCTAAAAGCTCTTTTTCTATTTGAGCATATCGTTTTTCACGGTCTGAAAGAGATCTACTTGCAAATGCAAAAACTTTTTTATTTTGCATGAGGTATACTCCTATGCTATTTTGGCTTGCATCGCACTGAATAGTTACCGGCAACTTTGGATCAAATGGCGTAAGCCTAATTGCATTATTAATTACATCCTTTATTTTATCAATAGCTTCTGAGTGGGCGTTTGTCCAGACAAACAAAATGTCCTTTTTTAAGAGATTACTTAGTGGAGCTGTTAGCTCCGCCAGATTAGGGATAAAATTTCTTACAAAGCTAACGAGTCCTAGAAATTTTTGAAGCTCCGTTTTTTTATTTCGGATCTTGTATGTTTTTTATACTCGCTATCTTACTCTCGTCAATTTCAATTCCTTGTTCCGAAAATTGCAAACCTAAATATTTAATACTTGTTTTACAGTATTGAAATTTATTTGGATTGAATGTAATTCGCCTTTCCCTTGCTCTCTCTAGAACTCTTTTCAAATTTAGATCATGTTCCGGTTTTGTGTTGCCCTTGACGCAAATGTCATCGACATAGATCAGTACACCAGGAGATCCCGAAAGTTCTGAACATTAAGTCTTTGGAAGACCTCTGGAGCTGTTGTTAAGCCAAATGGAAGTCCGTTCCATTGAAAAGTTCCAAACGGTGTCGAAAAAGAGCAAATTTTAGCTGATTCAAGCATAAGCTGTACATGCCAGAATCCATTCTTGATATCTAGGACTGTGAAGTATTTATTTAAATATTGAGGATCCAAACACAAGCGAATGGAACCGTCTACCTTTCGAACAACAACAATATTAGACACCCAAGAACGAGGTTGTGTAACTGGGGAGATTATCCCAAGCGAAACAAGTTCTTCTAATTTCTGTTCTAAGTGTTCTTGAAGCTTTAAAGGAATGCGACGTGGGGGTGATGCATGAGGAACTGCATTTTCTATTAATTTAATCGAATAGCTTCCCGGAAATTTTCCTGTTCCTGAAAAAATATCTTTATTATTTTTTATAATTATGGAACGTTCATCTTCCAATTTTAAGTTAGTATCATATCCTCTAACTACTAATTTTAAAGATTCTAATGCATCTTTGCCTAAAATGGGCGATATGTCACGATCGACTATTAAGAACTTTTCAGTCATACTTGAATTTTTATAAGATATTTTCAAAATACACTCACCGCATGGCTTAATTTCACCACCTCCAAATGGAAAAATTATACAGTTTGGTTGAACCATTTCTATTTTACGTGATACAGATTGTTTGATGTAATTAAAAATTTTCTTTGTTATAACAGATATATCAGAGGCTGTATCCAATTTTAGCTTTACATCTGTATTTTCAATTTTTATAGTTTCTGTCTATTTATCTTCAGCTCTAAAATTATTAAAAGTTTTATCAGAATTTATTGTTTTCATATTATTTCGAAAAATTTTACAGCTTTGTAATGCAAAACAGGTCTTCCAAATCTTCTCCTATATAATCATTAATTGAAGCTCTAAGTTATTAACTCTTAATTGTTTTTTTTTGTATATACTTTTTATTGTTGCATACTTTTTCTAGATGATTACGTTTCCCACAAAATGAACAAAATTTTCCATAAGCTATACATTGGCCTTTTAAGTGCCCAGATCCACAAAATTTACAACATTTATAGTAATTGTTTTCCGTATTATTTCTTTTGTTCATTTTGCCATTACATGTAGAGTTTTTATTGAAGTTAGGACTTGTGCTTTTATTATTTACATTTTTAGAGAAATTTTTAAATTTGTTAGAATTATTATTGATTCCATTCACCTGGATTGATGATGTGTGAAATCGAGTAGTACTAAGGTACTAAAATTGTTTTGGTTCAGGGCCAATCTAATGACAGTGGATACCCTTAACACCGCTGTCTCACAACTGTGAAAGCGTCTGGCGGTACATTAACTTTTCCAACACCTTAGAAAATAAATATAAAATGCTTATTGGGCGAAAGTCAGCAGGAGATTCGGGAGGTCTTTTCTTCAGTATTGAGAGTACTATCGCAGATTTCCAGTCTGAAGGAAACGTTGATGTTTTAAAGCATGAATTTATCACATAAAGAATGTATTTACCACAAAATGAAAGCAATATCCTGACAAATCGTGGTGACAAACCAGTGGCATCAGATTTCATTCAGTAGAAGGAAATTGACAGTTCATTGAGGTCGACAGAAGGCATTATGATTGACTAGAGGTTCGACCTCGCCCAATGTACCTCCACGAGGAACTTCGAGTGCGTTCCAGCTTGATTTTCCAATGAACTTTGGTTAAGTGATGTGAAACATCTTAAGTCAAAACCCTCGAGAAATACTTCCCAAGCCATAAAACAGAACCCATCATTACTACATGAGGGCCCCAACATAGTCCTAACATTCTAAAATATTTGCAGTATTCTTATGTAGAACTGACAAAAGTTTGATTTAAATAGCTCCTGCGCCCTAAACTACTATTAATACAGAAAAATTGTCTTCTGATAATCTTAAGCTTACTTTCTTATCTTCCCGACCATATTCAAACCTTTCTATCTTTTCCAACAAAATTATTTAAAAAAAATTATTTTAACCAAATGACTACGATTCCCCAAACAAAAACTCTCAACTGTATATGAGAATGTGCGATGCTACGATGAATTCGAATCAATCTGCCTACAGATTCGGACAACGGATGCACATAAACTATGGCAACTGTCACTCAGCTGAGACGTCCTGAGTGTAAAATGGTACGGTTACTTTGTAATCGAAACTATTTTATTATTTTGTTCCTATATACCTTGGAAGTGTAGCCTTTGGGAAAGTAAAGAGCCAAGTTTAAATTTACTGGTTTAGACTTTATGTCATATAAAAAATCAATGTCTAGTCACTTTTCCACAAGAATCAATATTAAAGATTTTAAAGAATCGGACTAGTACGCACACATATAAATTTCTGTTTCTTGGCTTAGAAGTATTTCCCGAAGGTTTTGATTAAGTTCATCAGAGTTAAATCGACTTTATCTTTCCCATACACACCAGGCATAGAGGTGAAATTCCCTACCTTAAAATGACAATGCCCTACCTAAAATATTGTCAATTTACTCCGTATTCTGCAGCGACGTCACGTCGCGGCAAGTTTTGGATCGGCAACACTGACCAGAATATTACTACTCGGACATGATTCTGTTTGCGTTACTTATCTCGCACCTATTCTGCCTTGTATGAAGGTAAGACAATTGGTCGACTACTTGACCAGCGTTGGTCAGGACATTTGGCTGTTACAAGAGTCGTATATAAAAATTCTTCTCTGATTTTGAAGACTCCAGATAAAAAAAAGTAGAAAATTCAATGGTGATAATATTGCAAAAAGTATTGACATCAAATACGTTACAGGGTAAAAGCCCAGGATTGAAGGATGCCATATCAATAATAAAATGCGTCCAGGAAAAAGTTCGTAACCTGAAGTCAGAAGAGATGTATGAGACAGTTTTGGAAGGAACTGAAAATCTTGTAGAAAAGAATCTAAAAATATTTCCCAGAAGAGAGGAGACAAGTAAAGGCAAGACATCTGCAGGATTAAGTGCTGTATGGTACATCACCTTCTCGTCAAAACACTGCAGGCATCATTTCAGCTCGGCCATTTAAATCGGATTATTATGAATCTGTTGACATAATAAGGCGCTGAGAAGAAAAGACTTGCAGGCAATTAAGACCTACTAGATTCAATTTTGTGTCTTGATGAGTTGGACAAAGTTTAGGTCTGTTCAACATTTAAATATGTAATTACTAATTGCTATCAATGAACCTCAAAGAATGTCAATGGCAGGTTTGGTGTTTCTTGCATTTGAACGAAGAAAACAGGCAAAATAGATATTGACGAAGTACTACGAAAATTCCACAATATCGTGAATCGAAGAGTGCAATTATATTGAATAATTTTACCATGTTGCGTTTCTTGTTTAGTCCAGTTATATCTTTTTATTCTAGTAAGTACCTATTTAAGTTCACCTATAAAAAAACATGTAAAGCTAATTTAAAAAAAAAAACACCTAAAATTTGCGTCCTACTTCAAATATCTGATACCCTACCTTTAATTTGGTTTGACAAAATTCAGAGGTGACAAAATTCCAAAAGAGACCAAATTCAGAAGAAATTATACTTATTATATATTAACACACATTAATATAAGAACAACGACAAGTGTAAATATGAGATTAGCAAAGCGAAAAACAAATTTTTAATTATAAAAATTTTTACAATTTCGGGATTTTGATATTTATATATTTTGTCGTTTCTGAATTTTGTCACTTCTGGATTTTGTCACTTCTGGTGAATTTTCTAACTTTCGGATTTTGTTATTTTTCCTGGATTTTGTCACTTCTGGATTTCATTAAATTTAAGTTTTATTAGATAATTGAAAATAGTGTTGTTATCATAGGCTTCATAGGTATGCAAAATCACTTACTTACAATCCAACGTACAAATAATAAAAATTAATTACAAATTTATTGTATTTCGATCTCAAATTAAATCACAGATCATCACATGATTCACTTTAAACCATATTCAGGAATACAGTTTGCCAACAAAACTGAAGTTAATAGCGGCACATGCTGTTCTCAATTACTAGATTTTATAAAATTATTCTTGTCACAATGTCTGAACAAACAATAAATAATTTTCTTTTATGGATACAAGAAGAATAATTTCCTCCATTTAAGAATATAATACAAAATTCTTGAAGTCAAAATAAATGTTGCTGAATTCCTTTCAAAATACTTGAGCTGCTTGTTCCTTTGGTCGCCAATTTTCCAACAAATTTCATGCCATTAATTCATTGCTACTCGTATATACTATGAGAATGTATTCTAAAGAAAATTTATTTAAACCTCGAATAACTGACGTAATGAATAGTTGAATTTCCGCACTCTTTGCAGACAAAACCACAAAAAAAAAGAAAACTTTCTTGCAGACGAAGACCACCAAACGAGTTTCACTTTGTAATTTTCAGCAACACACCTACATTCACCTCACAAAGATAAATTGAATGATATACAGCTTTTCATCGAAAGGAATTGCTGGGGAACGTGCTCTTTTCTCGAACAGCCAACCTGAAGGTCCAGATCAAATGGATTCTCTATACGATCCTCAAATAAGCACCCAATTAATCTTGTATCTCGGGAAATTTGTCTACCCGCTTGAATGGCATAGCAAAATCGTACTGCATAAAACAATCGTTTCACCTTTCTATGTATGTATGTATGAAGTTCAATTGATTATAAAACTCAGAGGTACCTGTACAGCTGGCGGTCTGATAAAATATTATATTATAAAAGAATTTATCCTATAGAAATGGTCACCATATTTTATTCGTTTATTCTGTGCTTTATGATCACAATACCAGGATACAGTGTTCTTATAAAAGCCAAATTAAGGATATATTTCTAGCGTTACTTAGCTATGCGGCTTTTATATGAATTGCATTTTCGCGCATACGAATCATCCGGTATGACTCTTGCCCTCCAGTCCCACTATGTATCAAGCCCCCTGGAACCACTTCCTCTTAAGTCTCCTAACTCTTAACTCTTTGTTTTTGCGAACAATAATAAGACTTCAGTGACATTCGTTTTGTGAACGAATGCTCCTTTTTAAATTGGATTCCTGTTTGTCGAGTATAACTGAAATTTATGATCAGAAAGTTTTTCATTAGCACGAAGACAAAAAATATAAGGAAGCAACAAGGATGAAAGTCATCGGTAACAATAGAGTCACCGGTGAGGGAAAGTTGGGATTTGTCGTAATAAATTTAGATATGTATGCATTCGGCTAGTCCTATGCCATTTCATCCGATCTCTACTAGAAGTTGCCGTGAAACAAAAGATATAGAATTGCTTTTATTGGAGAAAAATTGAAACCATAAGAGTATATCCTGGAAAAAAGTCCCTATACAATCAGCCTCACGCTATACCTATATATGTACATTAGTTTTCAGATTCTAAGAAAATCGATAAAAAAATGTGCTTACCTCATGCAGTTCTTTTTTTTCGTATGAGAAAAAAATTGAATTGGGCTCCATGGGAGGGATTACACTTCGCAATAAATGCTCCACTGTTCACTAGCTCAAGAGATTTAAAATTTCAATTCCGAAAGCAAAATGTAGGATGGCTTTCATTTTAAATATGCCTTAGGGACATGGAAGAGTTTCACCGCATTGAAGGAATTCTTATCATGCATATATGTATGTATTGTGATCTGTCATACCTCGAAATTGCTAAGTTATAATTGGGTCCGAACAGATGCCTACATTATTTATGTGTGTGTGTATATACAGGGTGTTCCGAATTAGAATGGCCATATGAATGGAGGTGATAGATCTCGGTAAGAAATGAAAAAAAATTTATGGGAGGGGGTCCTATCCTCACCCCCCTGGGAACTACGGGGTTTGAAGTTTTTTTCCAGTTCTGAATAAGTGCTTCAACATATTTCCCAATATCTCCTAGGATTTTTAAGATATCGGAATGAATCTTTTTCTAGTCGATGGCTAATCCAATGCTCTGTTTAGAATGTAATCTTCCTAGGTCAGCTATTTTCTTAGCCTTACACTATTATTACTATTTTTTGATTTGTATTAATTTAATATCAATCTTATTGAACGAATGACATTGTTGGTGTTAGCTCTTTTTGAACTTCATCTCCATTTTATTGATATTTGTAGTTGAATTAATTGCATATGTTATTTTCGCGGTAACCAATAATTGGGCTCTAGTCTGTTTGTTATCGCTGGTTATATGAATAAATAGGTAAATAAATAAATAAAGAGATTAAGCTTGTTGGTCTTATCCTCGATCAGAAAATTACGTGGCACCAGCATTTGTCGGAGATTATACAGAAAGGCACAGCAGCTTTCTATGTATGCCAAAGAGTGTATGGTAAAAAATCGGGTTTGAATCAAAAAATATTTTATTGGTTCTACATTTCTATCGTCAAGTCCATCACTCATTCATTCATTCATTCATTTATTTATTTATTTATTAATTCATTCATTCATTCAGTCATTCATTCATTCATTCATTCATTTATTCATTCATTCATTCATTCACTCATTTATTCATTCATTAAATCACTCATTCATTCATTCATTCATTCGTGCAGTGCATTTATTCGTTGATTCATTCATTTATTCATTTGTTCATTCATTAATTTATTTATTCAGCCACACCCGTGGCTTAGCTAAGCTCTGGCTTAAGCCTGGACCGGCCATAAGGGTTCAACATACAAAAATGTAAATTTTACAGATGACGATTTTCAAATTTTAAATTAGTTTTAAGTTACTTTTTAATTGCATAAGAACGCATTTTATTAGCAAAGCTCGAAATGTTCACTGTTTCAAATCAGAAAGAAAAATTAAATCAGTTAATTCTTCTTGAAAACACTCAATATTGGAGATTTAAGAAAGTTTTAGCCAATTGCATATTGGACCTATTATTTGCACCTACAAAATACTATGAGAAATTATTGGGATATTGGCCTTTTATTGCAAATTGATTCGATGTCTTTAACTTTTTTTTTTAAA
This sequence comes from Dioctria linearis, assembly GCA_963930735.1. Lineage (NCBI taxonomy): Eukaryota > Metazoa > Arthropoda > Insecta > Diptera > Asilidae > Dioctria > Dioctria linearis. The sequence goes on along the minus strand of OZ005741.1, from coordinate 82,070,793 downwards.
TTTTCCCGGTTAAAGAAATGTTGGGTAACTGCAGTCGGGTTTTGTCTCTAAGTACTGTACAAAAGATAGGAACACTTAGTAGAGGAGATTAAAAGGAGTAAATAGGTCCAATCTGTCCAAAATGCGTCATGAACTCGTTTGCGATCTTCTTTTAAAAAATAGCGAGAACATTCATACGGGCACTTATCAAGGTATATAGAAGACAAGATATTCCCATTAAAATTTTGACACATTGCAGCTGATAGCCTCTGACGTAATTCTGTGACTAATGTATTTACATTCTTATAGGAAAGACAGAGTATTGTGTTCTCTGTGCCGTACTTTCCCATACATTTTACAATATTACGGGAAATATGGTTCGTAATGGGAATGTCTTGTATTCTATCTACCTTGGGCATTTATTTCCACAAATTAATGATTTAACGGATATTTCCGAATATTCTTTCCCCCTTTCATTCATGTATTTCTTTCCTTGCTCCCGTAACCGTTGTATAATTTTCTTTCTCCACAAAGAAGGATAGGTCTGTCTTTTACGTGGACATGCGCCTCTATTTTCAACAGAACGTGTGTGTAGAAATTGAAAAGATTCCTGGAATATTGAAATTGAATCCTTACTGTCAATGCTGATAAAAAAAAAGTATATATATATGTATTTTTACAGAAAAGAGCATCATTGAAAATATTAATGTCCTACTGAAGATGATAGATACAGTGAAGGTGATTCACTGTTCTCTTTGCTTCCCAATTTCTGTATAATAGGTATGTGACAGAAAGATTAGCCCATGTACTCTCAAACAATTTTAAATAAGGTGTCTTACCGTAACAAAAAAAATTTAAATAACTAAAAAAAGTAAAAAGCAGCAGCACTCGTGTTACAACTTCATTCGTCAAGCACTCAGAACAAAATGGCTTTGGACCTTTAAGCCTAGTATGGAGTTCGGGTATTGGTAAAATTTAACGCGGTCTCCAAAAAATAGCATTTTAACGCTGGTAAAAAGTTGACGTAAGTTTTATGTGGAGAAGACGAAGTGTCAGCTGTTAAAATCATAATTAATGGGAAATATTTTTAAAAATGTTAAGTGGTTATTATTTATAAACGATATATATCATCATAGCAACGACGAGATTGTTGCTGCGGCAGGTCTAAATGTGTATCGTCATCAAGGAAATGCACGGGAAAAATTAAATAAACTCGCTTTGTGAACAATCAAAGAAATGTCAAAGTTTTACCAGCATTTTAATGTTCCGTACATTAAAATGATCAGTAAAATGAGTGGAGACTTTCAAAACGCCATCTACCTTATAATAGGAAAAAATGGCACTTTTTACCAGTGAACTCCGTACTGGACTAGTAAAGACCTCAGTACAATTTTTGCTTGGGATTTTACCAGCGGTAAAATTTGTATGGAAATGTCACTTTTTACCTGAACTCCGTACTGTTTTACTCGAACTCCGTACTAGGCTTTATATACAAAATGACAGCTATAGGAAGCTTAATATAGAATTGAATCTTTAAGTACAAAATCTTGGATGAAAGTCTTTAAGGAATAAATTATCAAAGTCATTTCCAGGGGTCTAAATCCAAATTTCTGGAAGTTTGGACTCTTAAATACTAAGGCATCTGTTTATGGGGAAACAACATAAAGGAGTCCATTGTAGTACATATTGAGGATATTAAACTGATAAGAATAAAATGGTTAGGTACAAAAAATTACGTAAATTTTGGTCTATTGAACTAAATCAATACCCTATATTTTCGGTTTCGTAAAAGATAAATTCATTTAGGTAAAAAATTCAAATAGAGCGCATTTTAAACCTAAAGGTTCAATAAAAACCTTATAATTACAAAACTTAGTCTATTGAACCGTTAAGAATTCAGCCTGCGAATTGTAGATTTGGCCAGTATCAGCACAAAGCTATTCAAACAATTCACCCGACTACAAACGTTTGGTCCCCATAGAAACGATGTCCTAGTAATGCCGAAATTCGGGTGGATCAACTGACACATACTGCGCAAGAGTTCCATTAGATTTTGCAAAGCCGGGCAAGTAAAGAACCTGTAACAGATGGCCACAGTGATCTAAATACTTTTACCTTATATGTGCATATAATGAAGTTCTTTCTAAAATTTATCTATCGAGCATTTAATAAAATGAATTTCAATATGGAAATAAAATTTCAACTCCACCGCCACTATCATCCCTTGGAAAATGTGTGACGTTTAGCAATATATTCTCTATAACTGTCACAAGTTACTACTGGCTCTGCCCGTAGTCAAAGCGATAACTCGAAATTGAATAAAGGGTATTAGAGAATAACGCCGACTTAAGATTTAGAATTTAGTGCTAATTCAAAATAATTATAATTAATCAGATTAATTTAAGTTATTGAAAACTAATAACTAAAAGTTTTTAGTATTAGATGCCAAAAGTAAATTCAAAATGCAAATGGTTTATAAATAATAAAACAATCCTGGATACAATTAAATTGGGAATAATAAATCCAAACAAAGTAATAATCCAAGATCGCAATATCACAAGAAAATGAATTCAAAGAAAAAAATCCAGGAATAAACAATCAAAGAGTGGTAGAAATGTATATAGATTACTCACCAATTTGGGCTTGGTTTTAGTTAATTCTGCTTCAGTTGATGCCTGAAGAGGTGACATTAGCATTTTTATTCTTCCAGTTGTTATTCGAACAAAAGGCTTTATTCCTGTCAATACGCAAAATAAAGTTTGTTGTTAACTTTTATATGCTAGTCGTTATAAATACAAATTGAGGTATTTTGACAATAGAAGGATAAGTCGATTACCGATTATGTGCCATCAAGGAACGGTTGATGCAAAAAGAGCATATTCTACTTTAAAACTGAGAGAAATACTTTGACCTTAACTATGCAAAAAAAAAATTCAAAAAAATTAGTTTTCATTAATTAATTCATATTTAATAAAATTATTAATAAATACGTGGATTGCACTAAAAATTTTTGGAATAGTTAAAAAACGCATCAAATTATGGTAGTTTTTGAATTTATTTCTTTTCCGATGCATGCTATGCTCACCATGGCATTCTATGCCCCTTTTATGCCATCTAACTAGTACTGGAAGCAATAGATCCACTGATATGAAGACATCGCATAAATTACCTGTTCGTAGGTTGTAACCACTGCGACAGCTATGTAAAAAATTATATCACGCAATTTCATCTTTAGTTTTTGGAAACAAATAAAAATCGCCCGAACTCGGATTATACGCATAGCATCAATTTTTATACCTACAATGCGTCGCGACGACGTCCTTTCACGAAACTCGTTGCTGAAAGAAATAGGTACGGTCTGCGACTAAATTCTGCAAACCAACTTTTATCAGTGCTTACATGTTTTGCTTCATTTCAAAATGCATGCTAAAGATGTTGATATATCTTTTGTGACCATAATAATTTGCAATGAAAAGAAAATTATGGTTAAAAAATTATCGCGGTCTAATTACAGTTTTTCCCTGAAAACGACTTTTTGAAATGCGTGCTAGACCTGACAATAGATAATAATATTTCCGATCTGTCAGAGTATTTATGGTAAATTTTTGGAAGGATATAATATGAATTGCTAATTAATTATGGTGTTGTTGATTGTCTATTGTTGACTGACAGTACGATTTATTTTCGAGAGGAGAAATAACGTGATAAAAATAGTAGTAGATATCAACAGATTTTTTTATTATTATGAAATACTATTTTTTGTTTTTTTTTTTCAATTATTATTTTGGGAAGAGATTTAAACCCACCCACTGTAAAGCATTAAGCTTTTTATGGTTTTTGGGATCTGACATTATACATTACTTTAGCATATGATAACTCGACTTAAGCTCTTTTATATGCTAGCGCATCATAATAATGATATACAAAAGAACTTTCTAAATACTTTATACAAGATCAGAAGGCTTCTAGCATACTGTACAAGTAGAATCTAAAAATAAGTAAACTAATCATATACAATAATAGCTATCTTTTTCACAAATATGTAAATTTCCGATTTAATTACTTTCAGAAATAAATATATACGGAAATTACTGCTGAGCCTGATCCATTATAAATAACATATACATACGTACTATGCAAAAAAAAACTTGCTCACTCAGATCTTCTCGGAATTTTCATGACTAAGCCCAAATGTGTCACTTGTAATCCTCGATGCGAAATATAATGGCTACTTCCAACATTCCTAGACAATTCAAAACTGCTCTTGAGTAAAAGAAAAAAGTTCATGAATAAACAGGCTGATGTTTCAGAATTACGGCGAAGCTTTGTGTTTCAAAAGGGTTTAGAAGGTTGAAGAAATTAAATTCGTTCATTAGCGTTATGGAATTTTTAATTTTTTTTTCTACTTTAATGAATCAATAAATTAACGAATGGAAGAAATCAGTACTTTGTGGTCTCTCCCTTCGCCTTTATCACAGCCTTACATCTATTAGGCATGTATTCTGCTAAATTTAGCAATGTACTGACTGGTATGGACTCCCAAGTATCCCTGATCAGACGTTTCAATGCTGCAATTATCTCAGGTCGAGTGCTTGCTACCTTAAGTTTCAATATAGCCCAGACATATTCGATTGGATTTAGATCTGGGCTATATATATGGGGGCCATCTTAACAACTCGATGTTATTCTCTTGCAGGTCTTCACCTGTAAATTGAAAGATAAGCAAAAATTATTATCCATTTTAAAACTTGTTGCTCCGTGCTGATAGGTGAACTAAAGAGACAAAGACACATGTGTCTCCCAACAACTCGATAACTTTAGGCTCAAGCTGATTCCGTAGAACATCCAAATACACAGTTGCTGTGACTTTTCGGTCAATAAAGCACAGTCGGCCATCTTCATCTTCAGAATAGCAACCCCACACCATTACACCTTCTATTTTCCTAGGCAAATTCTGCATGCATTCTTCACGCAGTCTTTCTCCACGCCTTATCCGAACAAACAGTCTGCCATCTTCAACATGCAGCTTGAACTTTGATTCATCGGAGAAAATTACTTTGTCTCACATCTCTTGTTGGGTCAAAAGTGGCTTCCTCATAGAACGACGGGCTGGAATTTTGGCATCTTCTAATCTCCGCCTTACAGCGCTTGTAGAAATTATTATCCCACGTGCTCGAAAAAGGTCATACCGAAGGGCCGAAGGTCTGTAGAAGTTCTAAATCTATTAAGTAAACTCTGAAACGCCAACAATCTATCCTCAACACGTATTGTCTTCCGCGGCCTACCAGATGCACTGTTTCGTTTCGTACTGCCCGTTTCACGAAATTTTTTAAATTCCATGCAACACTTCATTGTGCACAACCCAACCTAGCTGCCATTTCCCGCGTCGACAAATTCTCTCGTGCCAATGCCAACATATTACTTTTTAACTCTGCACTAACTTTTGTCATTTTGTTTATAAATTTCATGCAATATTTGAAAAATTCACTTGCTATTTATAGAAATTAAACACCCGTCAGTAGCTAATGACTGCAATAAAATTTACACCCCCATCTTCAATTCCAAGAAATTCGAGCTTGTAAATGAAAGTGAGCAATTTTTTTTGCAGAGTTTATTTTCTCTTTCGTTTAGTGTGTCCGCAATTTTGTCTTTCGTCACTTCAAATATTTCCATAATACTTTTTTGGATCAACGCCTTTCTACTTATTTTGAGGAATATAAGCTCTAACTATTTATTTTTTTTTTAATGTAATGCAAGGTTGACAACTTCCAAAAATCTATATCATCTGACAATTTACACCATCCCCCATATTTAAAATTCACATAAAATTGAAGTTAAAGGTGCGGACTTGCTCTAAAAAGTAGAAAGAAGTGGAACAAGTCGCAAGTAAGCATTTGAACCTACAAGGGGCATAGAGAAGTGAAGAGTGCAAATAACTTGCCGAATCTGAAATTAACGATTTATTCCACTATATTTTCTCTTGCCTAATTTAACACTACAAGCATTTCGTACCGAACGAAAACTTGACACTACTATGACTTCTCAGACTGGACTATCAACCAAGTCGTCGCAGCCGCTTGATTTCTAGAATAACCGAGTATTATTTATAATGGAAAATACATCATTGATGTAAATCACAAAAAGTAGCGGATCAAGATGACTACTTTTAGGTGCTCGTGATGTGCTTGTAATTAAACTAGAAAGGGCGCCAAAAAATCAAATACGATGCGCGTTAGGTAGGTACGTCGATGGACAGTTTAGAAAAATGGAAGAAAACTCGAGAATGCATAATTTATGAATGAGAAACTATGATTAAATTCAATCAAAATTGTTGCTGAAATTAACGAAAATATATTTCGCCTATTTAAACGCTCAATTGCAGGTACGAAGTAATTACAAAAATCAAATGAGTTACTATTGTAATCGAAATACCAAAACCATACTGAAAAGATGCAAAAAAAGGCTTGCAGTGAAAAGTAGCAATATTATAAAGCAAAGTTTCAAAAATTTTAGCAACACAATATAAAAAGGTTTGTAATTCGATATATCAGCAGACTTTTATAAACGAGATAATCACAGAAAGTTTCCGGGGTTTCAGCTAATTACCACGATAAAAATATAAATTAACAAGTGAAAAAGCTAGAATTGGTCTAAGACCAATTCTTATGATACCCTAGATGAATGCCCGTATGAAATTTCGCATGGGTACCCATTTGAGCAATTTTGATTTTTGCAGTGGTTTTTCGCATATATTTCTAGAACGGTTCGTCGGACAGAAAAAATGATTATCACCAATTTTATAGGATTTCATATTCTGAAGAAGTTTTTGGTACAATAAAAATGTCTTGGACTGATCGTTTTCACAGTATACATAAAAAACCTAATTTTTTATATGGCAACACCAAGAATGGGTTACCCGATTTAGTCCATTTTTGAAATTTTATTTGCTAGTGCAATGAAAACAGCATGTACCAAATTTCAGCTCTCTACGGCTCAGGCAGTGTTCAAATATATAACGGAAAACGAAATTTTTGTATGGCAGCCCCACGAAGGAGTTGCCCGATTTGTCTCATTTTCGAACTTAATTTTACTTTTTTTTTAAAGTCCGTGTACAAAATTTCAGCTCTCTGAGTGTACGCGTTCTCGAGTTATCGTGCGCACGGACGGACGGACGGACATGCAAAAATCAAAATAACTTTTAATATTATGCGTGGGTGTGCAATCCATTTTGTTCTACCATCATTAGTTCGAGGTGTTACAAACGGAATGGCAAACTTAGTATACCCCTTTAGATTTCATCTAGGGTATAATAAATAACATAAAACAAAAGTCAAAGACAACCTACACTTTACAAAATCAAGGCCATTTGATAAACATGTCCTTCAAACTCGAAATATGCTTTAAGAAAATATAAGATCCTTATAGTCTACAGAGTTTGGCGGAAGCCTCTTCAAATTAGTAAATTACTTACAACTAATATGACAGCTACTATCTAAAAATACACCAAGAAAAGTCACCACCAAAGAGATTGGAGACTTTTAAGTTTAACCTTTACATACTGCACGTCAAAATTCAACTAAATTTTATAAGGATAAGTCTGACAGACCCATATACATACAACCCTTATCCAGGCTATTAAATGAGTCATAAATGTTCAATATGTTATTATTGGGAAATAATGAAACCATTGAAACACATTTTTGAACAAATAATGCATTTTAATATATTTTTTATCAAACAAAACAAGCTTCAAGAAAAATAACAGAAATTATGTAATATTTTTTAGCAGACACAAAATATTTTTTTGATATGACATCTTTATACAAGAAAAAAAAATTATATAATTCTTTCAAATTAAAACTTAGTTGCAGGGTGCAGTAATTTAAATAATGACATAGCACATTATAAGCAGTTTTTACATATCGTAACCAAACATTTCATGCAAACTGCGTGCTGGCATTTGACACATTGGTACCAAGTTTTTTCTATCTTTTGCAGTTGGACAGAGATAACAACGCTTCCTTTTCGACATTTTTGAATTCTGGACGGTTTCATTGGTTGTTTCCGAACACACGTCGATAAATTTTCCTATGGTTGTCCTGAATGCATCGATAATATTAGAAGAATGAAGAACTGCTTTCCATAAGACAATAGAGTCAGTCCTTGAGAATAGCCATAGAAACAGGTTCCAACACTGCAATTACCATGTGGTATTTCTCTTTTATTTATTTTTTTAGCGTTCCTACATAAGTCAAACTAATTTTCCGTAGTTGTAAAGACGAGAACCAATTGTCAGCGGTCACATTACGATTTGAACCAGCGATGGGTTTTGTAAGGCGTAGAACTGCCTGTGTAGGAATTACCAACTTTTTTTCTTCCCAGAATAAAGTCAGTTCGTCAGTATCTACCGTTTCCACAATAAATATATCCATTATAAAAATAATTGTTGCGGCTAAGTATTTTCAAGCCATATTTATTTGGTTTGCTTGGCAGATAAATCTTGAACTGACATTTCCCCCAGAATCTGATCAGCATCTCATCTACAAACATTTTCTCCCAAGCTGTGCAGATTTTGGACAATTAACTTTGAACATTTCAAATATATTAGATATTGCCGCAGCAGGATCCGTCATTTTCCGTTCAGAACGAGTTTCAGGGTTATAAAAACGGAGGCATGACAGAATACTGTAATATCTATGCAGCGACATAGCACAATAAAAATCATCACGACCCGACCCGTCTGAAGAAAATAATGATGCCAAACTTTCCTTTACAGACTTGAAAATAGATGCATATAAAAGCAGACCTAGCAAAGCGGCAAACTCAACTCTATCGAGCTCGCTTAGTTCCGCTCTATTTATATCTTTAAATTGGCTCCTGTAAAGCTCAAGTTTTTATTTGTCCATATTAATATTTCGTTAATCATTTCATATGTAAACAAAAGTTTCCATTTCAGAATAGGTTTTTTTGATATCGCAATGCAACCGCGGATTTGCGTAGACCAGGCAAATAAACTATAATATTTTGTTTCGATGTTCTGACTCTTCGGCCACGACTACCTTGAAGTTCCCTGATCAACTACATCCTCCTCATTGCTCGATGATTCTTCCTCCTGCAACTATCCGGATCTAGGATTAGCTCTTTGAGATACAGCTGGTCAGAAAGGTCTTCGTCTTGAGGAAACTCATTTCCGTCACTATCATCTTCAGATGAGCCTTGCTCCGTTTCCGTATTACAAACGCTGTCCAAATTGAGGTTTTCATCGAGTTGTATGTCCTCTATATCACTCATATCGCTCTCTACTTCCTCTAGATCTAGATGCTTTGAAATAAATTCCTCGAAGTTGTCATTGCCTAGTTTTCTGTGATGACACATTTTTCTGGGTAAAGAGTTATGCATCCGATACACGTTTGGAGTTAATGAATTTCTACAATTCCTTAGACTGACTTCGCAATGTATATATACGTATATATATATATATATATATGTTTGCATATATGTAAGTAGTCATTGTATGTCCAAAATATATTGATTGCGCAATAAGTGTCCGAGAACCCACTACATCAATGAACGACAAAACGAGTTGAGGAGCAGCAGAAAAAGCAGAAGGTATGAATCCATCATTTATGGATCTAATCAGTGATGATATATCATTTCATCTGACTATTAAAATTATTTTTTTTTACAGAATATATATTTCCTTCTTCATTCTTGGCAATTTAAAATCACCACCATATATTCGTCAATTATATTGAAAAGAGAGCTCGTAAGAAAAGCCCTCGTTTCTCTATATTAATAGTTTTTTTTTTTTAATATAACTTTAATAAAAAGGATAAAATTAGCTTACCCAAAATGCTTTCGAGTTATTAACATTCTGTATAATTCTACCATAATAATTAAATAATCTTGAAAGAAGCTAAATCACTGAAACACTCCAACTAATCATAACAAATAGCTTCTCTACGACGAAATTAAACTTTTTAAACTCCAACTGGATAGATTAAGGCAACTAGCTAAGAAATGTAAAAAGAAAAATGAATTTTAAATAACGAAAACTAATCCTAACATAGTTCCATAACTCTCTAGTTTCCACTTGAGTAGTTCGCCAAAACGATACCAGCCAGTCATTTAGTTCCGGAGATTGCAAAAGATCAGGCTACATACGAGTATCACCTTAAAATCTTGTACGTGTTGCAAAAACATAAACCTGAAGATTAGTAATGTGCGCTTTAGAAATAGAACGTCCTTGCCTGAAGAATTTTAACCATATATTCACGTTAGGAGGAAGAAACTCCCAACATATATCTTGCAACCTTTCGCGAGATAAAAACTCCGTCAGAAACATCTGAACTCTGAAGTCATAAAATATAGAGATAAGTTAACGTCGTGGCTTCAGGAGAAAAGACGTGTTGTTTTCTTTATTCCATCCACTTCTTCTCTTCACTCCACCTTCCGGCTTTTGATAACAATAAATTTTATGCGCTTTTTCCATTTCCTTCACAGAAAACAGTTAAGTGAGGTTCGGCAATATTATTGAAATATTTTTCATGAAAATGGTGATAGAATTAAGGAAAAATAATATAAAAAAAATTGAGGTTCAAATCGTTACTTGCAGATATTATACATAAATGTATATAACCATCTGATATGTATTCAAACACCTCAGCTAGCCAAGCATTAAGACAATCATCCGTAAATACACATTTTGAAGGGAATTATGTGGCGAGCTCCCTTAGTCGTATTCAAAAATTCTTTGCATGGAATTTTCACACTATTTACCCACCACTTCAGGGCTAATACCTCAACCTCGCATAACCTTTTCGTCCAAATATAAAGTCTATACACCAGCATTGTCAGCTATACATAAGTATTAAATTCCGCCCCAACACATTGAATAAATGTTTCTTTGGCGGAAAATTTGCGAACACCCGCATAGACAGGAACAATAAAAAAATTTCAATATTTGGTTATGACCCCTAGTTTAGGTTTGTTTTGCAGAGAGAAACTTACAATACCTTGGCTGATGCAAATTTCTTGCGCCCGAAGCACTATTTTACTGCCCGAATAGGGTGGATTGTGTGTGCATGTGTGTGTGCGTGTAGATAAACAACGCCACAACAGTAGGAATCGTATTGAATCCGGATTTCAAATAGGAAAACATTTGAGGCTTTAAGTAATCCAAAGGAAACGGGGTTTTGAATTGTTGCCTGTTTGGCAATTTAAGACCAGCCCAGGAGTTATCCAAGCTATTTCCGTTATATTCCAAATAAAAATTCCTTCTTCCAATATTTTTGTAATCCCAGAACTGATCTTGTTTTTGAAATATGTCATGAGATTTATGTATTTGCAGCACGTCTTTATTTCTACGCAAATATCCAATATAAAAGGGTGTCTGAGCGAAAACAGTTCAATTTTTACCTTTTTGAAAACTTTCATGAATATTATTACACGAATGTGGCTCACTTTTTTGACAAAAAAAAAACTTTTACGGACCCTTTTACGTTACCCCTTAATTCGACCTATTTGACAACCCGTGGATAGAGTAGGGATTTTATTTTATTTTCTGATATTGGAAAGAAAACTCTTTTTGATATTTCTTCTGCATGGGTGCCATAATGGTTTCGGAAACTATGATACTTCTGAATATTATCCCTGGGGAGAGAACCGAAAAGACAAATCCAGGACAAATCCAGCCGGTATTTAAGAAGAATGTAAAATATATTCACTGAAAATTCGCTATAAGCATTCACATGATCAGAGTTGCCACTTTATAACTATAGTTATAAATCTACCACTCTTTTAAGCCAATATTTTAAATCTACCACCCTGTTAGAAAATATATGACTATTTGCCATTACTGCCTGTAAAATTTTATTCTTCCCAAATAGTTAACTACATACAGACGGATCCTAGCTTTAGTTGATAACAAAACATATTTTTGCTAAAACTGCAACTGCAATGAAAGTGCAAAAGGCATTTCGTATCAGCGAGAACTTAATACTCTTCAGTGCGGCTGGTGCTTGCTTGCCGTATATGCCTGGAAAAAGCTAGGTTGACTTATATGCACTCAGTAAAAATTCTGAGTGTGAATTATATGAGGCGAAATACTAAAAGTATTTACTTTGTACTCAGCAGTTTACCCCATTTTTATAGTCCCGCTTAGGGCTTTACTTATTTACTATTGCTATGAAAATATCAAGTACCAAATTTCAGTTCTTTGTGTTGCAGTTTTGTCAGGCAGTGTCCAAATATATAGTGTAAAACGAAATTTTTGTATGGCAACCCTACGAAGGAGTTTCCCGATTGGTTTCACTTTCGAACTTAAATTTCCTTTTTTTTTAAAGCCCATGTGCAAAATGTCAGCACTCTAAGTGAACGCGTTCTTGACTTATCGTCAGGACGGACAGATGGACAGAGAGACATCCAAAAATCAAAATAACTTTTAATATTATGGGTGGGGGCCCAATCCATTTTCCTGTACCATCATTATTTCTAGGTGTTACTGGAATGACAAATTTAGTACAGGTACCTTATGATTTCATCTAGGGTATAAAACTATTTCATAATATTTCACTGTTGAAATATGTCCGATTCATAAAGGTCTAACAAACTACCAAATTTCAAATTCCTACGTCACGTCGATTTCAAGAAAAATATCTGTAACTGACAGACATACGGACGAAAGAGCGACCTTATTAGGGTTCTATTTTGTCCCTTTGAGGTTCGGAACCATAAAAATTAATATTTTTAATTTTTTTCTAAATAAAAGAATTGTTATGCATTTACTTAATTATTTACATACTTATTTACTTAGCTGAAACTGACAGCTATAGAAATGTACATATGTATTTATATAAATTTTTCTTTTAAATCTTCTACCCAATCGGGAATGTATGACTCTTTTAACATTAAATCTACTACTGCACATGATACCTACATAAATAATTTTAACTATTTAATTGGTAAATTCTTTGTTCTCCTCAAATTATTACTTATGTTAACCAATTGGTTAGTTAACATAAAAAATTTAATTCTGGGCAACTAAGCCCTTGGCTAAAATGCTAGAAATATAGATTCGAAAAAATTTGCAAAAGGTACAGCTTTTCTACCGAAAAGAAAATCCTAAATACCAATTTTGTAACTATTTACTTCTTTTCTTTTATTTCTCACGGCAAACGTCGGATAGAACAGAGATGAGCTTCCAAAGCTAATTTTTTTTGTCCCTTTCGTTACTTCACAACGGATGAAACATCTCGCCATTATTAGAGGCCTTCTCAATTTGAATAAAAAGGAATGCTACCAATGGGCAATTTACAATCGAGTGGTTACTTCCGCCCACTTGATAGAAGGCGTACCGCAAAGAGTGAAATGCCTGAACTTATATATTTAGTAATTACCGGCACCGTTTTTATACCCTAGATGAAATCATACGGTGTACTAAGTTTGTCATTCCGTTTGTAATACCTAGAAATTAAATTCGAAAATGGGACAAATCGGCTAGCTCCTTCGTAGGGTTACCATTCAAAAATTTCGTTTTTCACTAAATATTTGGACACTACCTGAGAACGCGTCAACGTAGAGAGCTGAATTTTTGTTTTCATAAAAATAGTAAATATAATTTCAAAAATTTACTAAACTGGGCAACCCCTTCGTGGTATTGCCTTATAAAAATTTAGGACTTTCAATTATACTGTAAAAACGATAAGTGCTATATGGTTTTAATGTACTGAAAAGCTCTTCAGAATATAAAATCCTATAAAATTGGTTATAATCATTTTTTCTGTCCAATGACCCGTTCTAGAAATATTTGCGAAAAACCACTTCAAAAATCAAACAAGCACATCTGGGTGACCATACGAAATGATTCTAGGGTAATATAAGAATTGGTCTTACAAAGAGAGGGTCCTCGTCATCAGCTATTTCGTCCAAATTCACAGTAAAAGTAGGGCGTGAAATCAAAGTGACGGAAGTGAAAGCTCCAGATGACCAAACGAAACCGAAATAATGCAGAATGTAGGGAAACCCATGGTTTCGTAGGCATCCCTTGGAAAATTGTCAAATTCGCAAATTTTGGCGAAAGTTGTCGCGGTTAAATTGCAAGAGAATTTGAACGAAAGTGCCAAATTGCACAGAGGAGGTATGAAGATTTTCGATTTTGTAAGTTGCATTTCCGTGCGATTTCAAAGATCACCGGTAGATGGCGAGAAGTGGGTACGTAAAATTTTTATAGAATTGTTTTTTTTTTAAATAGGTAAATGACATCCAATCTTCTTAAAATTTTGTATAGATAATCTCTTAGTAAAAACGCATCCATGAAAAAACCAAAAATTGGATTAATCGATAAAGGTGGTAGCTTTACTGTATATACTCCTAATTAACGTAAGTTGAAAGTCATTAGCAAACCTCGCAATGTTATTTTTGAAAATGCTCCTAAACTGATTGGGGTAATGACTTCTGGCTTTCTGTATATGAAAGATAACAAATTACAGATAATTGTAACGGAAAGAAGGTGGCGTAAATGTTGCGAATATACCCGCAAGATGGTAATTATAAAAGTTTTCCAAAAAATGTTAATTTTAACCCCGGGTTTACCTACATTATGCATTATTTCGGTTTCGCTTGACCATCTGGAGCTCCCACTTGCGTTACTTTCATTTCTAGTCATGCCCAACATATTCTGTGAACTTGGCCGAATTCGGTGATGACGAGTAGGGACCTTCTCCTTGTTAGACCAATTCTAGCTTTTTTACTTGTTAATTTCTTATATGGCAGATATTGACGTTTGAACTAACGTTAGCCTCGATAGATGGCCATACTTGTACTGAATTGCGAACTTCAAGTTGCCCGTTTGCCGATTTGAGCTTTTAGTTAAGAGAGCTGTTTTGATTGAAATTAAAAGCAAATAAAGTTATGAAAGTTTAGCTGCTGATACTGCGTGGGAAAAAGGGAAGTAGGAATTGTGAGAGGACAAATTAATAAATTAACTAAAAAAATTGATAAAAATCTTTTGAGAAAAAAATAACAAAACTCTTAAAATGAACTGAGTTTCACTTAGAGTTTCATATGCTTCAAGTTTCTGAAATTAGATCGCTTTAGCTTACAGACATTTCTACGGGAAATCGAACTTAGTTACAGGTCATGTAAATTGGGGCAATGAGCTTTCTTGAAAGAAACAGTATTATAATTTTATAAACCAACTGGTTTGCTGCAATTTTTTTTAATTAAGTATGCAGGAATCATTTATATACACTTACATCAACTATGCTATGCATGTAAGTCGCGTAATCCTAGCGGGCTCAAATTTTCTATTTTTATTTATTTATTTATTTTAGAAAGTTTAAGCGATAGTATAACAGACTAAATGTAAGTCCTTTTACATACTACCGGGAAAATATTAAAACAAAATTATTGTTTTTTGAATAATTAATGTGAGTTAAGAGCTATAAATAAGAGCTATTAATTATAGAATTAAGGTATAGTCGTTCATAATACTAGTAGCCGGTCTTCAGAGTCACCACATTATCCATTCCATTCCATTATCCACATACACTGATTTTAACAATTCATGATCTTTTTTGGAACTTTTCGGCAACTTAAAACAAAACTTAATATTAACACGTTATTCGAAATCCATGATGTGTGGCAGACACCGAAAACATGCAACTTGTTCAATCTTAACACTGAATTTCTCAAAGAATCAGGCTATCAGACACATAACGTCGAATGGATATAGCGTCAGCAGTTATTGCTATAAAAATTCATTCACCGTATTTTTTTATTAAACCTCGTATGTATGTATCTAGAGTATCGAACAGCATTACACTGGTCCTAGTTTAGCTTCCAGACCCAGCCATACCACCTGATTTTGATAGGAATAACTCGAAAGGAAGAATTTTAATTTTCCTAGCAAAAAACAAATGGAGGAATACCAACCGCGGTTTTTCTTAAGCGGTCTCTTGGTACCCTGTCGTTAACCAGTTAAACAGCTGATTGGATGGCTTCTTGGGGCTACCTTAAACTCGAGAATGCACTTACTTAAAAAATCTGAACTCTTGCGCACGACCTGTAAAAAATAACATAGATTTATGGTCTAATATAGGACTTGTAGAGGAGCGCCAGATTTTCCGGGCTGAAATATTTCTTGCAACTTTTCTGAAATCCAAGACATTTCAATGCTTCTTTGACAGAAAATGTGTGATCTGCCCAACTTAACTTACTGCAAATATTAACGCCAAGTATGCTTAGTCACAGTGAATGGGAAATTAATGCTTCATCAAAAGAAACGGAAGTGTTGATCTTGTTCTAATGAGATGAGACAGCTTTGGGTCATGCATTCATTAAATTCGACGCGATTCTCTTTACCCCACGCGAAGATATTGTCAAGAACATTAGTCAATGATTTAGACATGCAATTTCGCTGAACACATGCGATATTCCCCCCGGGAGAGTGTCAAAGGAGTAAGTGAAATCAAGGGTACTGTCATCAGCGAAACTATTGATGGGATTGAAAGTAAGGGAAAGCAGATCATTAATGAAAACTAAGAAGAGAGTTGGAGAGATAACACAGCCTTGAGGCACACCGGCATTTATGAGATGAGGTTCAGATGTAACGCCATCAAATACAACACGTATTTGGCGGCTAGATAGGAAAATTTCAATCCATAATAGAAGAGAAGTGGAGTGACCAAGTGCTTTAAATTTGGCTAAAAAGGTTGAATGCCAAACTCTATCAAGGCCTTAGAAATATCCAGTGCAATGATTTTGAACTCACCCAAATTGTAAAATCTACGGTTCCAACGTTCCGTAAGAAAAGTTAGCAAGTCTCCAGATGAGCGTCCAGGTCGGAAGCCATATTGACGATCATTGATGAGTTGATTAGTTTCTAGATACTTATTTAATTTGGAGTTAATGATAGATTCAAGAGCCTTTGAAAGAATCGAAGTAATTGCAATTAGTCGATAATTTAAGGGATCGCCATCCTCTCCTTTCTTGAGAATGGGTTGAACGTCAACTAGGCCGGGGTTTAGCCAAGGATGCGGCTCAGCTTTTAATTAACAGGAGACGAGAAACCATCAGGACCTGCAGATTTAGAGACGTTGATCCCCTTGTGGACCAGAAACCTTTGCTACTTTTGCGGCTTGCCAAGATTCTTTGTCAAATATTCTGATCAAAATGAAATTTTTCTTTCCGTTGTTCGTGAAAAGCGATATACGTCTCCTGTAATAAAGAAGATGACCGCCTTTGTTTTGCTAGACTTAAATATACTCTCTCTGGCCGCGATATGGGCCACCACCAGCCACTACGTTGCTCACATCGATCATAGCTATAAGGCCATGGTTACTCCCAGTGTGTTCTCCATATAGAATCCTGATATGACGAGACTGGTTGCTCCGCCGTCCGGGCATAATCTTAAATTAGTACCATTTATAAATAGACAGTCTGAAGAGGCTTGAAATTACAGCATGTAATTTTATAGTTGCCCAAGGTACTAGAATATGCAAGTCTGCTAGCGTAAAGAGCATTTAACATTCTGCTACATACAACTTTTCGCTTGCATGTACCTTTCTCCCAGTCAGCACTCGCATCACAGACTCCCTTTCTGACGCCGATTTATAAGTGCAATAAGTTAATATGTGTACAGAAAAAATTTAATAACTCCAGATCACAATTTTATCTTTATTAATAAGAATTTTTTTACCCAATGTTGTACCCAATGAATGTAATCGTAATGAATTTCAAATCTGCTGAAGATTATCGAGATTTTATTTTACATGAGAGCTTTTGTTCGAGGTTTTTTCTTTTCTATAAACATAATATAGGAATATACCATATTTTCTTAACATCGATATACATAAGTGAAATGAAATAATATGTTGATTTTTTTTCATTTCAGAAAACTCTCATCGTCTCAAACGAATGAAAGTAATGATAGTCCACGCCATAATCGAACGACTCGTCATCACGTCCGATTTTATGAAGAAAATTAAACAAAATATTTTACTAGTCGAAAAATCTATTCATAAAAGGATAAACATACTAAGGAAAAGAGTCAAACTAATTAATTAATAACACTCTGCTCATGAAGATCTACTAAACTTAGCCCATATTTTATCGTATCAATCGACAAACTGGCATGAATAATACACGAACAAGTTCTATGAGTAATACTGCCCCGACACAACACTTGCCAACTAATTTCTTTTATAACTTACTGACAATTTATTGTAAGTAGAGTGTAAACTAAGTATATATACATATATATATATATAATTATATAAGTTAACTGTAATGAGTAAGATAATTAGAAAGTTTGATCTCATTTCGAAGGTTTTTAAAACTTTTAAGAAAGTGATAATAGCACATTTGAATAAAATATTTTCTTTTAAAATAAAACTAAAAGTGAATGTTATGAAAAGAAGAGAACCGGAGTTGTGAAAATCACTCCAAAGACTTAGATATCTGTTAGGAAAATAGGTACTGTAAATTATAACGAATACCATTAGCATCTTTTTTACTGTAAAATAACGCAAAAGTCTATTTCACTAGGTGTACTTGAACCTATGTATAACTAATGAAAGTAACTGAATACTAAAAAAGGAACAAGTATTATTTGCATATATATTGGAAATGAAAACAAAATCATACAAATTTTTCTCTTCCTCATTCTAATTCTTGTTGAGATAAAGTAAGATACCCTAATGAAGACTAAAATAAAAGAAAATTATGCGATTACGAAAAAAAAAAATGGTAAAAACTATATAAAACTGTCAAATGAGAAAATATATTTTGTAGTGGATATTTTCAACGCATATCGAACTTCTTTGTAAACTTATGGAAGAATTAAAATTTCAGTTTACGAAATATATTTGTAAGACCCCAAACGAAATATGACAAAAGACCCTAGGAAATCTGCTCAAAATAATTATGTAAGATTATAAATTAATTTAATATTGTAGAATTTTTAACTAAAAAAACAATGGAACAGAAAAAGACAAAGAAAAGACAAACACATAGATAATTTTAAATAAAACAATTTAGTTGAAGAAAATATTTAATGTTCACCTACATAGTAGGAATAAGTCTATTGAATTTGTTAAGAACAAATTAAGATTTTTCTTTTAGTGTGCCTGATTGAATGGGATTTTTGCCAAATGTTTAAAATCTCTGATAATTTTTTATTATTAATAATTATTAATAGCTTTACTGTTTTTCCAACAAAAATTCAGTATAATTATTTTTTTTTTGTTTTCTTTGTGTATTTTCAATATTTTTCCCGAAACTAGGTTCACTTTTATTCAATATTCTCAGGATTTTTTTTTATTTATTTTTTTTTTTCTGTCCTGTTGACTCAAATTTCTAATATTCTGCACATGAAAAAATTATTACCGGTTCTCAAATTCCCTAGAATTGTTAGTAGTGCGATTTTATTTTTAAGGGCATAGAATGCTATATGCACTAAAAAAATCTAACAAGGAAGAAGTATTATTGGTATATCGGTAATAAAATAAATAAACTAATCTAGCATTTTATGTTTGACTGCAATGCACTAGGTAATTATTTTTATAGCGCCTCTCTATTCAATGGAAAATATTTACAAAAAACCTAAGGAGAAAAAAAATATAGTATATCAATTTAAAAAATATTCAAAGCAATAATAAGAATATAGTCGAAGCACGCTTTATTTTTATGCGAAGTTACTAATGTAATCTTCTACATCAATAATTAGAAGATTGGGACTGCCTGATCTTCAGTTGATATGATACCGATATAATCCGATAAGGTGATAAAAATATTTGAATAAATATCCGGCAAGTTTTTTCATAATTAAAATAAAAAACATTTCTGGTTGACGAATTCTTTTCAATGCGGGTAGAAATGTAATAAATTGAAGCTCATTACACAATTCTGTTTATTCAAAGGTAAAAGCCTTTAGAGGCGACATGGATTAATTCAGACTCCAGTTTAACACATGGTGCTTCTATATGTTTAGGTGTAGAGCTTTTATACATTTTGTAAGCTCCTAATGTCTTAAATGAAAAAAAAAACTTACTCAAAATTTGCTTTTATATCAACCTATCATTGTCGGGATTCTGGAGAAAATTGTTTTACCCTTGATAGGAACATTTGGAATAGCTATCAATTATAGAGCGATTATATACCTAATGAAGGCAAAGATAACATTTCATTTGTTTTTTTTCTGTTTTTTTCACTAGGCAAGAAGACACAAGATCCTGAGCATGGATGCGAATGTATTTCATTGTGCTAACCTACCAGAAACCTTGCTGTCCCCTTAATGTAGCCGAATCAGGTCGATGTGAGGTAAGCTTTCGAGCTCATCCACCGATGTCCAAGGGTCTACAAGCCTGCACCGGGTAAAGATCGGACCAGCGCACCGAAAGTGTTCAGTTGTGTCAAGCTATCCACCAAAATAGGATAGACACTCAGGGCTGTCAACAACCCCCATTTTTTTTTAGAAGAGTGTGAAGCGGACTGTGGCCAGTGATGCTACCAACCACTGTTCTGCAATGTTCTGGAATGTTTTTTTCCGAGCCCAAAGAGAAATTCCCGTCTAGAAAAAATTTCAAATGCGAACCAGACAATTCTCCTGTTCTCACTCCAATCGGCAAAGGAAAGAGCTACTCCGGCCGTTCTTCCAAAATCCCAATGAGCGCAATCAATACACAGCCCTTTTGGTAGCTGCCGACTAGATACATAATATTTTCCAAACAAGGCATCCGGTTAGAATGATGGTATGATTCCATTTCCCCTTGGGACGTTATCCAAATACCTTGAAACTGATAAAATCAACAGCGATCACCAATGCGGTTTCCGTTTATCGGGCACTTCAAAAAGAAGCGGTCCGAAAGCTATGTTTTAAAACGAGCTAATGGCCCCCTAATAGAAAGCTTTATACATTCCTTCTATCTCTGCTGTATTAGGCCACATAAATTCTTCGCAAAATTTATTACTGATAGTTTTCTTTGGTTTAATATAAAGTTAAAGAGCTTTCAAAAAATGATCCGGACTTATATGGAGTTTTGCACATCTAGTTGTATGTTGTCTGTGCCTGTGTTGTAGATATTTCCAGCTTATTTGTCTGCCCAGATACGCTGAAAAGGATGTAAAGAAATGAAAACATGTTGCAAATTGAGAGGGAATAAAGATCCTGGTATGAAGCCCTTCTAGATAAAGTCAAAAACATAGTGCTGGTCTACATCTTACTACTTACTTTAGATTAAAAGTTTTCACAATTCGTATAGCCTTAAGGTGAGCATACACAATGATGCTTATGTGTCGAGTGGGTATTCAAAATGTCACCATGAATACAGGGTCCTAGACTAGTGTAGCTAAAGAAAGCTTTAGTTGCTTAAGTCTAGCTGCAATTTACGTAAGGACATGGTACGTTATTTGGTGCATCCGATCTAGCTAAGTCCAAATTATCTTGAAATTTATTCTGAGTGTCGGCAATGTGAAATCCCAAATTATGAGTGGACAAAGGAAAGAGTTCGATAATTAATATATATTTTGGAAGGTATTCCTCTGGCAGCCTTCCTCAAAATTGACTGTTTCCTGCTTTTCAGATATAAAAATATACATATTCAAGCAACCATTGTGAGAATTTTTGGAAATAGTTTGCACAAGAATTCGGAGCAAATACATACTAGAATGATAAAAGTCACCCCAAAAATCTGCATAAGTATGAGATAATGGCGCAGAAAATATTTTGTAGACATCTTACCTAAAATTTTTAGTTTATTGCGGACCTCAGTAAGTTTAGTAATTAGTAAAAATATATATTTGAGACTTTTGAATCGCTAAGTAAGCATGTCATCTTTTAAGAGCTTCGTCCAAACAGATGAAGATTTGAGTATATGAAAACGTCACAGCCTTGTACAGTACCGGCACAATTCAACCTAATAGTAGTTGTGTTTTTTTTTTTGCACGCTATCCGGTTCACTGCGCTGCTGCTACGCAAGAACGCATCAACGAACTTATTTTTAAAACTTGGTAGCTTCCAAACACATACAAATGTCAAAAATTTTATTTGAGCTCTATGAAAATGGAAGATAAAGGCAGGAAAAGTTATACTAAAACGTTCATTGAAAAGAACAAATATTGATTGGAGTAAGTTTCGGAAATGGAAAAAGGAAAGCGTGGTATAAAAAGAGACCAAAGAATTTTTATTTAATTTTACCGGCCCCTTTTGATGAATAGAACTATATTCTGGTGTGCACGGCAACAACATTGCATTACAACATTAAACTATGCACACTCTACAGTGTAGCTTGCACTATCCAATGTAAGATTGCACCAGTGCACAAGACAAAAAAGAACAGCCCCAGTATTTCAATAAGAAATCTCGTTACAAATTATTGTTTAATTTTTTAACTATTTTCTTGCATATTCAGCTTCATAAATAAGAGCCTTCAAGTTTCCAATCGGGTTAGTGTCAGGCCTCTGAGCACCATTTGCATTGGGCTTCTGCCTTTAATAAATAATACACATACAGGTATGCTTGCCCTTACAATATGAGTCTTATGCATAGAGAATGTCCAATTTCGATAACTTATTTTAAAGAAAAATTAATTACCCTTTATACCCTTTTTAACGCTGAATGATTTAAGAGAAATGAAATGAGTATAGCCTAGCCTTCGACAACATTGTATTTCTTTTGCACAAATAAACTTTGAATACTATTAACATCTCGTCGCACAGCCCCAATCTTAAACTTCTTAAAACATTGGATCATACTACTATTATGGTACTAAAATGACTTATACTAGTTATTTATTACTGACACCCTCAAAAATTTCAATAGCGAAGATAAATATGTTTCATAAGCTTTAAAAAATGAAAGTAGGTATGAGTTCATTTTGTACAGGCAATCTACAGTCGCACGTAATCCAATAAACAATCCCAATAAAATTATACTTAATTACATCGAATCGATTAATCCAACTAATTAACACATTTTAACTCATTTTTACATATTAATTCGTAAAGGGCGCCTTTGTTCATCTGCTTTCACATAGATAACAAATTATTATTATTAATTAAGTTTTTTGCTTTTTACATGTTCACCATAATTGTGCCTTCTATTACTGTACATGTTATAATTAATGCAATAATTTCCAAAACACGATGAATAAAAATTCCCATTTAATCATGACATGCTGCTAATTCTATTGTAAAAACTCCCTTGTAAATATGTATGCCCTCATAATGTATTACAAAATAAGCACTGACATCTGAGTAAACAGAAATTATATAAAATAAAAACAACCGCAAATAAATGTAAATTAAATGTTGACAAGAATATTATAAACGACCTATAAATTATAATTATTTCAAAAAATCACTTTCCCATGAAATAATTAAGTATGCCCCAGGCGCCTCAAACTCCTACCTTTCCCTAGTTCACCGCTTTCACACATAAAATTAGCAAAATGATTTCTGTGGCGAAAATCAAACAATAATAAATTCACCTATAGTATTGCTACATACGGGAAATAATCATAATTACTCTGTAAAAACTAATTAACTGAACGAAATGGCCAAAAAAACAAGCAGAAAAGGGGAAAAAATAATTCCTTTCAAAAGTTGAAATAGAACTGTCCCTTCCCGCGAAAATATACAACAGAAATAACAAGAATATTTCAAAAAGTATTGATAACTAAATTCGAATCCCTGTAATGTAATACTACCTAGAAACTAAGAGTAAGTTGTATAGCTAACGTGGTATTAATCTTAAATGAACAAGGACCTTTTACTGTATATAATCATTAGAAAGGACGATTAAGGTTCAAGGAAATTGCGTTGTTTTGTACAACCTTTTTTTGTTGTTTTCTTTTTATTGATGATGAGTGATCTAATTTTGTTCTTTTGTTACTGATACGAGAGGAATATTGTATGATTTAATAAAGAAAAATAATTGTTCTCACGATTACAAAAGACTTTTGTGTTTTCCTCTAATGACCAATCTGCAATACATGATGATCCCTTCGACTTTTTTCATTCGTCTGATTCGAGATGTTCTTCTTAAATTTCTGCATCCTGCAACCGGACACTATTGCAACGACAAGTTAAGTAAGGTAAATAGTAAGTGTAGCCTTTGGGAAAGTAAGGAGTTAAGATTAAAATTACTGGAAGGCTATTTTCCTGTGTGGATAGTAGTTTAGACTTTATGACATATCAATTCTATTCACTTTTCCACAAGAATCAATGAAACATTTTAGAGAATCGGACTAGCATGGACACATACAGATTTCTGTTTCAAGGCTTGGGAAGTATTTCTCAAGGGTTCCCTATAATCTCGAATTTAACAAGAAATGAGAATTTCGAGCTTCTCCCGAGATTTCTTCGTTTCTCTAATTTCGGAATAACATTGAAATGAGACTACGTGCGTCTATACTTCGAATTTACTGCGAAATATCTACGATGTAAATGGATATTTATTCATTTTAAATTGAAAATAAGGTTCGTGAACATTATTCTCTCATCGCACCTTTAATTATATCACTTATCAGATGAGCACTAGACATTTTAGCACATGCTACTAAACAGGTAAATTATTTTTGTTTTGAACATTATAAGTAAGTGATGAGTCATTTGAATCTTACTCAGAGAAACGAAGGAATCTCGCAGTAAATTCGACGCACGTAGTCACATTTCACTGTAATTTCGAAATCAGAAAAATGGAGAAATTTCGGGCAAAAAGCGGAATTGTCGTGATGAGCTCCCTATTCTCCTCTCAATCGTAACAGAATCAGAGAAACGAAGGAATCTCGGCAGAAGCTCGAAATTCTCATTTTGTTATAAAAATATAGTGAATATAAACACGAATTAAAAGAGCTTTATTGTGCTTCTCGTCACAACTTCTTCAAACAGACTGCCTGCACCTTGTTTTTCTTTGATCTAAATATCCAACCTAGTGTACCTTATATTTTTCTGCCACACATAATTTCCTGGAAGGGTCGTAATTACAATTAGATCCCTTTTCCTGAGCTCGTCAAGGTACAGACAGATACATCACATGGGTATATGTGCGAAGCGCACAACCCAAAATTAATCTAGTCAAAAATAGTTTGCGAAGCGCACACCTATTGTTAAGGGATTACGCATTGTTTTAGGTCGTATCTTTACCTGCCCTAAGTAATATACCCACGTAGGGTGTACTTGCTAAGCGCAAAGAAACACACACACATGCAGGTAGGCACACACACACACCCATACAGGCAGGCAGGCCAACACACACACACACACGCACAGGCAGGCTGCCTGTGTGTGTGTGTGTGTGTGTTGGCCTGCCTGCCTGTTCGTGTGTTTCTTTGCGCTTGGCGCGGAGCGTACTCCTCATATTGATATTAGTGGTTTAAAAAACTTAATTTAACTTACATAGATCAGGTAAAGATCATAGATCAGGTAAAGATACGTGCTATAACAATGCATTGACCTTAACCATAGCCGCGGGTTTCCAAAACAATGCGTAATCCCTTAACACATGTGCGCTTCGCAAACTCCTGCTTGTGCGCTAGGAGAAGTGTTTTTTTATGGCTTGTGCCAAAACCCTCGAGAATACTTCCCAAGCCATGAAACAGAAACCTATATGTGTGCGTTCGGAGTCCGTTCTCTAAAATCTTCTATAATTGATGCTTATGGAAAAATGTCAAACATTGACTTTATATATGCTATAGAGCCTAAACTACTATTCATACAAGAAAGTAGTCTTCTTGTAACTTACAGCTTGGATCATTACCTTCCCAAAGGCTACACTTTCTATATACCTTACTTAACAAAATAATAAAATAGTTTTGATTACAAAGTAAACTTACCATTTTACGCTCAATACCTCTCCAGCTCAGTGATAATTGCATGTGTGTATGTGCAGCCGGAGTCCGAATCTGTAGGCAGCTACATTCGATATCATCAGCCCACGGCATGCCATGACGGTACAGCGACATTACAATTATTACTCAGCTGAGAACTTTTGTTTGAGAAATCGTAGTCATTTGGTTAAGATAAATTTTTTTAAATAATTTTGTTAGAAAAGATATGAAAATTTTATTACGGTTCGGAAAATAAGAAAGCAAGCTTAAGATTATCAGAACACCATTTTTCTGTATGAATAGTAGTTTAGGGCGGAGGAGCTATTCAAATCAAACTTTTGTCAGTTTTACATAAGAACACTGCAAATATTTTAGAATGTAAGGACTACGCTGGGCCTCGCATGTGGTAGGGAGGAAGTCTGTTTCATGGCTTGTGAAGTATTCTCGAGGGTTTTGCTTGTGCGCTTCGCAAATACACCCCATCACATCGCTGTTGTTCTTTGTCGCCAGAAGGGCCATAAATGTTTATATGCACTTAAAACTAAAATATCCTGCAGAGGTATGCTCCTTTCCTTTTTTTTACCGCTTACAATTTCTTGTTCAAAATTGAGATTACTTCGAGAAAGCAAGCTCTTCGCTAAAATATTTACAGGGATGGATTCTTATGGAAAAGTGACTAGACATTGATTTTATAAATTCTATACAGACTAAATTAGAATCCACACAGGAAAGTAGCCTTCCAGTCCTTCCCAAAGGTTACACTTACTAAACAGAATAATAAAATAGTTTTCAGCTGAGTAATAGTTGCAATAGTATATGTGCGGACGTAGTCCGAATCTGTAGGCAGATTGATTGCATATGCAATTATTACTCATAGTTGAGAGGTTTTGTTTGGGGAATCGTAGTCATTTGGTTAAAATAATTTTTTTTAAATAATTTTTTAGGAAAGGTATAAAAATTTGATTACGGTCGGGAAGATAAGGAAGTGAAGAAAGTTTTTATGTATGAATATTAGTTTAGGCCGCAGGAGCTATTCAAATCAAACTTTTATCAGTTTTACATAAGAATACCGCAAATATTTTGGAATGTAGAACTATATTAAGACTCTCATGTAGTAGTGAGTCTATATCCATATACATTAAATATCAGCGCGAGTATAGCGAGCTAGACTAGTGTAGCTAGTGTTTCTGCAGCTTAGCTGCGATTTCTGTGAGGAAATGTCACATTAATTCTTGCAATCGATCTATGTACATACATGGCTAGGCTCCAATTTTTCGGAAATTTATTTTGAGTGTCGACAATTAAAAATTTCAAAATGTCAATGTGTTGATAGAGAAAAGAGTTCAAGAGTTCGACAGTTAGTATCAATTTTGGATGTAGCATTCGTATCAGCAATTGGAGATGGAACTAGAAACTTTATAGTTAATTATAGTGTATAATTTACTTTTTTGATATCTCAAATAAAAATTTATTCAATCTACTGTTCAGATATAAAAACTTACATACTTTTAAGTATTAATTTTTCAAAAGCACAGTATTACTTAGCAGCATTTTAGGACGATTTCTGAAAGAGTTTCCATTGGAATAATGAACAAATACTAAAAAACAAAATTCGACATATATATATGTATACATACATATGAAATAATGGCGCAGGTATTTAATATTTTCTAGCTATCTTACATGTAACCAGAAATCGGAGCGTTAATACAAATCTTTCTTAAGGTGAAAAATTTTTTTCATCATAGTTTCTTCTTTCCTTACTACAGGTGTCATTTTTTTAAGCAAAATATTAAAATCTGCAACTGACATACACAAAAAAATTAGTTTATAAAACCTTTCATCACCCAAGACTTGATTAGCGAAGCAAAGTACTGAAGCAACCAAAAAAAGTTCTCTTCATGTCTTCCATTCCATGGTCTAATTCCTTTTTGACTAAGTAATAAGGTGAGTACGATTTTTTTTATAGCAAGTACCCTATATTTTTTGACAATCGCCATAAAGATAAGGTGCTCAAGTATTAGTAGTAGTTGTTTCATATGGCAAACTATTCAAAAATTAAAAATTACTTCCCTAGTATTTTAAAAAACACTTTTGTACCTTCCCACAAGGGTTACACGAGTGAGTAGTACTGACAGTAAGTACTGACTTCATCTGTCAAATGTATTTACTACACACGCAGTGCATTCGATCAACTGACTAGTCAGTTCATTTTAAAAAAATTGTCAAACGTTGCAGACATTCCTCTTCTGAATACATTGATAATAATTTCTTCCTTATTCAAACCTCTTTCCGTCATTTTCTCTAAAAATTAAAGATTATGCATATTTAACTTTTTTCAGTCATTTCCCTCTCAAAAGAAGAAGATTAGAAATATAAACACAAATTTCCACAAACATCTTAAGCTTTATTTTCAGCTTCCTTCATTTTAATTTTACTTTTGACAGTTTACTAACTAGTCAGTAAGCCAATCAATAAAAAAGAGTAGTTAGTCACTTGGGGATTACACGAGGAAGTACAGCTTACATACATGCTTCCCTTCCAACGCGTTTTTAAATTTGACAGCAGAAGGCAATTCGCTTGATGCCTTATCACCTTACATGCAAGTTCATTGAATAAAATTGCATTGAAACATAAGGTCTTGAGTATATCGGCAATTATAGCAATAGTACGAAGGAGTATGATAGTAGCTTATCGTGGAAAAGTCATAAGAATGCTGCTTTGCCCAAGGCTTAGGCCCGTCGCATATTGAACACAACACAGCATACGGCAGGGTAGGGAAGGTCTTTGTGATATTCACAAGTAAATGACCCGATGTTTCATCCCCTTCGAGACATATTCTACATACATCAGTGGATGATATACCTACCGGATCCATATATTTGTTAAGTCTGCAGTGTCCCTTTAAGACTGCTGTAATGATCCTGTTTTTATGCCCAGATGGCCTTAAAATAACCAGGCCTTTCTTTGGTGAAGGTCGTTTAATAAATCTGTTTTACCAGACAATGCCGTGCATGGAAATTATCAGCAAAGTTCACCAGATGCCACTCACCGAAAAGCCGTTCACAATCCTCAGCAGATTAAAAGTACAGGTCCGTACTTTGAAACGCACGATGACCTGTGACAACAAGGGCTTCATGGAATGGTAGACTGAAAACGGGCAGTTGAAATACTCCAACGTAACTAAAAGTCATGGGCAGACAGCCACGGTTTAATCGTTCTTTTTATAATCATTACATAATCATCTGTCATATAAATCTGTATTTTGTTGTGTTTATTTTACTCTTTAAATTTGTACTTTTACCTGAAATATATATTTGAATTATTATACACGTGCGGCTCTTTTGTTCCAACATAATAAAGAAAAGAAGTGCTGTTTGTTAACGCACTAAGGAAAGGACTATCAGGGGGGTGATTCTGATCTTTTGTCGTACTATTTAGGCGTGTTTTTTGACATATTTTGTCGTACTATTTTTTTCAACACAGTTCATTTTGTGTCTTCACTATTATCTACCACAAAATGAACTATAATGAATTTTCGATGAACAAACGTCAAAAAAACACGCCTAAATATACGACAAATAAGTCAGCTGCTCCAGAGGTTGTGACAAGGATTTTATACTGTGGTAAATAGATATTCTATACCTCAGTGATAATTTTTTGAAAGTGACATTTGTGGAAAGTTCAAGAGAAGATATTTCGCAGGATGTCAGCTAACTGATTCAGATATATATAAAATAATTGAAAATTTATCCAAAGTTCAAGATTTGGAGTCATTGAAATTAGGTGAAAATTCAAAAATCTCGTTATTGTCTCTTCAGTTTAGGAGCGGATGTCGCAATTAAAAAAAACTCTTCATTCAGCAGTGTACGCAAATTACAAGATTTGAAGGTTTATTGAATGCTAATCTTAACTCAGAGGCAGCTAAAATTCCTGTGCTTATTGTTATAACTATAACTGAACATGATTTTTCTACAATATATGACCACTTAAAAGGTTTTTGGAAGCGGCATTATGGCGACAGGCAAAAATTAATTACTGTAAGAATAATGTTACTCTATACATCAACGATTGTGACCTTGTAATTTTTATTAAATTTGATTTTTTTAAAAAGAAACAGATCTTATTACGATTTGCATTTTATTGCAATCCTTGATTTTTCTGAGTAAATTGTTAACAATATTATAATTTGGTATATTTGTGATAAATTACTTCACGAAAAAACTTTCTTTTTATGGAATGTGCGCGATTTTGGGTGAAATGATGTTGTTACTTTGATGAAATGTGATTTTGTTGTAAATTTGTTTGCTCTCTCTGAACAATTTAATGATTATATTATTTGTTGGTACCAGCTTTCTATTCGACGCCAGATGGAAACTGTTAATCCATACAGACCTACAAGATTTCACGGACAACTTCGGCCGATTATTAAATATTCAGAAAAATCAAAGATACATTGTGATTTGACCGTAATTGTAATCAAGCAATTAATTTTGTATCTTCTCCTCACTATTATTCAGAGTATCTTAATTAAGCAACCTATACAATTTATATTTGTTTTACAAATTATTTTAATTTAATACTTCGTTAATTATTTACCTTTACTTTAGACAACAAAACTTCACTTGACTGTCAAAGTGCTAACTGCGTCACTTTCAGTTCATTTCTAGTCCACCACAACCTGAATGAGTTTGATTACAACCAAAAAGGAAGAAGAAATGCAAATCATTCCTTAGGCATATATTCTGACACTTAAATACGACAAAAGATCAGAAAAACCCTCCATGAAAAACATTGGTCCTTCGAGCCGGATCTACTTCCTGTAATATCTACAGGAGTATAACACAAATCTAAAAGCTGTAAGTCCTAATCTAGTCTAGTCCAACAAAAATATTCCTAGATTTAAGAGTGCGTTGTGGAATTAAATAAAACAACTGTCCTAATTATATTAAAGAGCTGTGTATGCAAAAAATGATATTGCAGGCACAACAGAAAACCTAATCAGTGCACAAGTATCTTTAAGAGAGCATATGACAAAGTTTATTGCAAGTACCAAGAAAAAAAATATTCTCAAAAGAGCCGACGACTTTTATATTGCGCGTGTCAATGAAAAATAAATTTTCTTAAAATGGCAGAAAATGTGCAAATTGACTATTTTTCCGCCGGCTGGTATTCGACTAAATAATCAATTTTCTACGAGTTCAAAGGTGAACTAGTGACAATATCACTCGCGTTGAAAAGACAGAGAAAGCTGCTGATCCAGCAACTTTGAATGAAAGTTCTCACTCTTCTTAAATCACAAATTTATCAAGAATCGCACTTCCAACGTTCTCAGCAGATTATAATGACTGGGTCTCCTTTAAGGAGGTATATCTTTCAGTGATTCATCAGAATTAAAACCTTAAAGACGTGCAGAAGTTCATTATTTGAAAACCACGCTATCAGGTGAACCTGCCAACGTCATAAAGCAACATAGCATTGCAAATGCTAATTACTGATCAGCCTGGAAGGCATTGATCGAATGGTATGAAATCAAACATATCATTGTGGTCTCAATTCTTAAACGTAAAGCAAAACATAAATGTTGGACGTGTGAATGTTTAGCAGCATTTAATAATTTGAAAATTAATACGCTTCATTGGGATCCCCGTGCAAAACATTTAATGATTCAAAAGCTCCTTGCTAAAACTCATATGGCATGAGTAGAATCAAGGCTGTATATATCATTCTCAGATTTATTTAAGCTATTAAAAAATGAGTTTAAACTTTAAGGAAATAAATTTTAACCTCGAAAAAATAAATTTAAACGTTAACGGAAGAGTTTCAACTGTTAACAAAACGACTTAAACCATTAGCAAATATATTTAAACTTTAACAAATTTAATTTAAAATATATTTTTTCAAGTTAACTTAGCCTTTCATAAAAAATTTTTTTTTTTTTTTTGGGTGCGTATAGTATAATTTGCGATACTTCTGAATTGTCAATTCAACGAATTCAACGGTCGACCATCCACTGCCTTAGGGATAAGTAAATCCAAATCCATTATATAGTTGGAACAGTCATGAGGTGTAATTTGTTGCAGGCTATCTTTGATCTCTGTGAGAAGATTATGTTCTCTACTCATGTCACCTAAAACTAAATGTGCATGTGCCTTCGTTTTAGAAAACGATTATTTTTCGATAGCGTTTAACATTACGCGAGTAAGGAGGCAAAAATTTTAGAAGATCTCAAGCCCGATCAATAAGGGGCACCCTTGCTCGACTTATAGTTCCAGCAGTACGTGGCAGAAACGACACACTTATTGCTGCGATAAGTAACATAGGAATTGCAAAGTCTACTTGCAATTCCCATAGACTTTCTCTATTCCATCGCTTAGTGATGTATTTTTAATTATTGATAATGTGAGAATATACAAAACACAACAAGTTTGCGATGTGTTATCTCAGACGAATTTGACACTAAAAGTTTTGCCTCCTTACTCGCCAATGTCAAACCCTATCGAAAAATCGTTTTCTAAAATGAAGGCATATGCACGTAAGTCAGAAGTATTGCAGATTATATATGCTCATAAAATTCGAAAAAAAATGGTACGAAATACTTACTTAAGTTGAAATAAAATATTTTAAATATAAATTTGTTATGAGTTTAAATATATTTGCTAAAGGTTTTAGTCTTTTTGTTAACAATTGAAACTCTTTCGTTAAGAGTTTAAATTTATTTGTTAAGGGTTTAAAATCATTTGTTCAAGGTTTAAATTTATTTGTTAAGGGTCTAAATTTATCTGCTTAAAGTTTAAACTCATTTGTTAATAGTTTAAATAAATCTGAGAATGCTGTATATAGACAATGAATGGGAGGGGCTTAGTTTAGTAGGCTAATAGCCTCTAGAAATGAAAAAGTAACTGAGAAATACTCAATAATTGGAATTTTATGTAAATTTAATTTATTAAGCCTTTAATTTATGATGACATTCCAATTGAATCGAAATATTCTATGCATCTATAAATGCTGTATACTGTTAATTGAGTTCACGGTAATTCTCAATTAACGTTCCGTGGATCTGCAGAAATTTAAAAAGCTATGTTTGAAAACATGTTGATTAACCATATTTTTACTACATATATTTATACATTCCAAGAAAAATAAATATAAAGGTTTTAATAAAAAAAAAGAAAATATTATAGAATTAAATTTAGAAAGTATTGCATTCATTTCAATTTTAATATTTCGATGAACGCTTAGTAATCCATTAAAAGAAATTAATAAGAAAACAAAATAATATTTTTTAAGGGCATTTTAGTTTTAATTATCTAAAATGACCTAAAAATTAAACAAATAATTTTTAAGCTATTTAAATAAAATCATGGGATGCTCATGGAAAATATTAGTTACCATATTTTAATTATTTACAACAAAAGTTGGTGTTTTAGGGATGAAAAACCAATTAAACGAGGACTTAATATTCCCTTTAAAATGAATTAATTAAGGCAGAGTTGGGCAAATAATATTCGACGATTACGAATAAATCATTATTCGTTATTCGCGTATGATGAATAAGTTAAGTTTAATCGTAAAATTTATTCGAATAAACGAATTCAATCATTATTTCTGTGCGTTACAAACGGAATGGCAAACTTAGTATACCCTATAGATTTCATCTAGGGTATAAAAATGTTTCAAATGATATTAATGAAAATCCAACAGTCACCACAAACTTAATAGTTGATACAGATGTGATTTCACAGGGTTAGGAAAGGTGCAACATAAAAAAAGAACTCAGATTAAGTATAAGTGTAGTCATATATTTGCATACTCGGTTCTGTTGTACTCTTAAACTTAAGTGGCCCATACACTTATCAATCTGTTGGTCAACTTGAAGTTAGCGCAACGGCTGATCAACTTGACACATCCCCACACACTTCTCAATTTCACCTCAACATAGACCTCAAGTCAGTTACTGTTGAATCTTAATAAAGATGGCATCGCAATTAATTAAAAAAGAAGAAACAGATCATTATTCTAGCAGGTGCCGTTTTCAATTTGAATAAAAAAAAAGAGCTTGGGCTAAAAAGTGGTTAGTAAATCGTGTTAAATATTCGGAAATGAATTTGCTAAAGCATTTGAGAGAAAATTAGCCCGATGTTTTCAAAAATTTTCTCCGTATGGATAGTCAAGCTTTTGATCATTTACTGACACTAGTGAAACCGTTAATTAGTAAAAAAGATACTTTTATGCCAGACGCTATAGCGCGGAAGAGAGATTAGTGGTAACTCTGCGTTTTCTTGCACTGGAAGAAGCTACGAGGATTTAAAATTTAGTGCGGCTATTTCACCACAAGCGCTCGGAAAAAATGTTCCCGAAACCTGTTGGGCTATATACAAGGCATTAAAGGAGGAATTGAAGGTAAAATTAATTAAAAGTCACATTTTTGATCCAAACAAACAAACAAATATATTCACATAATCCAAATAAAAAACAAATATATTCACAAAAAAAAACTTAAAGATATTCACGTAGGTAATTAAAAACAAGTAAAAAAGCTAGAATTGGTCTAAGATCCATTCTTATGATACCGTAGATGAATGCCCGTATGAAATTTCGAGTTGTCACCCTTCTGTGCAAGTTTAATTTTTGTATTTCTAGAACGGTTTGTCGGACAGAAAAAATTGTTATAACCAATTTTATAGGATTTTGTATTCTGAAGAAGGTTTTAGTACAATAAAAATGTCTTGGACTGATCATCGTTTGCACAGTATATGTAAAAAACCTAAATTTTTATATGGCAACACCAAGAAGGAGTTGCCCGATTTAGTCCATTTTTTACCCTAGATGAAATCTATAGGGTATACTAAGTTTGTCATTCCGTTTGTAACACCTCGAAATAATGATGGTCGAGCAAAATGGATTGGACACCCATTCATAATATTAAAAGTTATTTTGATTTTTGCATGTCCGTCCGTCCGTCCGTCCGTGCGCA
Source organism: Dioctria linearis (assembly GCA_963930735.1). Lineage (NCBI taxonomy): Eukaryota > Metazoa > Arthropoda > Insecta > Diptera > Asilidae > Dioctria > Dioctria linearis. The sequence goes on along the minus strand of OZ005741.1, from coordinate 82,036,011 downwards.
CGATAACTCGAAAATGCGTATATTTAGAGAGCTGAAATTTTGTACACGGACTTTAAAAAAAAAAGTAAAATTAAGTTCGAAAATGAGACAAATCGGGCAATTCCTTCGTGGGGTTGCCATATAAAAAATTCGTTTTCCGCTATATATTTGGAGACTGCCTGAGAACGTGTAGACATAGAGTTCTGAAATATCGTACATAATGTTTTTACTACATTAGCAAATAAAATGTCAAAACTGGACTAAATCGGGCAAGTCCTTCTTGGTGTTGCCATATAAAAATTTAAGTTTTTTACGTATACTTTGAAAACGATCAGTCCAAGACATTTTTATTGTACTAAAAACTTCTGCAGAATATGAAATCCTATAAAATTGGTTATAATCATTTTTTCTGTGCGACAAACCGTTCTAGAAATATATTCGAAAAACAACTTCAAAATCAAACTTGAATAGATCGGTGACCATTCGAAATTTAATACGGGCATTCATCTAGGGTATCATTAGAATTGGTCTTAGACCAATTCTAGCTTTCCTACTTGTTAAAATTTTATTTGCTAGTATAATGAAAACACCATGTACCAAATTTCAGCTCTCTATATCGATGCGTTCTCAGGCAGTGTCCAAATATATAGTGGAAAACGAAAGTTTTGTATGGCAACCCCACGAAGGAGTCGCCTGATTTGTCTCATTTTCGAACTCAATTTTACTTTTTTTTTTAATGTCCATGTACAAAATTTCAGCTGTCTAAGTGAACGTGTTCTCGAGTTATCGTGCGCACGGACGGACGGACATGCAAAAATCAAAATAACTTTTAATATTATGCGTGGGTGTCCAATCCATTTTACTCTACCATCATTATTTCGAGGTGTTACAAACGGAATGACAAACTTAGTATACCCTATAGATTTCATCTAGGGTATAAAAAGTTATTTTAAATATCCGTAATTTTTATACTACATAAATTCATTTTTCCTTAAAATGTAATTTTGTTCAAGAAAGAATTTTTTAGGATTCTCCGGTATATAGCAAAAGCTAAAACATGTGTTCTAATTTGTTATTTCATCACACAATTCATTAATTTTTGGTGACAAGTTTCAAGTCTCGGTTTGACTCATCAATAGGTCCCAAATAGCGAAATTGGGTGATTTGAAAAACAAATGAAAAATGAAAAAAAGAAAGAAATGAAAAGTTTGAGAAAAATAGAAAAAACAATTTTTTTATTTATTAAAAAAATGTAAAAAAATTTTTTAAAGAAGCAGATTCATTCGAAGCGAATCGAACCTGTATACGCCACACAGTGGGCTGAAAAATAAAGAAGAAAAAGGAAGAAGAAGAAGCGTTTCGTGTCAGCAGAAAACCTTCCACTCATCGGTGCAGCTTGCTTTTCTGCCTGCTGCAGAAGCTTGAAAATAGATCAAACTGATCTCTTCTCATATAAACTCAGAATAAATTCTGGGTGTGAATTATATGAGGAAAAAAAGTCCAAAAGAGTAATCTTTTTATTTACTTAAAATGTAAGTATTCGGTTAGAATACGTGGTGTCTGTTGTAGGGACGAACTCGTATATCCTTCCGAGCTTAGTAAGATTGGCTGTTGTGATTGACTTGTAGAAGGCGGTGGCGAATGTATTATAGTAGGCTGTTGTTCATGATTTGAATAATATGCAGGGCGTTGGACATGATTGTTTAATGATACAGACGAATTTTCCATTAATTGTCAAAGTTTTCCACCGAACATAATGTCTGACGATAATTTTTCCGCGATGACTCTTTGATTTTCAGTCATTCCACGTAGCTGAAAAGCCAGCCTCTTACCAATAATGTCACACTCGTCATCTCTTGGAGCATCTGCGGCCATAAATTTATTTGCATTTTAGACAAAAACTGCTCTGCTGTCGTTATAAAGAGGTCTTCTTCTCTTTGTCGTAGCACTTGAGGCTATAGTTTGTCGCACTGGGCGAAGCTGGCCTCTGACTATTCTGGAAGTAACAAGACAAAATAATTATTGAAATGTAATGAGATACCTGATATAGTTAAGTTTACTTTTAATATCACTTTCACTACGATAAAACTTGTATAACTATGGTATAATATTTCTTTTCAGATTCCGTCCTCGCAGATAGAATGGGAGGGAGAGCGTTGCAGAGGAATTAAAAAAATTGTGGCAATTTGAAAACTGTCTTGGCGCTGTAGATGGCAAGCATGTAGCCATACAAAAGCCTCCAAATAGTGGGTCATATTACTACAATTATAAAGGCAGTTTCAGCGTTGTTTTATTTGCAATAGTAAGTGCCCAATACGAATTTATCTACGTTCATACGGTCACAAAGGGAGGAGGAGGGATGTTGAAATCCACACAATTTTATAAAAGATTACAAGAAAAGAACCTTACTTATGACATTAAAGAAACGATATAGATCGAATCAACGCGATAAACTTTGTTTTTATGTATTTTATTTTTGTATTTAACAGTTTTCAAATGAGAAAAACATAATATTAAAAAAAATATTGACAATATAGTTTGTGCTTCGGATTTCTTTGCATTTGTTTATCTTATTTTTCAAAACGGCAGATGCACAGCGTAGCTTCAGATTTATATTATATGCCAAAATACTTTCATTTATAGCAGATTTTTCCTCATTAGAGCTCTAATGAAGGGAAAAAAACCCTTCATTAGTTTATACTTCAATATGATCTGATTTTCTAGCTCACGTACCTTTAATGACTAGTTACTACTAATAATTCATTAGCTCGTGCTGTGTGTCTAGTGTATAAATCAGTCTTCGTAAACAAAAAATAATTCACATTAATGAATAATTAAGTAAGTCCCCTTTAGACTTAATTCAAGACAAAGATAGTAGAAATTAGTGGTAACTGATTTAACTGTAAAAGTCTCTTTTGGTCTTTAATAGTAATTTGATTCTTAATTGTAAAAGAAAGAATAAGGCCGTTTGCACATCGAAAAACGAAAACGAAAACACTAAACCGAAAAATCCAAATTTTGTCTTAATCTAACAGAAATGTAACGGAATACATTCAATAAAATATTGGATATTTATTCTAATTATAGTTTCGATAAAAAAATATCCATATTTAAAGCTTTATTTCAATTAAAACACATTATTATGTTTATTCGTACGAGAAACAAATTTTCGTTCCGAACTGTCAAGTAAATTTTCGTTCCATACTACGTTCCACACATGAACGAATATTCTTTTCGTTCCTACATAACCCCATTTCAGTTTATTTACATTTGATACAAACCCAACCCAACTTTTATTCGTTCGTTTTTGATATTTAAGCATAAACGAATTTTCGGTGTGGAACCGTTTATTCGTTCGTTTTCGTTTTTCGATGTGTAAGTGGCCTAAGATCGGCCCATGATGACGAATCCAAAAAAGACACCCAATTCATAATTTTGACTTAGAAAACATTAGCGCGGTGTATGTCCCAGACATGAAACGGAAAAAATAATCAACGAAAAAGCAATGACATACAGGCTAGGGTGGAGCGAAAAACAACTTTTTTGAATTTCATGCAGCCTATATGCGGAATAGTTGCCTTTAGTTAAATGTAATTATTGTGCAAAATCTCATTTTAATCGTATTTGTCCTTTGGCTGCCAAAACGACCTCGTTTTTTTAGCTTTGTACTATAAATAGCCAAAAAACTTGCATAGTTTTTTAAGTAAATGCACATAATATTTAAGCCGATTCGAGCTCTTACTATTTTAATTTTAATACAAATTGACCATATTCATCGGAAATAATCATCTAGAGCCATGCCTTGGCAACAAGCGGAATGGCTAGTTGCAGGGCAAGGTGCTTCAATTTAGCAGTAGCAGAATAAGTTTATTGTTATATTATATCTATAAGAAAAAAGCCTCAAACGCGTTTAGACTCGTTCTGTCCGATGTTTGGTGATCCAAAAACGTTTAAAGACAATATGCTTCCAACCTAAGCCGACATTATTATATATTATTTATTTTTAAGACAAGAACTTTTAAATTTAAATAAACAAGAGCCGAGTTTGGAAAACAGTTCAATTTCTGTATTATCTGACCAACAAATTTTACACAATATAAAAGAGTATCACAAGAAATATCACGATATTAAAAAGCCTATAAAAAAAAGGATGACAAGTAAAATATGTCACAAAACTGTTCGTTTTTGAAGTGTTCTTGTAAAATTAAAGAAGCTATAAATGAAAGGAGCTTTTTAAAAACCAGAGAACTTTAAGGAAAATGGTTATTGGCAAAATTGGTATAAAGACAAATAAAATCCTTGAAAAAAGATTAGAGCGTAAAAAGAATGCTGATCAGAGAACGAAGCATAAATCCAAAGAGGACGATGACATTTGTCAAGTAACATCGAATTCCTGGAAAGATAGCCCCAGGAACCGCAGGAGCCCCAGTGTTTCGTCCAACGCGCATCGACTTTAAAGTTCCAAAAAATGTTGAAATCTTAAACGCGCCTTCTACTTCCAAAACTCCCCTCTTTAGCACAGGCTTGTGATCTAACAGGAGCCTCAGACAGATCTGCAATTCTTGTTAATGCTGCCCCAAAAAAACATGGAAATAATAACAGCGGAAGAATCATCCAAAATAATAGACCGGAGTAGAATTAGGAGAGAAAAAGTTAAGACTCGTAAGAATTTAAAAAAGAAGCATGAAGAAGAAATAACCTGTGTCTATGGAATATATTTTGATGGAAGGAATGATAAAACTTTGATTCAATAAAGGAAGGAGATACTCTTTCAAGAAAGATAATCACAGAATAATATAAAGTATTATTTTCAGAATCGGGTTCTGTCTATCTCGGTCACATAGCTCCGTCATCTGTAAGTGCTAAAAATATTAAAAGAAGCTTATTGGAATTTCTGGAAAAAAACATAGATATTTCCGAGGTGCAAGCAATTGGTTGCGACGGGACAGCGGCAGGTTATAAAAGTGGAATAATATGGCAACTTGAAAATTGTTTGGCACGTCCTCTGCAGAAGTTTGTGTGTTTAGTGCACGCTAATGCACTGCTATCTATTGCAGTATTTAGATGGAAAAACTACTGGACCAAATTGGTAATTGGAAAAAAATTAGAAAACTGCGAAAAACAACAGGTTGTGAAGCAAAAAAAAAATAGATGTTAATTTTCGTGATATGGATCTTACCGAACAATTTCGCCAAGTCTAACACAACGAGAACCAGGCAAAATGGCATACTCAAGATGGTTAACAACTGCCAACAGAATCTTGAGATTGTATGTTTCTACCGAAAATCCTTCATATCATTTAAATATAATTACAGAATATATTATGAAAGTCTGCGCACCCACCTGATTTGCACTTAAGGTCATTAGGTTGGCATTATTAAAAAAAAAGCAGATTTTCGCCTGAAGAGCCTAAGAAGGTAGCAGATCAAGTACTGCAAAGAAATGGTTACTACGGTCACCCTGAAAATTTGTTATTCACAATGCAAGCTGACGAAAGGAAGCATATTAGAGAAGTAGGTCTTCCGAGGATATTAAAATGCAGACAAGCAAAACATAGTGAAAACCAAGTTCGTCAATTTGATATTCCCCATTTTAATTTTAATGCAGATGACTACTTTGAACTAGTTAACTGGCAGTCAATAACACTTACAGAGCCGCATCTGAGAGTAAAAATGTTGAACAGTGATCTCCAGGAAATGATCTATAACGTTCCTACTGAAATTGATATTTTAAAATTTCTGTGTCATTCCCAAGCCGTTGAATGCTGTATAAAATTAGTTATAAAAGCATCAGCGGCAGTATGTGGCTATGAAGCAAGAGACGGATTTATTAGGACTAGAAATGTCTCCAGAATATCCCTACCAAAATTCGAGACAAAAGATCAGTATCACCAAGTTTTTAAAGACAACTGAATATAAAGATAATGATTAAAAGGGTGGATGTGTGGTGAACTCGACTTGCAGCCACCTCCATGGGATGATTTCTGGGTTATTTTCATTCAGGAAGCAAGTTTTCTGGATAATTATTATGAAAATAAGCGAAGAGCTGCGTAAAAGTATTTCACTTTTTTTTTTAAATTTAGATGTCAAATTGGCAGCCGAAGATGAAGTCTCAGCAAACCAATTTTTTGTATAGTAATTCACTTCTAAAAGAGTGAACTATTCCATATATAGGCCAAGTGATTACTGGAAAACAAATCTGTTTAGCAATTTTCGCTCCACCCTAATACAGGCCCAGGAATTTCAAAGTCGCTCATGCGCAACTGCGTTTGGATGGTGAACGATTAATTAATTCATTAATTTTACATTATTTTTTCTTTCATCAACATGAATTAAAAGTGTGAACAACTATTAATTTATTTCAGTATTGATAAAGTAAACTTATGAATTTTTAAATCAAATATCAACTTAGTTTCATTCTTTAATTTTAGTGATATGTGGATAACATTTCACATTTTACGATTGTTTGTTTACACATGCTGGGGCCCTCTAGCTCTGTATGGTTGCTAAACATTATACAGCAGTAGCTAAGCTCCTGGATGTAATTTAATTTTTAAATAAAGTTCTTCAAAAAGCTAACTAATATGTCACTTTGGACATTATTAAATGAAATTTTGATTGAAACTAATTATGTATTATTCCAGACCAGTTCGATTGCATTTTGTTCGTTTTATGTTATCGGTTCGGCCAAACTGTTTTTCTGTTTTTTGGTTAGTTTAGACTGGCTTGGACTGCACATAAAACGACCAAATGCAGATTAGTTACTACATCAAAAGTCGAATTTCTCCGCGTTTTCGATTTGAGTTTCTACCAGCTCTGCAAACGACAAATCAAGAGAATAAATGACTGCAAGTGTTGTTTAATTTGTATATATGCTTGATTATGGTTTTTAAACAATTAGCTTTATGTACTGATATTTGCACTTTTCAGAGAATAGATTGCACGTCATATTCTTAAAAAATTCGAAAATCAATATGCATTATATAGCTAAGCAGCGTTAAAAGATCTTTAATCAAACAATTAATTGAATTGTACATATATGTTGAGGAAGCAACTCTGGAAAAAGCAACCAAAGTGTATTACGAAACATGGAACTTTTCTCATCAGGATATGAAGTTAATCAGGAAAATAAATAAGTTTTACTGCTATTTTAAAGTTGTTTTTTTTTTTTTTTTTTGTAAAAGTACTTCAGTTTATATTTTATATTGTAGAAATGGAAAAGGAAATAGCATCTTCATAACTAATACGCAGTAATTTACCTTTCAAATAAGGACTGTTTCAGAAAAAGACCGACCACCTAACCCCCCCCCCCCCCCCATTACTCATCGCCAGGTAAACAAAATTAGGGAACGCTGGTAAGATTCCATCTATAAAAAGGTATAAACTTAATCCATTAAGTGCAAAGTTCTTTATACAATGAAAATTGAAGTCAGCCAAGAAGAACGCCGAAAGTTAAATGTTTCCACGTATATGGAAAAACCGAATATGTTTCAAAGAGACTTAGTTAAAAAGTTGAAAATCCCAAAAACGACCATCTAAAATGTTCTCAGTAAATTTCGGGAATCTTGTGGTGTCCAGAGAAAGTCCGGGTCAAGAAGGAAATCAGCTTCGGTAAACCAAAAATTACCTAAAGGAGTAGTAGACAATTTTAAACGGAATCCCAACATATCGATGAGAGATATGGCTGGTGAGGCTGGAACAATATCTGCTATGGTCTACCGAATTAAAAAACGAGGAGATCTACGAAGTTTCAATGTTTAGAAAACACCGGACAGAACATCAGAAATGATCCAAGTTGCAAAATCCAGGAGTCAGATTTGGCATGAAACTTTCCTAACGAAATTCAACTGCTTCATTATGGATGATGAAACTTACGTAAAAGCAGACTTCAACTAGATTCTACGACAGGAATTTTATGTGGCAAAAAAAGAGAGGTGATACATGTCCCAAGTTTAAGAAACGTCGGTGCACCAACTTCCCGTTAAATACTTAATTTGGCAACAATATGTTCGTGTGGCCAGAAAATATTACCTTTCGTGGCACCAGGCACAATCAACATATGTAGATATGTACGTTAAGTACTGTTTTCAGAAGTACCATCTAATCTTCTTTAGAAAGCATTATGCATCAGTTTTCTTTTGGATGGATTTAGCAACTTGCCACTACGGCAGATGTACTATATATTAAGTTATATATATATCCCCGATCATAGGGTGAATTCGTCTTATAACTTGCTTATAAAGACTAATAGTATTGAAGAATCTCCAACAAAAGTAGGTTGTCATTGTGATATATACTATACATATGATCTTTCTCATAGAAATGGAATCCATGCCTGTAGTACCTACCAAAAGAAGCGAATCCCAAAAATTGTTCAGAACTTAGGCCAACCGAAAAATATTGGACTACAGAATGAAAACTTTAAAAAAAGAGCACAAAATACTCCAACATAACATTTTTAAGAGAAAGTATAAAACGTATAACATTCGAAATTCTCTCTGTACAAAATATAATGAAGAAAGTTCACGAATTTTATAGCACGTATTATTTATATCATGCCGGCGCGGTTAATGCATCTCAACTTCGTGCCAGCTACAATTCGTTGAAGATTTTTTTTACAGCGGGTACTTTAGGGTGCGGGGTTGGTACCCCCGGAGGGGGTCCTTCCAATTTGGCATATCACATATCAAATAAAAGTTCTCACTGAGTACTATCGAGTTGGTTTATTTTTTTCCCAGTTAACAAAACTTCATCGAGACGTTTTTCCGCCTAAGAACCCATTTTCATACAGCTATGTCCCCTTCGCCCAGTTCCTACATTTCGCATATATTTCCATCAGTTCTTTCTTTTAACGGCTTTAGTGCACTGCAAGTTTTTTCCCCGACGCATCAATTCTCCACAATCACGAATGGAAAAAAACTCAACTTTTTCACTCAAAAGACGGCCATTTTTCTCCTTCAAAAGGACGCATTTATTTTTCTTTTTCGATTATCTCAAAAACTATTTATCGCACGCAAAAACTAAGTACATGCACACGTTGAGCCCAGTAAATTTTCCAGGAAAAACTTGAGGTCTTCCCTACATCAGGTCGAGGCATCGTTGATTTTATATTGGATCGAGGCCTTGTTGTCTGCCTCGAATATGCATTAAATTTATAAAGAGAAAATTTACAGGAAATTTTTCACTCAAAAAATAATCAAAAGAAATTTTGGAAATCTTAGTATAATTACCTGAATTATGGGGTGGAGATGGATTTATACACTTATACACACTTTTTTTTGTACCAAAGATACGCCGGAACGCTTTTTTGTATTCTCAGTGCAGCTCAGACGTGTGTCGTGATACCACCAACCAGTGGGGCTGCACAAATACATGGGGTAAGTTTTTACCCCACGATGTTGTTAACGTAACATTTTTTTCGTTGTTTGTATTTACATTTTCGTCTATTTTTCAGCATAAATTCAGGATGGAGAAATTTCTCAACGATCAGGAGTTTGCGAACATCTTGGAGCAAAGTGACAGCGAGGAATAATCGCAATCATTAGCACCGTTGCCTATCTTCGAAAGCGATTATGAAGATTCAGCTTCGCAACATAGCGATCATAGCTCTGACACCGAGATGGAGTGGATAGTGCTGATGAGAGTGGTGTGAATACAGATGATGATGAACCTTTATCCCAACTTGCTTTTTACACCGGGAAGAATGGTTTTAAGTGGTCAAAACTGGCACCACCAGATTCTAGAACTCGAGCTCATAATCTGGTTTGCCATTTACCAGAAATAAAAGGACCCGCTGTACGGAAGGAGAACTTGAACCCGCTCGAGGCTTGGGAGCTACTTTTTACTAAAGAAATTATCGACATGATTGTACCGGAAGGTTCTTCAATTTATGGCTATACTTCAGACAAAACCATTGTATCTTACGTACGAGAAAAGAACCAATCAGGAGTGCTAATTTCTTCAATGCACCACGAAATTGAAACTGATACACGAACCCACAAACCAGAGATTATTGCGTTTTATAATTCAAATAAGGGTGGCGTTGATTCTCTGGATCAGAAATGCGTAATATTTTCATTGATTAGAAGAACTAGACGTTGGCCAATGGTAATATTTGGTACTATGATGAATATTTCAGTAGTAAATAGTTTCGTGATTTGGAAAGCCAGCAATGTCCATAAGAAAATGTCGCGACGTGAGTTTATCAAAGATCTCGGGCTTGCACCCATCAAGCCTCAAATCATGAGTAGGAAATTGCAGTCAGCAACATTGTCCCGGGAACTTGCTGGAAAGATAAATCACTTCTTGGGACCAGTTCCTTCTACATCGCAAGAAATTGAAAGACAGCCTCCAAAAAAATCAAAATCGTTGTCATATTTGCAGTCGCAAAGATGACCGTAAATGCACAAAATATTGTCACAAATGTGAACAATTTGTATGCAATAAACATTCAGTGGATAAATTGGAATGTCTATGATGTTGCGAAAACATATCAGAAACAAAAGCTAATCATCATTACAGCGATTTGGTCATAAAAATTATTGCAGTATTTTTCTTTTGACAAAAAGTAATGTCATATTTTGTTATATGTTTCATACAAATGTAGTTTAAGTTTTCTTTATACTTGTAACTTTTTTTCCATATACTATTTGTTTTGGATAGTTTAGCATAAAGTTTTTGGTTCCTATCGATAATTTTAATATTGCCATAACGAATTTAGTCGAAGTGTGTTACTAAAGTTAAGAAAAAGTTAAGTTTTGAGTTTTTTTTTAAATAAAGAGTTTCTAAATATATTTTTCGTTTTATTTGTGTTCTATTTAGGTCACACATTAAAAAATATTTGCTATTTTAATACATTTTTTTAGATTTTCCTATTGGGGTAATTTTTAGCCCCACGATGTTAGTTGCGTATATAAAAATAACCATATTAGTTAAGGGTTAAATAGAATAGAATAGAGTTTTTTAGGCCCTGAAAAAAATTAAAGATGTTTACTGGGAGGGGGGGGCTAAATTTGACTAATCTAAGTCATTTTCAAATATGTATTTTTTTAATGCAGTTTGAGTACCCACATGCCTATACGGCGAGGTGAAATTTAGATTCAGATTTTAGATTTAGATTTATTAAAAGCTTAACGTACAATAAGATTACACATCTTTTTAGTACAAAGAACGTTGGACTAACTAGCTTACTAAAAACTTAAAATAAATGCTTTAAATAAGATGTAAAATGCATATGTGAAACATAAAATAAGACATAAGTAAAAAAAATAAATAAAAATAAAAATAAAGGTTTATATAATACAAAAAGAAATAATATTAACAAACAACAAACTAAAAATACAGAAACTATATACTCGATCATTGCCAGGACCACCTCCTTCAGAACGGAAACATTTTAAGTGGTGGCAGTGTAACTCTGTGCCATCAACCTCCAAAACCTATCAGTCGAGCCCACACGCTGAGCATCAGTTGGTAAATTATTCCAGGCCCGAATAGCTCGAACCAAGTAAGAGTCGTCCATTATGAAATGTTGAAACCTAGGTATCAATAAGTTGAAATGTCTGCCAGAGTTTAGAAATTCGAGTTGGTTATAAAGGTACCATGGCTTTTTAGAGTATATAATTTTGTGAAGGGATGCAAGAAGCCTACGCCTTAAATATTCCATCAAGGGACAACCAAGCAGATGGCTACTATGTGGTGAAATATGATCAAATCTTCTTAGGCCAAACACAAACCTCGCACAGTCATTGAATACAACAGTTAATTTCATTGAGCATACAGAATCCAAATGCGGGAATATTAGACAGCTGGCTATAAGGTAGGGCAGAAGCAGGGACTTAACGAGCATTGAACGAATCCTAAAAGGTAAAATTGCAGAAGACAATCACAACCGTCGAGGACAACCATAAACTTTTCCCAAAATATGACTAATCTGATCACAACATTTCATCCGGGAGTTGAGTAAAACCCCTAGATTGCTACCCCGCCGCCGATTCGTCCTGACCTGTCATTTCTGAGGAGTCTATATCCAGGTAACACTATAAGACTGGACGGAATGTGGGGCTTCAGCCAAGTCTCACACACCAAGATATTATGTACATCCGAGGCAGAAAATATATCGCGCATCTCATCTAGTTTAGGCCTCAAGCTCCTTGCATTCAAATTCACAATGTTAAGACCATTCGACTGTTTGCAGAAAATATTTAGTAAGACTCTTACCCGGTTCGACGAAAAACTATTAGTATTTGTATTCATCCAGCTGTACCCATGAGCTACGACTGAAGGTCACCAACAGAAGATCAACAACACATGCACCGCAGAAAAGCAATCTTCCATAGCTCCTACAAATAAGTGGTTCTGGCAAAGAAATAATCGCTAATAGAATAAATATAATATAGGTACATGTCAACAGAAAGTATTAAGATAATCAAACGTACATTATACAGAATAGAAACAATTTCCAAGCTTACCAAAGTAAATAAGTTCATAACAACTACAAAAACAATGAATATAAATAGAAGTTTAAATAAATAAAAGACTGAAACATACTACCTACTACAATTATTATCAAAGGTTAAAAAACTAAATTTCAAGTGCTCAATCAGAGTTGCATAAGCTATAATATACAAAGTATACAATGTCAAGAACATAGAAATAATAAAATCGTCCAACGCCTAACTAGATAATCCAAATATTACATACATATATTTCATGCTCTAAGCTACTTCCGAATTTGCTTCAACAGATTGATGATCAATGATATCCGAGCTAGGTACAAAGTTCAGCCCTGCAGCAACTGTTTCAGCTAGTTGAACAAGAGAATCCATACTATGAACCGCGGCAGGGGAATCACGTTCCATTACACGGACATGCACTGTCCCATTATGAGTAAAAACCGAATAAAAGACTTTATCCCTCCTGAAGTCAAGAGATCTTCGCAGAATTCTCTGATTGATATGGGTCAAGCTTTCAAAAATATACACTCTACTATCGGAGACAAATGTAGGGGAAATCTGATTTAGACGAAGTGATCCATGCTGTTTGAGCTTCTGAAAGAACATTCTCTGCTCATTACCAGAGGAGAATTTAGCGATGATCTTGGACCGAGCTCCGTGACTGTGAGTTGGTACTTTGAAACGAAAGGCAGTTGAATATGGGGATAACATATGATTTATAATTGAAGAGATTTTGCTAATTATCTCTTGCGGGTTTTCATTTTGAGTGTATGGTACTCCAGTGACGGCAATATCAGTTAACCTGCTGCGTTTGCGCACTGCTTCCAGCTCAGCTTGAGATTCAGCAAGTTTACTCCGTGTTGTATTGAACTCTTCTCTTAACTGAGCTATCGCAGAATCCATAGTTGCTTTCACAGATGTTTTCACTGCATGGATTGTATCAGCTATTAGCTGCTCAAACAAAGAAATTTTCTCCGAGAACTCGACAAACTTATCCAAAATTAATTCTGTTAAATTTTTCGATAACTTTCTTTCCAGCGATTCAAAAGAGTCGGTGGAAATAACAAAGCTAGAACGGCAAGGTGTTAATGGGGTACTACAGCTGTTACCTCCAGTCAATTTCAACTTCGATCTGCTCCTAGTTTGTTTTAAAATTTCGGTAGGCGTGATTGTATTGGTATACTTTACCTTTGCATTGGTTTTTCCAGACATGCTGAATAAAGATCACAAATATCGAGACAATGTACACTGAAAAGTACCAATTCTAGAAAACAAAACGAATTCTCAAGCAAAAGCTTAGTTTAAGCGGCCAGAGTAAAATGGCCGTTATTTCCTCCACTCCCATCGATCGAAAAACGTAGTATATAATCGACGCAGGATGTAAAATTAGGAGAACCGTTTTCAGTAAAATTAAATCGGTTTCTTTTTGTGGGAGCTTCTGGGTTTTCCGTTTTTGCATACGTATGGTGGAAAAAAAAACGTGATTCCGACACCACCATAGTCTCCGCCCCCCTCCCACCGACGGACTTGAAATTCATACCAATGATAGCCCCGCTGGGAACTTTCATTTAAGACCTCAAACTTCGAGCTACGCCAATTCCTTCATGAACTATAAGCATTTGAAGTTTGCCGCCTTTCCCCTCCGAGAGCTTACGCCTCCCGATAAAATGGATAGGGCAAAAGAAGCGCGCAAACAAGAAGTATGTAAATACCAAGTTTGGTAAAAAAGTGTTTTTTTTTCGAAATTACCCCCTCCATTTTCGAAATCAAAAGTACCCTATGGCACAATAAATTAAGTTGTGAATCCATTCACATAAGAATCATAGTTTGTTGGTTAAAAAGTGTAGGAGGAGATAGATTTCTACGAAAAGACGAAGTGGGTTGGGGTAAAAAATAGCTTTATTTTAATCTCGTGTTTGCGAAGAACCGTTACGTCGACGAGACTTGCCACCCAAACAAAAACCGTTCACAACAGACCGCTAATGCATTCGCAAGAAAGAATATATATATATGCAAAATGAAGGTAGTGGGTGTATATGACCCAAGTCCCAAAAAATCCTTTTTTAACAGTAAAAGGGTCCGTATGAAGCTTACAGGATCAAAACAAGAACCTCTCCACTCGATTACACTCCCTTCCCTCCTTAATTTGATACCCCACACGCCCCATTTCGGAAAAACCCTCGGGGGGTACATGCCAGCATATTAAAAATTGTTCGGAGTGCAAAGGGTTAAAATTATGTTTTATAACAAACAAAAAAGGTTTTTCTGGTTGATAGGTGGTCGGTTTTTGTTTTTTCTGAAACAGTCCTTACATGAAGTATCTTCAAAAATGTCAGAATTCTTAAATAATATAATCGAAAAAAATTTCCAAAATGTAGCAAAAAAATTAAGCCCGGTATTACAAGCAGAACACCACTTTCTGGAACATAACTATAAAAAAATCTTGCCACTTATAAAGTAGAATATCCAACATTTCGGTAAACTGATCAGATATACAATAACCTTGAAATTTAAATACAAAATTTTTTTTTAAGTTGAAATTGAAATGTTAGCTACCGTCTTTGTTTTGAATGTTTTGGACGTTTGTTTGGAATATTATTAATAAAAATTTTGAGAAACTTGCTTAAACACTTAAAAATTCAGCCGTATCTTTGGGCGAATCCCGCTTTTTGATCTTCCTTCAGTATCTTCAATCTGAAAAAAGAACTCTGATGACATGTCTTGTCTTAACAATAACTTCCAATTTTGAAAGAGAAGATTAAAATTCTGATTAGTGGCGCATTGTAAATTTTATGGAAAAATGTTCAAAGCGTTCGTATGAAATGTTCGAAAAATCATTATCACCCTGTATCTCAGAAACTTTTGAGTTGACTCACCCCCTCCATATCTCTTTTTGTTTATATGGATCAAACTATACCTACTTAAATATTAGCATTTAAATCTAAACCATCCTGTAAATGTAAATACATGTCCGCAGATGGAGAGACCTTTGAATGCTTTTAATACTTTTCAGCATATATTGCCGCACCACCATTATTTATAGGCGCCTCAAACGAAATAATAAACATTCACCTAGGTTAAGAAAATGAATCCAACATCATGACAGATCTTATTGTTTTACGCTATTGTTACGTTAACAAATCGAGATATCGATGGTGTTGTTTGTGAAATGTTACAGATTTTTATTCTAATCAAAAGGGTTTTGCAAGTTATACTATATATACCAGGGTGACCTATATACATTTATATTAAGTATAAACGTGAACTACCTACCTGTTACAACGTTTTAAATCAGGTTAAAGTGAGCGTCACTTAAGAACAGGTATACTATATTAGCACGGAAAATTATACCAAATAACCATTGCTAAGTTTATCTAGGCGACTTCCTAATTTGCTTTAATTCTTTTCTCTTATGAAATTACACGTACAGAATTCACGGTCCAAGTATTCTTTCCAAAGGCCAAAATGTAGAAAAATAAAAATCACTTACCTTGAGAATTAAATATTCACGATAACACGTGACCCATAAGATAAGAAAATGCGCTATCCGACATCATGAGTCTACACTCCAGTGAATCTGGTGTAATTAAATGATTTGCCGCGTCTAAGTTTTCCCTGATAAAATATTTACCATAGAAGGATCCTTTGGGTATGCGGGAAATCTGGGAACATACAATTCTGGGTTTCATTCCTTTCCTTTTTCAACTGAAGAGAGAGCAGTTTACCTGTGCGTGTCTTTTGTTAGTGTGCTTCCAGCTATGACGAATAAGGGCGGCATAAATGGTTTACAGATTGTGCAGAAGGTCGGAACGCGTAAGTACTAATTAGCACTAATCCCAGCCGTATACCTGGGCACCTGCCCGGAGGATGGGCTTATCGTTTATAACAACGTGGCCAGCACTTGCTACAAACTACCCAAATCCTAATTAAGGTAATCACAGAGGAACTTCATAAATCATTGGATATCCTTTGGGATTTGAGTCTTTTCCTCCTTAAAATGTTTATGCCTGTGGTTATGAGCGGATTTCTCATAAAAATACTGATACGAATGTGGGAAGATTTTGCCTTTTTGTTCTTAGAACAATCAAATTCGTCTTGTATCGAAAGTACTTGGGGATTCGAGAACATTTTTCCGATTTATGTGCGTCATATATCAAAGGTATACATCAAACTTTGATAATCGATACAAAGCTAAATTGGAGGAAAAAAATAAACTCAACTGTTCAGTTTTCCAAATGAAATTTAGCTAAATAATATTTTCAACAAACTTATGGCTTTAAAATAATGAGATAAAAATCGTTTGATTCTACAAGGATGTTTGGAGTGGTTAATATAATGCTCCATGGTACATCGTTCCATCGCATGTCGACTCGGATTTCATTTAGACCCTCCAATGCAATGGTAGGTATAGCTATATGAGAACGTATTTTAATAAGAGTCCACCCAAACAAATGTATTCGACCGCCGCAAGACCCAAAATTGTACGAAATCTCTACGAGAGATTTTTATATACATATTATTATAATTTCAGTTCTAAAAAAATATCCAAGGATTTTTTTTTTCATTACACATGAAAGCAGGAAATAATTCTCTTTGATTGTTTCATGGATAAATAATTATTAAATATGCGAAAATAAATCAACACTGTGAAAATAAAAACACACAAAATCTATCAAATCAAATCAATTCTTTTTGTGGCATTTACAATATATCCATAGTGGAAACTTAGTTATTTGCTTTGACTGCAATTTTTTACGACAGAAATTTGAACGTTATCAACTCACTGCAAAATAAAAATACCATAGTAAGTAAGGGGTTTTAATTTACCAAAAACAATTATGTATTTTAACGTTCATATTTTGGGTACTTTGACACTTTAAGGGAGGCAACCAAGTTGGAATCGCTCCAATAAATTACACCACGTTTCATACATCAACACATATTTTCTTTAATTTCTTTTTTTTTGATATGCGGGAAGAAAATACGAAAAAAAGCGGTTAATAATTTATAAAAAATTTTCCAAAAACAGTTTTGTTTCTCTCATAATAATCCCATACTTAAAATATCTTCGGAATCCTGCAAGGTATTTTCGCTATTGCATTACCGCAACCCTACAAATCTCGTTATGCGAAAAGACAAATAACCGCTAGAGAGTAGCGGCGAAATAACAAAACTTACCATAAAATTTGCTGCCATAGTACTCCAACCCCCCCCCCCCCCCTCACACACACACACAAACGAATGTAATTATTTAGCGATACGAAAGCTGTCGTGGTGGTTAGCTGGTTCGTCCAGCTCGAATAACTCGCTGTGGTATCAAGGTGTTACCATCCTCAAGGAATCTGATTCATCGTGGACTTGAGCTGAAGGAAGATGGATCATCATAGTTGGCGACAGTACGCGCACTGGTGTGATCACTTGAATGCTGAATAACTGAGTGAGGGAACTCTGCACTGGGCTCGATAGCTACATCCGAATATTGACTTTTCAAACTCCTCTGGGAAACCTCTTCGGAAATATGAGTTGGGTGTAAGTTATAAGTTCTCGGGGCGTGTCATGTTGTTCTGGGACTGGCTTGAATCCTCCATTTCCGTGAAACAAGGCTTCAGCCGATTAACCGAAACATTCAACTCCCTCTTCTTGACTTTCAGAGGGAAAAACTGGTCCGTGCTTCCGATAACTTGATAAGGGTCTTCGTAAGGGGCTTACAAAGATGCTCGGTTCTTAAGAAAATATCTATACAGTTACCTAAGTCCTAAAGATGTCCTAAAAGATGATTGCTTGGAATGGAAAGCAGTCGGAATCAGCCTAAAATCAGCAAACCATTTACGTAAAGTGACAATAAAATCAGACTGGGAATTAAACTGGAAGTTTTGAAGAAAGTCCCCAGGCAGGCATAAGCCATCTCGGTATACTAACTCCGCCGGAATTGTTAAAACTTCCTCCCTGAACACTGTCCTGATACCTAACAATCAAAATGGTAAAATAGGAGCCGTAAATAGTAGCGAAATAATCCAAATTCTTACTCACCCATTCTTTGTCAAAAGATCAGCATATTTATGAGTAACAAACTTTTAAAGGAGAAAATTTATTCATGCAAAAAGCTCTAGCAGATACTATTTCAAATACAACACGATGATGGGACATTCAATGCAAGCGTCAGCCGTGAAAGTAAAAAAACAACAGGCAGAAGCAAAGCTTCTCCCTGCTTAGTACATACTAGAAAAAAAGAATGTACTTTGGTGACGTATGCGTATAGCTGAGAGTACAATCCGAACAAACACACAGCAATTGGGAAAAAATGTTTCCTGGCCAGGCGACAGCGATGATGACTGACGGTGATGTCCGTTCTCTAAAACTTTCTATATTGATACTTATGGCAAAGTGGCCAAAATTGACTTCATATGGTTCCTTACCATCCCAAAGGCTACACTTACTATGTACCTTATTTAACCACATAATAAAATAGTTTTGATTACAAAGTAACCTTATAATTTTACGCTCAATAACTCTCAGCTGAGTAATAATTACATTTATGTATGTGCAGCCAGAGTCCGAGTCTGTAGGCAGCTAATTTCTATTTCAACAGCAACGGCATGCCACGACCAGTGCTGTCGTTTGGAAAATTTCAAGAGTAGTACAATTTACTGCCAAAGCGGAGTACTTTCGGGAAAAACGGAGTACACGACTAACGAAATTTAATGAATTAAAATAAATTAGAATGGGATGTCCAGAAATCTTATTAATGTGAATAAATCTCATTTTCATTAAAATGTATTATTACATTATTTATATATTTTTTTTTTATATAGAAACAACCCGTTATTATTTTAAGATTTTCCATGAACTTTTTTTTCAGCAGTAAAAATTTCTTAAGTTTAGTTGACAGCTGTTGATTTAAAAGCTTTCATTCAGATCATACTTGCATGAAGTAAAAAGGTTCTGTTATGAAAAGCTATTCTTGAGAAAAGCATACCTGCATAAAGCAAATCAATACAGGTTTATACTAATAAAATACATAAATTCGATCATTAGTTTTATTGAAAACTTTTCAAAATAATTGTAAGGATTTTAATACAGTCATCATGCAAAATTGTATTGACAACTTCAGTCGCTTTAGTTTTTCTGCATTTCATTTGAATCAGTAATGCACAGAAATAATTCTGGTAGAGCAAAATAAATTAGATACCCTTGCAAAAAATTAAAATTTATTCTGATTTTTGCATGTCCGTCCGTCCGTTCGTCCATCCTCACGATAACTCAAGGGCGCGTGTACTTAGAGAGCTGTAATTTTGCATATCGGTAACTCCTTCGTAGGGTTGCCATGCAAAAATTTCGTTTTTCACTATGTATATATATATTTTGATATTGCCTGAGAGCTCGTCGACGTAGAGAGCTGAAATTTTGTACATAGTGTTTTCATAAAAATAGTAAATATAATTTCAAAAATGGACTAAATCGGGCAACCCCTTAATGGTGTCGCCAAATAAAAATTTAGAATTTTTACGTATACTGAAAACTTTTTCAGCATATGTAATCCTATAAAATTGGTTGTAAATTTTTTCTGTCGGACGAACCGTTCTGGAAATATATGCGAAAGACCGCTTCAAAAATCAAATTTGCCATACGAAATTATATACGGGAATTCATCTAGGGAATTGCAAGGATGGGTCTTACAATTAGACCAATTCGAGATTTTTACTTGCTTGCAATAACTTTAAAACATATTTTACAAAACCACCTGTTGTTTATTAAGCTGCCTGCATACAGAGCAAAATTTTTAAACACGCTTAGTTTTTTTATTATAAGTTTTACCTTTTGTTGGCGACAAAACAACTTCCATAGAATTTCCAAGAATGATTTCTTCACATATTCGGTCGTCGTGCTGTAAGTCTGTCGTTATACTAGAAATTATTTTTTCTATATTATTTATATTTGTTGAAATTCTAGGAATTGTTCTAGATTGTCTTTGATCTTCGGATACATTTGTCATATTTTTATTGCTTGCACCAGAACCACTACATTTAGAAACTTTAATACCGTATCTGCAATATTGCCAAGAATTGACTTTAGTACTTTACCTATGGACATACATTACGATAAATATGGAATAGTTAGTAAACTATATATCTGAAAGAACTTTGAGGTCATTATAAATAATGGTTGATACTCATCAGGGTCATTCCACAAGAAATCGATAAAAATTCGAACTTTCCTAACCCCACCACCACCAATCTCGTTTTTCTTTTGCTGAAAGTTAAGTAGTTATGAGATAAGAATTCAACTATTTATTTTTGTGCTGCGCCGCATGCTGGTTGAATTAAAGGACTTTGAAATCCTTAAAATACGCCGATTTTTGGTCTGCTGAGTTATATTAAAAAGTCATAAATTTGGTTCTGATTATCACAGAGACTTGACCTTTAGGTCATTTTAAAGTATAATCCTTGAGGGAAAATTATAAAAAAGATATGCCGTTTAGAAGAAGAAAAAATTAAGAATAATAAATATATCCTTTTTCCTTAAATATCTTATTGTAAGTTTGTTCCGGTATTATACGAGAAACTCTCCATAATGAATTTGTAATTATAATTCGGATAGAAATTATATTGAATATATATTCTTAGCCGCTGTTATGATGATTCCTTTATTTCGAAGAGGCTGAAAGCCTTATGGCTGGTGGTGCCAATTTATAATGTTGTGGCAGAGTATGCCGCTATTTATATTAACGGCAGAGTATGCCGCTTTATATTGTATGACAGAGTATGCCGCTGCGCTGTTTTGTAGGCAGAGTATGCCGATGTTTATTTGAGAAATGAA
Organism: Dioctria linearis; assembly: GCA_963930735.1. NCBI lineage: Eukaryota > Metazoa > Arthropoda > Insecta > Diptera > Asilidae > Dioctria > Dioctria linearis. The sequence continues at coordinate 82,014,761 of OZ005741.1, read as the reverse complement.
ACTACTCGTTAGAGTCGAAATTAAGTCTGAATTCTATCGACTAGTCTCTGCTAATTTATATAAATTGGTTACAAAAGAATTACTGTTTCCTACTAATTCTAGAGGGGGGATTATTGCAGAATTGCAATACATAAAATTAAAAATCAGAACTGTAGTGTCAGCATTTCTGATCACACAATTTTTGAATGAATCACAATGTATTGATATGGTAAAGCAATGACCACACGTATGTATATTTTCTCAATCAAGAATTATGCTTACATAGCGAAATTTGCATGCGTTGCAAATTCTTCTTGAGGTCGAGCAAAATTTGTTTGTTTTTATTTTTTTATCGTTTCGATTTTTGTTAACTGTGGTCACGGCTTCACAATTTTCCTTGCTTTATTTTTAAATTAATGCTCATAATGTTGTTAGTAAATGGTTTGGAGACAAGAATTTTTTTTCGTTTGAGCTCTAGTTTTTTAGAAAAAAATGTCATACAAATCTATTTTGTTATCCTTGATCCCTAAGAATTTTTCACCAAGGACATATTTGTTTTCTTCTCAAATGTGACCTATTAATAGTAAAAAAAAATGATCTCGCCTCGAAACCCATTGAGATCCCAACTTGAAAATTTAACTTCTTACTAACAACATTATGAGCATTAATTAAAAAAGATGGTGTTAGCTGTAAGTTCCTTGAATTTCGTATTTTGAAAATTGGGAACTATTCTCAAGTTTTTTCCTTTGTGTTAAAGATCACAAATTTTATATTGTTTTATTACCAAAAATCAACGTTTTTACAACACTTTGAATTAAAGTTAACAAATAATATAATTAAAATAAATCACTAAATACCTTCGCCGAATCATAAACAAAAACACAACCTTCAATGAAGAATTTACTGTTAATTGAACTTAGCTTTTGTGAGAAGGAAAATGAAGAAAATATGAAAGAAGTAGGAAACGGCAAATAGCGATTAAAAGAACTTTTTCTGGACTAGAATAGAATTTTTTGGAGTTCTTCAAGTAGAGAGCATTCATTATTCACTTCATAAACATCAGACAGCGTTTAACGAACATCATGACATGACTAGATAGGTGTAATAGGCTAAAACAAATACATAAGACTACACATTAGTGCGCTACACGCGAACGCTGAGAAAAATTATAACACATGCATGTGTTAGCTCTTAGCTACTCGTTAATAGATTTTATTACTAAAATATACTACGAATGTATAGTTTTAAATGAAGGTGAATAAAACCTTTTGGATTATTTGCTAACAACATATAAAGGAGTTTTAAGTATGAAGCAATGAAAAGCGGAGTACTTTTATAAAAGGAGTAGTACCGCAGTACGCTATTAGTTTTCGGAGTACAAACGACAGCACTGGCCACGACCCTCGACCCATAAGCTTACATTTATTACTCAGCTGCAAGTTTTTGTTTGAGGAATCGTAGTCATCTGGTTCAGATGAATGTTTAAATAATTTTGTTAGGAAAGGTATACAAATTTTATTTCGGCTCGGAAGATAACAAAGCAAGCTTAAGGTTATCAGAACACCATTTTTCTGTATGAATAGTAGTTTAGGGTGGAGGAGCTATTCAAATCAAACTTACGTCAGTTTTACATAAGAACATTGCAAATATTTTAGAATGTTAGGACTCCGTTAGGCTGTTTCATGGGTTCTGAAGTATTTTCGAGGGTTTTGGTTTTGCCTATAGAAAAATGTATGCATAACTATATAGACGATAGTTATATTATATTCATATACGGCTTGCATACATGCATATGTATTATGTCTGTAATAAAGGACTGACGATTGTGCTTGATGGCTTTGGATGGGGGTCAGAACGCCCGTCGGACAGCTGTTGAAAGGCGGCCGAAGGATGAACTGTGTGAATTTCTTCCGGCTAAAAAAGTATTAAATTGAATATAAATAAAACTAACGAATTTTCTCATGATGTTTCTTGAAGGACCAAACATATAATAAAGATTAGTCGATTTTTATGATATTTTAACACCCGTATTGAACCCGATTTTTGAAATTCTTTTGAAACATCAATATTTTTCGAACTAGAATTTTAAATAATAACACTTTCCTCCATTTCTTATTAATACATTTTTCTAGCCTGAGGGTGATGCGTTAGAAGGAAATAAAAGCCACTCTTTTCTTTACACAACCGCTGTCGCCTGGCCAGAGAACATTTTTTCCAATTGTCTTGTGATGGTTCCAATTGTACCTTCAGCCATATGCATACGTTACCTACTTACATTCTTATCTTTTTTTCTAGTCTGAACTAAGCAAGCTGCCTGTTGTTTTTTACTATCACGGCTGACGCTTGCATTGAATGTCCCATCATCGTGTTGTATTTGAAATCGTTTCTGCTAGAGCTTTTTGCATGAATGATTTTTCTCCATTAAAACTTGTTACTCATAAGTTTACTGAAATTTTGACAAAGAATAGGTGAACAAGAAATTTGATTATCTTGCTATTATGACTCTGGTGAAATCTTTGATCAAATCCTATTTCTGCAGGTCATAATAGTTGCTTTCAGCATCCTATTCCATCGTTCTAAGAAACTGTTTGCTTGAGCATGATATGCGGTAATTCTGCTACGAGCAAAATCTAACAATTTAGAGAACTCAGCAAAGTGCCAACTCAAATTGAGCTTCATGCCAACGCGTGAATCTATCAATGACGATGAGACAATATCTGATACCGTTGGAGGCGGGAAGGGGACTGACAATATCGATGTGTCCTTGAATCGACTAGAACTTAGGTGGAAAAGGGCCCAAAAGCTTTCTTAAGTGACGATGGATTTTGCATAATATTTGGAGGTTACAATTTTTTTAGTGGCACGGATACTTGGGTGTGATATATTGTGTACCGCGTTAAAAACTTGTTTTCTAAAATACTTTGAAATAAAAGCTCGATTACTATTCGCCGAAATTTGGGCAACAATATTGCTGACCATTTTGCAAAGGATTTGAGATATTAAGTGTGGTAGGAATTAATGTAGCATCTCTCTCTCTCCTTAATAGTAGTCGTAGTCATCACTAGCTGATTTCTCGAATAGCGGTAGGAGGCTAGAGATGACAAATGCTTTGTACTAAGTACCTTTAAGTCAATAAACTACATACTAAAGTAACTGCGGCTTGTTTTATTTAAAATATCTCACGAACGAAGAATGCAGATCTGAGTTTATCGGTCCGAGCTTGTTTTTGTTAACCCCAAAAGCCAGCTTTCGGCAAAAATCTTGCCTTTCGGAGGATAGAGTTAAATGGATACACTGGATATACATCGCAGAACTGTTACAAGCAAAAAAAATCATAAAGTACTCGCAACAGAATAAAAAAATATGTCCACGGTCAGCAGAATAGAAGTAAGGGAATGCTCATAATACATATAATACTCACCGGGAGTTGCCCACTTGCACACCTTCTTAAGACTGTGTACCACAATTAATGAAAAACATACGACATTTATAAACAGTTAAAAAGCCTAAATATCTAATTTCTATTAACAACATACAAGCCCTCAGCGATAACTTTAAGGTAAACGGGCATGCTATTTATGAATCCAACCGAAGAAATATTAAACGAATGTCATGATAGTTTATGTTTGCAATATTATTAACTTTATTATATTTTGGAGACTATTATATTATAATTAAGAATACATATTTTTCGTATATAGCACCTTTAGGATATAGCAAAAATAAATAAATTCTCTTCTTAAACGATCCTTCTACTATGTAGTAGTATAGACGACACGATGATACAATCATTTTCCCCACGTGAATTTATCATATTTACTTGGTAAAATCTTTTCTTTGAGGCATAACCACCACTTAGATGTTGTTTTTTCAACATCTTTTTATGTACAAAAAAAATGCCAGCGGCATTGCTCGTACGATACATTACAAGCTTTATTTGAAAAATTTCTCATAATGCTTCCTCTACTAAGTCAGCAAATTAACTAATTCCCATTTGTGTATTGGGGCAACAAAAGAATACAATCTTTTTCCTTCATTATAGGATGGCAGGAAACGCGGACATATTATAGAAATGGAGTGAGCATTCTTTTTTAAAGATACCACAACAAAAACTAATTCACCGCATTTATGTATGTAAGTTCCTCTTTTTATACCCTAGATGGCTATATATACCTACTTATACTAAGTTTGTCATTCCGCTTATAACGCAAAGAAACAATACCAGAATAGACAATCACGCATAATATTAATTAAATAATCTGTAGACTTTGATTTTTGCATGCCCGTGATATAAAAATTTCGTTGTTCACGATATATTCGGACACTGCCAAGGAACGCGTTGACATAGAGAGCTGATATTAAATTTCATAATAGACTCAATCGGGTAACCACCTTCTAGATATTTCTATACAAAACTTTGGCTTTTCACTTTATTGCAGTTTTATTTTAATATATGTATGTAACGAATAATAATAATGGTCTTAGATCAATTATAATTATTTCTCTGGTATTTCAATTAAATTAATCAAAACGAATGTGGCAGCAATCAGTTTCGCACACTTCATTTTGAAGACAGAAATGCTTCAATCATTTGCGCTATGATTCAATCTTGCAGGAGAAAATGAGATCTAGAGTACTTTCAGTAGAATAAATCTTGGGGTATCCATGACTTCTTCTCTAGGTTTCTCTAAATCAAAAATTATTGATATCTTTTTAGGGCTCCGTACCCAAAGGGTAACAACGGGAATCTTATTACTAAGACTTCGCTATCCGTCCGTCACCAGGTTGTATCTCAGGAACCGTAATAGGTAGACAGTTGAAATTTTCACAGACTGTGTTTTTCTATTGGAGATATAACAACAAATAATAAAAATTAAACTAAAATGGGCCCCCATATAAAAAACGTGATTTGTTCGACGTTTTTTTCCTCTTTTTATTCTCATTCATTATTATTATTATAGGTTATTTTATTTTATTTTATTTTATTAGGAAGTTCATTCGATAGTAAACAGCTTACAGCAATTACTTACTACTGACTTAAATTAACAGAGAAAAAAAAGATCTATCCTAGAAAAAGCGACTAAACTTAAATTAAAACAAAGAATAAAACAGAAATACAAAACTACAACTAAATCTAAGGCAATGTAACTAATAAAAAGAAATAAAAATTAGACAAAATTAGAAAAAATAAAAGATGTAAACATAAACGTTAGCAAACTCAATAATAAAAAATAGTAAAAAATAAAATATTATACTACAAGTAATGAAATAAATTCAAAATTCCAAAAAAAAAAAAAAAAAAAAAATATGTGATCTGTATAATATGTATATAAAAAACTACCAAGGAAATAAAAAATTAAGAACAAAATAAAAATAACTTCAATTCAAATTTAAAAAAAAAAAAAGTTTAAAGTAAAAAAAAAAATTTAAAACTACTACTTAATACTTATAATAAATATCAAGAGGAAAACCAAAAAATAAATGATGGAATGAAAGAAGGAGATATATTGAGAACAGGAAAAAAAACAATAGTAAGAGACAAAAATAGTATACATATGAAAAGGAGAAACACCATCTAAAAAAGCATTTTATCCATGGCATTGCGTTTATAAATTGCAAGATAAGAATTGAAAAGGTCAAGATCATTGAAATAATCATTATGAGACCTTTGAATTCTAATGATAGGAGACTTCAATCTTATATTTGTGCGATGTGATTCAGGATTGAATACTAGTAGTTGACGTGTAGGACGAGATGGAACATTTATGCAAATTTTTGAGAGAATATCAGGAGCATCGATTTTATTATTAAGCAACTTAAATAGGAATAATTCGTCAAGATATGAACGCCGATTAAGTAAATTTGTCAGAGACAGTCTTGTTAATCTATCGTTATATTCATAATTGGACTGATCAAATTTGAATAGTATAAACCGAGTAAAGCGTCTCTGAACGCCTCCAATTTTTTGGGCATATGTAGCATAAAAAGGGTTCCATATAAGGGACGCATACTCTAAAATACTCCTTACGAGACTAACGTAAAGCAATTTGAACGATTGAACTTGTTTAAAAGATTTCGTACATCGTAAAATAAAACCAAGGGATTTAAGAGCCTTATTAGTGATATTATTTATGTGCTTGTCAAATAAAAGCTTGTCATCAAAAATCACACCAAGATCACAAATTTCAGTCACCTTAGTGATAGGAATACCATCAAGGTGATAATTCCAGTGCATAACAGTCAATTTTCTAGTATAGGTAATACATTTGCATTTGCTAAAATTCAAAGAAAGGAAATTATTTTTACACCAGCTGAGTAACTGTTCAATGTCATATTGCAGCTGAATGCAATCTTGTGTCTCCTTTATTGTTCTATATATTTTCGTGTCATCAGCATATAACAAGCAAGATGAGCTAATTGTATCTAGTAGATCATTAATATAAATTAAGAATATTAGAGGTCCAAGTATAGTGCCTTGAGGGACTCCAGAAGGCTGGGTGAACGAGTCTGATTTAAAACCATTTATTACCACACTTAAGCAACGATTAGTCAAGTATGACTCAAACTATTCAACAGCATTGTTATCAAAACCCATGCTAAGCATCTTGCTAAGCACGACAGAATGATTTATCCTGTCAAAAGCCATACTCATATCAGCATAAAAGGCATCAATTTGTTCTCCCTTATCTAGTGCTACAGCAATAGCATCAGTAAATATAGATAAATTAGTGACTGTAGACCTACCTGGCAAGAAACCATGTTGGTTATTAGATATGTGAGGCTTGAGTTGTGGATATACAATATTATATATTAATTTTTCAAACATAAGAGCCAAAGCATTTGACACGGAGACGGGTCGGTAGTTTCTGACATTCTGTTTAACACCCGATTTAAAAACTGGGTAGACAAAATGATGCTTCAATTTAGTAGGGAAAAATCGTTCTTTGATAGACAAATTGAATAATTTTGAAATCGGATACGCCAGGTTTGAAGAACAATTTTTATGAAAGATATTTGGTATCCCATCTGGACCATCATTCTTACTAATATCCAATGACGAAATAATACGTTCTACATCCTCAGCTTCAACTTGAGGAAGGGTTATAGGTAAATGATTTACAGAAGAGCTTCCAGAATAATAGCCAACATGACTTAAAGGACTGTCATCATAAGTCGATTTGAAGTATGTAGCAAAAATATTACTAATTTCTTTCGGGGATTTAGCTACATTCTCATCTAGGCTCATTTCAGTGGGATATGTATTAGAAAGCTTCATATTTTTGGTAAATGACCAAAAAATTCCAGAGTTGGATTTCAAACCTTCCTCAGTATTAGCAAAGTATTTATTAGGACATGTTTTGATCATTAACTTTACTTTATTGCGTAAGCAAGAAAAGGTTTTATAATACTCAGGATGTCCCATCTGCTTAAACTTCCGCCTATATTTTTCCTTTAACTTAATAGCCTGTATTAACTCCTTTGAAAACCATTTATGATAGTTCGAGGAACGTTTAGAAATATTTGGAACATATCTGTCAATACATCGGTATAAAGTTTCATAAAATAACTCAAATGTTGAATCGATGTTATGCGATCCGAAGAATGACCATTGAACATTTGACAGAAAATTATTAATTTCCTTATAATCAGCATACTTGTATAACTTTTTCTTAAGCACTTCTGGTGAAATCTTTTCTTTATTAATATTTATAAAAATATCAAGAGGTGGATGGTGAGAATCTATATTCGAAAGAGGGGAAATAGATTGAAATACTTCAATATCGTTACCATTAATATTAGAAAAAAACAAGATCAAAAATTCTATTATTAAAGTTATGTATCTTATTATATTGCTCAAATTGGCAGAATGACACACAGTTCGATAAGGAAAAGGTTATACGGTTAATATTAGAAATCATTTGCATTGAACATTTATTCACATCATATTCCCAAATCAGATTAGGAAGGTTGAAGTCACCGAGGACTACAATTTTAGAATTATATTCAAGTTTAGTGATTACATTAGAAAAATTGTTAAAAATATCATCATAAATTTCGAAAGTAGAAGCCGGGCGTATATAAGCACAAACGACATAAATGGATCAATGATTCGTTTTGAATTTAATCCATAAGTCTTCATAAGCAGTCTCATATTCAATATTTCGAATGGCACGAAAATTTTTATTGAAAGCAAGAAGAACCCCACCTCCATCCATAGTACCAGCTAAAGAATGATCTCTATCTTTTCGAAACACATTATATCTACCATGAAAGATCTCACCACTATTAACCGAATCTAAAACAAAAGTTTCACTAAAAGCAATTATGTCACAATGATTACTCAAAATAGCTAGCTTAACCCTTTCTGTCTTAGTACGTAAGCCACGGACGTTTTGGTAGTAAATGCTAATATTCATTCAGAGGTTAGGTTAGGTTACGTAAGAGGGGTTCCGCAATACAACTAGCCTGCATCACTTAGACCTCTAGTTGGTCCGTTGTGCCCCTAGGACCCATGGGATAACCCTTTCAAGCCGCCCCAGATCAATCCTGCTTCCCTTGGGGAACTCAAGATATCTCCAAGACTCTTTACCTAGATCCATCTTGCTTCTCTCAGAAAACTCAGGACACATCTAAATTCCTTGCTTTGCAGTTCCCCCAGACTTCATCAGAGCGGGGTATTCGCATAGCACGTGTTGGACGGATTCGATTTCCTCCGAGTCCTTACAGCTCCTGCAGAAATCGTTCGCCGCTATCCCCAGTCTTCTAGCATGGTCACCTATGGCCCAGTGATCCGTAAGGACCCCTACTAGATTCCTGGTGTTTGTTTGCTGCCATTAAGCAGCTCCCTTGTCCTTTTCCTGCATATGCCACAATTGCCTCGCAATACGGCAGGTATCCCTGTTGGTTCATCGGAGGCTTTCCTTTTGATAGGCGCCCCTGATGATTTCCTCTTTTATTTCTCCGATTAGGATCCTCACAAAAGCTACCGCCGCGGAGCTATCCAATTCAGTGCCTCTTTTGGCCAACTCATCAGCCATCTCATTGCCTGAGATATTTTTTAGGCCAGGCACCCAGCATAGGGTCACCTTGTGCCTTGTAGCCAATACTAGGCTAGGCTTGTATAACTGCACCCATTTTGATTTTACCAGCGCAGCATCCAGGGCCTTGATGGCTGCCTGGCTATCAGTATATATGCATATGCGCCGTGAGGGCGCTCTGCACATAGAAACCAATGTTGCCGCCTGATGAATCGCTGCAAGTTCTGCCTGAAAAACACTGCATTTGTCAGGCAGTCTATAAGACTAGTGCCACTGTAGATCTCTGGAGTACACTCCAGTACCTATGCCTGCACTTGTCTTACAACCATCCGTAAAAATAGAAAGATCGGATGCTACGACCAACTCTCTCCATCCCGATCACTCGCATTGACATCCCCATATTATTATCATAAGTGGGCATTTTTTTTTCAAATGACAGCATTATTTGTTCACATGAAGTGCTAATTTTGTACCATGGTACGGAACCCTTCGTGCGCGAGTCCTACTCGCACTTAACCGGTTATTTTCATTTTTCGATTAGGAACAAATGTAAATTTAACCAGAAAATGAGCTCAAAAGATATTATTTAACACATCAGAATATATTAAATTTAATAGAGTATTTAATAAGGTGACACAAAAATTGCTATGACTGTCATAACTCACAGACTGCGAGACCCTGAAAAAAATCCTGCTGGCTCCCTTGAGCAGCAATCACTGAGATTTCTGTACCAAATTCGATTTTGACGACTGACATCCGCCGCATATTCAAATGTTTAAAAATCACATTTCAAACTCATTCCTTCTCACTAACTTCTAATTAAAGTTAAAATATTTTTGTATCATTTTAAGATAATCCCACCCATAACTAGATTTGCGCTAATAATTTATATGTCTGCATGCGCACGAATCTTCGAAACTAATTGTAAGGCAAGGGAATAAGTTTTATGTTCAAAACTTATCAATCGTACTGTTGTGACTCAGGTGCCCAATGCCCCGAATCACAGCCATAAGGCCAATTCGTAATATATTGTCCTATACGATATATTGATGTTATCATAATTTGACCTTGAAAACAAAAATAATTTAATTCGTTTTAATATCAGTTTCATTAAAACACATTCTAACATTATAATTTTTTTTTTCTTATCAAGACGGACAGTCCACTCCCACGGTATGCCTACTTACCTACATATTGTGTCTTCTTCAGCTCAATTGCATGACATACATACATACATACGTAAGGTGTAAAAATTTAAAGATAAACCTAAAACTATTCGGATCAAGACTGTCACCATGCTTTGCCTTCTTTGTGAATGATAATTAAGAAAAAATAAAAGGAGATTAGTACATCGAACTGAAAATTAAGCTGGTTTGGGACTGTCTTACTGTCTTGAAGCAACTGGCTGAGACAAATAGGGTGACACTAATATGGGTACCAGGACATGAAGGCATTAAGGGGAACGAGATTGCGGACCGCCTTGCAAAGGAAGGAGCCAAATCTCCGTTTATTGGCCCGGAGCCTGTCTTTGGACACCCAAAGAGTCACCTCCTGGCTCAGATCAGGCTTTGGGAGCACAGAACTAAAAAGGAATACTGGGAAAACACCCCGGGGGTGAGACAAGCGAAAAAATTTATAAAGTATTCGCAACAGAGGACAAAAGAACTCCTCACACTGAGCAGAAAGGAACTAAGGCTCATAACGGGCCTACTTACTGGGCATTGCCCACTTAGATACCATCTCAAGAAGATGGGTAAGGTCGATGATGAGACCTGTCGATTCTGTATGGAAGACGATGAAACTGCTGAGCATATCCTGTGTGATTGTGAAGCTCTATGCCGCATAAGGCTAAGGCATCTAGGAAAGGCATTTCCACTGCCTGAGGATGTTGTTAAAATGGCCCCCAAGGACATTATAGGTTTCATTAAAGACCTTAAGTTCGAATGGGCGCCCTAGGGCGGTTAGGGGTAATGTCACAAAAGATCTCCTAGGTCGCGGTGGCAGGATGAGAGACGGGAGTCCTGCCTGCATCCCCCGGAATAATAATAATAATAATAAGGTGTAAATATTTAAAGATAAACCTAAAACTATTCGGATCAAGACTGTCACCATGCTTTGCCTTCTTTGTGAATGATAATTAAGAAAAAATAAAAGGAGATTAGTACATCGAACTGAAAATTAAATGTGTGAAACGACAACAACCAATAAATGTGGAGCTATTAAATTGTTAATCTGTTATAAATAAATATTTCTGTTCTTTCTCAAGTGTGTATTTAACTTAAACGAAGAATTCTGCTCAAATTTCCTCTCCAATCGCTTCTTTTGGACGTGCCACGAAGAAGCACGAAAGATGGGCCTCACAACACTACTGAAAAATTATGTTAATTTTGTTAGCTATTCGATAGTATAAAAAATAATTAACAAAATCATTAAAAAATTGAGTTTTGAAACATTTTTACTCATCTCGCCAAAGTTTTCTCTTGTTTTTATGTGAATGAATGGAAAAAAATTTTTAATGATTTTGTTACATACAGAGCTTATTTAAATTTTCGTACTATATTCATAAGTAACAGTATTTACTTTAAGGAGCTCAAATTATTTTTCCATTGAGAAGTTTTGCTGTTGGAACTTGTGAAAGAAATTTTTTAATGTGGATGCAAATTTTTAATGATTTTGGTACAGAAAACTATGGAGATCCGATTAGTCTGATTTACTCATCAGATCAGTTTGCTTTGTAGATGTATAAATACAGGTGGTAGTTTCCAATAACATAGGAAAATTGCAATTGTAGTGGTAACCCGTATAGTAAGGATATCATAGGGCTATACAAACGATTATCGTAAAGCTGTGATCCACCACAAACTTCGCACATATAACTGTAAGGAGTCACCAAATTGCATTTACTCTCATCATCTGACCAACGTAAGATAAGGAATTTTTCAAATCTGACGGCACTCTGTGAAATCCACTCTGGTGGGAAGCGCGAAGAACTTATAATAAAGTGCAAGCCTGAGACAAGGAGAGACAATGCAATATGGTGAGTCCACTCTGCCATTGTAAACCCTTCTTTATTCAATTGACTACACTTTATTTAGTTTCAGTACAAAATGTCAGAGTCACATTTCTAAGAAGTTGGTAAAGTTTTTTTTTCATTAGAGGAAATAGTTTATATGTAAGCTCCATGAGAAACTATTTTCCTTCCGGATAGAACATTCTCCGTTGGAGAGAAGTTTTCATCTAATCGCCTTATTTAGAATCCAAAAGGTGTACTCAAGTACCTTTAGATGTTGTTAAAAATACTAAGAGACTCTCAAGTTTTAGATAAAGGCGAAATATTTGCCATAAAATATGTTCCAGGTTTTGAAAAGTTTTTAAGATGCTGACTGAATTTAATTATTATTCTGGCCATGGTCTAGCTATTACTTTAATGCTTGTGCCGGGCTCTACTGTACTTCATTCAAAAACTTTCAGAAGCTTAACTGCTGGTCAATGTTAGTGGAATGTAAGCCACTCAAGTACAAACGCACGAAGACCACATAGTGACCAAGTTGCAGTGGAACTTTGGGTTTGAGTTCTATACATTCACTTCTTTAAAATTTATGGCTTAAATGTCGGCCCATTAAACGATACTATAACTTACCACAGAGTACACATTTGTAGTGTTGCGGTTTCGTTATATTTTCAAAGAAAATCAGTCTCTCCACCTTCGCTTTTCACGCCAAATTCAGGTGCGGTGCGATATGAGGGTTTTTCCCCGTCCTCTATGAAGCAATCTTGAACAACTTGAAGTGAAGGTAGCAGTAAAACGGTGCTCTCTGGCGCAATGTTACTCCCACATTCGTCGTTTATTTATGACATCTTAGGTTAACCATAAAGCTTCCTCATAAATTCCCTTCCTTAGCTTCCCCCAAAGACACTCTCGACACTGGAATGTCGTAGAACGTATTGTTAGACAACTTCAGATGATGCATTCACTTTGATACAGGGGTACGATAAGGAAAACAAGGATTAAGATGACGGAAATTTCGTTTAATTAATATTCATAGATTAATACTCCCGGCGCTCTTATGGTGATATTAAAGCAAACGCTTAGAATTTGACGGCTTGCAATAATGTTGTTGGTTTATAAACGCTTAATTAAGTAGCAAAACTGGAATTCTGGTTTGGTATCCTAAGAAATTTTTGCATAGTTATTATAGGGACCGACAAGAGGATTTTTATTTGTTTTGTAGGAGGAGAAACACCTCTCATAAGAATTGAGAAAAAACAGTGTAATTATAAAAAGTCTTTATGGACGGTATTTGCTCTGAAAGGCTTTTTAAATAACTTTTGTCCACTCACAAATCCCTCACTAAATATCCTTATACCGTGCGTAGGCAGTCAGCCCACCACAGATTCAAATGCGTCATGCATATGCATCATGCATATGCTCTCCTCATGTGCTATATGATAAGGAGCGCACCAAAAGAGGAATCGCGTCGTCGTCCTATGAATATCTCATCCAAATATCGATACTTGACGGAAAAGCTGTATACGCAATGTTCAAACGAAAATGCTTGTAGCATGAGTATACAGGAAATGCCCTTGCATAAAGCAATTACTGCATCGGTAAGCGGCGTGTCACTTAAGGGGAGATTACAGTCGAGAGGCATGCAAAATGCATGAACCTTGGAATTTTTTTACTTTTGGAAATGGGTTTTAACATATTGTATTCTTCTAACAATGGAAAGTCAATTCTAATTTGATTTATAAAAAAAAAATCCAAAATGGCGGCTCCAGCACCCATCAAACAAATAGGGTTGAAAATGATTAAACTTGATAAAATTTGGGGGGCCTTACAAATAGGGTTGAAAATTATCAAACTTGATAAAATTTGGGGCGCCTAGCCGTTTGAAAAAAAAAACATTTTTTGCCCTGTTTTTTTTCTTCAACGGACGATAAAACTATTTGTAAATAAATTGTTGACAAAAATCGTTTCCTGATGGCCCCGCAAATTGAATTTGAATTCAAGTGCGCAAAGGTTCATGTGAATCGGTTCATCCGTTGAAGCTGTAGAGCGCCCAGCGCGCTGAAATATTTTGTTCCCAGAAAAACTCATATAAAGTTTCATGTTATGAAAAATCTTTGACAGCTTACTCCAACTATTCCAGCACCACACAGCGGCCCTTCTTCTTCCCTCAAGAACTGATTATACTAAATCTGAAGGTTAACGGCTTCCCGAAATTTATGAGGATACCTCAGGTAGCGAGAAAAGGTCTCCCCAGCAAAGGCGCTCCCAGCACCTCAGCTACCTGCTTTCTAGCATGCACGACGCATTTACATCTTTGGTTGGCGGCTTGCCTAAAAGGGCGACGTTTGTGCCGAAAGTGGGAAATTTTAGGAATAGTTTTAGGGTAGTAAACATGGATGGATTTACGTGGGGTTTTTTATTTAGAACGAATGAATGGGGAGCTTTCCGATAGGGTAAAAAAGCTTTACGTTTTTGGGTGTTTTGGAGTGTGGGGTGGTAACTACCCACCCCCCTTGGGGTTGTCCAATTTGGGCCGTGTATGATTTCAAATTAAACCTTTTGTTGAGTGCCATTAAACGACATATCTTCTTTTCTTATGTAAGAATTTTTGTTAAATCCGCAATTGAATGTATTGTTACGCGCCACAAAGTGATACAAGCGACATCTATTATAAATGGAAACAACTTTAGGATAGTGACATCCTAGTAAACTCTGGGTTTTGAGAACGGAATATTCGGGAAGGTTATAGGATAATTTGTAGAGTATAAATACGGCGTTACTCACATCCAGGAGGCAAGTCTTATTTCAGCCAGTGAAGTTAACGAAGTAAACTATTTGGATTCCGATAATTAGAAGTACAGTACTAGCGATAGCTAAAGAGTTGATTTGATAATTATTTGTGAATTTGTGAGATTAAACAGTAAAGTTAAATAAAGAAAGAACTTTTGAATTATATCCGAAATATTGTATTTTAAATAAGGCCACGCTCATAACAGTGTATTATACAGGGTGTCCCGTATGTGGTCTGGCACCCGAAGGATACGGATAGGCCACCGCTTAGACAAACAAAAAATGTTATGGGTGGGGGGAGGGAAATCGTAACGGTTTCCGAAATAAGGGAACTTTAAGATATTTGGGTATGTTTTTATTGATCACCCTGTAACTTCTGAATGTTACACCTTATGATGATGACTTAAACTTTGGTAGATAGGTAATCGTTGGATCTTTCCAATGGTGTATAAATTTTCCCCCAGCCTTTCCGTTTTGAAGTTATGGCTCAACAAATTTAAAATTTCGGAATTTTTACACGTTGTTTTTTATTTAACTACAATTTTTAACAAAAAACACGTCATCAATATCATTTTTCATATTGAATTTCAAAAGCCCAAAAGCTTAGCTTTAAAATAACCTATTACACTCTCTACCCAAAATGTAACCCTTTCTGCGTTTTTTGCACTTTTTCTTAAGCATGTCCAGCGAAAATGACTGATTACCCTGTATATACATATATATACAGGGTGATTCAGATCAAGATACCTTCCGGGATACCACGCGATTCCTTGAGGTAAGCTGATCAAAAAAATTTTCCACATATCCTCCCCTAGCAACCTTCCTTTAGGAGTTGTGGCCAGTTGAAGATTTCGCCAATATTCGTGAATCCTGATGGGAATAAATGAGTATAACTTTTGAACCACCCTATAGATTTTGGTTATTGTTGGCTTATTAAATATCCAAGAATAGTAGCTGACGAAAGGTGTATTCCCCTGTATTTTTAATTAAGCATCTTTAAATTATTCTCAAATATTTCCAAAAGTTAATTTTTTTTACACACAAATTTCATAAATACCGTTATTTATTTCAAAAACTTTCTTCCATGTAACCCAAATTTATTGCTTCTTATTAATGCCCCTACTACACTCTATCACTTGAAAAAAACTGCATGCCAATACCTGAATCAGTTTTAGCACTGGAGGTTTATTGGCAGATTCAAGCCAGATCATAAAATTGCATTAAACCAATAACCACAGGTACGTAGGGTCTTTTATATATGTGGGATTTTGAATAAGAACGCCAGATTTAATTGAAATAATGCATTTATTAAACGAAAGAAAATTCGAGGGTTATAAACGATTGACGCGAATTCAAAATTATGGAATATAAATAGCAAAAGATTTTTGAGTTATAGATTACAATTCCGATCACACTAAGGCTAAAATGTTCTACGGGCTACCGATTAATCACTCTTCTTTTTACGTATGTCCACGTCCACGGATAGATAGCTAATATTTTCAGATAAGCTACTGTGTGATCTGGCGTTGCGTATATCGCTTTCATGGTGTTGCCAGAGCGTAGTATATTCCTTCAATCGGTTTTTTTGTTTGGATATAGGATTACCACATGTATGTATGTCTTTTTTGTATGGAATCATTTTGTGATTCATTCATATTAAAGTAAGAATCAAGCTCATCCAATTACCTCGCGAGCAAAACGTTTAAACATAATATATGTAAAGTGCATTAGATTACGCAACAACAACGAAGAGCATGCAAGACTTTCAGTTCACATGAGGTCACCGTTCTTGTGGAATTATACATAGAATGAGCTAGAAATGATATTAATTGCAAGTAGTATAGGGGAATTAAATGTAAATTGATTAGGTAGCAAAATTTATCGATTACAATTAGAGTAGCATTAAGGAAGAAGTCAAGAATTAAGAAGTAACCGTCTTTTTCTTCATCAGACCACAGAGGCATATACATAGCTATGTGCTCATGGTAAAAGATGTAGAGGCAACTTAGCCAAATATATTGTAAGGAAGAATGCCGAGGCAAGTAGTCAAGTATTCTCTAAAAAGCCAGATCTGCAAGTAATTGTGGCTCTTTAGCCTTTTACGAATATTGCGGCGACACGCCATATATTCGTCTTAGGAATATCCGACAAACTGTCGAAATCCAATATAACAATATGCATTTAAACACAATAACTCGCATACATTAATGCAAGTACGTATCTCCTTCAATGAACTGTAAAACCTAGTAAGCCTAGAAAATTTGCTTGCTGCTGCACACGAGCCGTCTTATGTTTTTCAGTGTACTGCCCGTAGTCAGAACGTACATGCAAAATTGAATAATGTGGTGAAAATTGATGCCACTGGTATAAAGTTAGTGGTTTTAATTGTTTGTCTACAAATTATACACTCCACTAAACTAGAGCTTTAATACTCGATAAATTTAAAATACTAATAGCTCACTTTATCAAATTTCAATAAACGGAAAATATAAGATATATAATAAATATAATAATGTTGTTGCAATAAACTTTGTACTCACCTGATCTATGTTTGGCAGTTGATTGACTTGATTTCAATAATTTCAATTGAGGTTGGGATTGGGATATTCTTTATTCTGGTCGATACCCAGAATAAAGTGAGATGAGTAGTTCTAACTGCAGTCGAAACCCACAGAATCTTTATTGCAGTCGTTACCCACAACAAAGTGTTTTGTTAGTAATTTTTTTATTACTGTCGTTACCCGTAATAAGAATCTTTGTTGTAGTCGTTACCCACAATAAAGTGTTTTATTAGTAATTTTCTTATTACAGTCGTTACTGTTAATAAAAATTCACAACACTAGGAAATACCACTAAGAAAAAATTATCAAGTCACTCACTCCACTACCAAACTGAAAAAGAGATCGAGTCAAGTTGAATTGCTGTTTATATAGCCATGACTTTAAAGAACGGTAGTCAAAGGCGCATGGCAACATTAATTGGCATAGTAACAATAACCTAGCATAGCAACAATAACCCAGGATAGCAACTGCAACTCCTCATCATGTGTTTATGCAGTGTTACCATTTTAGTCATTGCTGCTATTGTTTTTTGCTAAATATCTTTAAAGTAATTTAAACTAATTTATGTTAATTTCAATCAATATGGTATAAATTGACTTTCGCTTTGTTAAATATACTTACTTGCAACGAAAACAAATTAATTCGTACAGTATGTGCTACTAGAATTTTAATCAAATAAAAATGCGAATCATATTTACTTCCTCGAACTCGATTCATGGTAATAGGGAACTTTGATTGATCCATGGAATTGTGTTAGATTCGATGTCTCTAGTGCAATGTAGATAGCACTATTTCGTTCCACTACGTACTTTCCTTCCATTTTATCTTAAAATGTGTTTCATTTCTCTAAGTTGTTAACATTGTGTGATATAGTTGTATTGACGTGACAGCTGACATGGTGTAACAAAATGTTTATATTTTGTTTTAGGTAAGATAATTTATAATTTGTTAAAAAATTTGGTTCTTGGTGGTTTCTTTTGTTGCAGAATCCACGCGGGAAATTATGCATTACTGCCGCTCAACATAGCAGTTTTATGGGTAGCAGCCCTAACAAGTGTAATAACACAGAGGATAATTTGAGCGCTGATTTCGACCCACAAGACATCCCTGAAAGTTTCGGATATATTTGCGGGGAAAATCCTTTTCTTTATAAACATTGTTCAACAAATTTAGTTGGAATCAGAAAATTCTGAGATCGGAAAATTTTCTAACACTGCGCTTATTGAAATGTGAGACGTTTTAGTATTTCTGACTAATACTATGTTCGCTTTCTTTGATGACTACCTGTGATTAAACGTCGAGGTTGAATGAAGTTCTTCAGGTATTATCTTAACAGAAGCTTTTGCTCTTGCAGTTTCTTTGATATTGTTGTTACCTTTTTACTCTTGGGAGTACTACCAGACTCTCCAGTAGGATGCCTTCCAGAGTGATCAACTTTTGAAATTTTATTTGTGGAAATTGGTTTTTCATGAAATGCCTAAATGTGGAGTAACCCATTAGTTTTTCATCCGTGATCTTTATATGAA
Source organism: Dioctria linearis (assembly GCA_963930735.1). Classification (NCBI taxonomy): domain Eukaryota; kingdom Metazoa; phylum Arthropoda; class Insecta; order Diptera; family Asilidae; genus Dioctria; species Dioctria linearis. The sequence continues at coordinate 81,995,857 of OZ005741.1, read as the reverse complement.
TAATATACATCCGCTCGATTGATACCGTAGATAACTTGATTCTTGTTGAAATCTGTAAGATTAAGAAATTTTCTAGCGTAATCCTCAACATTTCTATAAACATCTAGAGAAAACGCGTTATGTGCCTTCTTTCCTAAATTTCCATGGATTCGTGGTGTTACACCGTGTGATAAAACATGATTTTTTATTAATATGATAGAGTGATACATTTTCCAAAAGTAGAAAAGCTTCCAGACATACTCGCCTTCCCTGATAGACATACGTTGCTCGTTGACGTTGCCGTTCTTTCTGCCTAGAAGTTGTTTTGCTATTGGCCATACAAGCCATTGTTACACCCATTAAATACATATCATGTTCGTTTTTAGTTAGCTCTGCTATATTCAATCTATGTTTGTACACTTTATCGGAATCTAATCCTATAAAACAATTAGATGAGCATTCACAGCCATTCCGCAGACGAGCAACAACTGCTTCAGGTGAATCTTTGTCTTCTTCGTCCTCGGAAGTATCAGGATTATCACAGGAAAATTCACTATGAAGGTTCTTTTTACGTTTCTTTTCTTTCTTTCAGGATAGAGACACTCAGGCCAGCATATACTGCTATCACTGGGTTCTATCCTGAACATTTAGTATCGAATCAACTTTTGAGGAAACAGTTCATTGTCATGTCACTATTTTTATAAAATAAAAGTTAATTAAATTTAATTAGTTTTGCATTCGTCTTTCGACTCAATCTTGAACCTGCTAATACAACGCCACATATTTTTTGGTCCTTCGAGCCTGAATTGAGAAGAAAAAAGATAAACCAGCACGTTGATCGCTTTTACTCATTTCTCAGTGTCGGTACAAATGGCACGCTTGCATTAATTATTTCGCTACTTGGCGTTCTGAGTAAGATGATACTAAACTACAAGTGAGGAGTTTTTTTGCAACATATATCGCTAAAATTTGAAGCGCGTATAGTTCCACGCAATTGGCAGGAACGCACGTGTCAGATGTCTCATGTCGACATCCCGCATGTTCAGAATATTATCATTAAAGTTTCAGCTTTCAGTTTGTCGATAACATCGCCGGATAGCGTTAAAAATTTCGATTAATTCCTAGAATAACGAAAATAATCGAGCTTGTGCTAAAGATCGACATCGTTCCTGTATGAAAAAAACTAAGTTGAAGTTAACGTAAGCTTTAAGGAAATTGATGTTTTTAGATAAAGATTTTTGTTCAGTTATCTTTACTAATTCGCAAACGTTTCCACACTGAAAACCTTTAAAGAAATATTTAACGATCGTTATCGATGCCCTTTATGTGAATTTGGAGAAAAAATAAAAACATATATGATTTTATATTTTTGTTCCGGATATTACGGAATTCTTATTTCTTTCCTTTCATATAACTACTACTACAACTATATATATTATAACCTATAATATCATTTTATTAATATACTGAATTACCTTACCTGATACTATCGGACTATCGCTGAACTCGAACCCTGGTGTCGTAGATTAGAAATCCTAAGCTTTTTCCACTGAACCAAGCTGACGCTACGATTCTATCCACTATTAAGCTTTAAGAAGTAAAATTTACATTTGCACTAAAGATCTTTAAAGATCGTTGCATGCCATTTAAAGATCTTTAAAAGACGTTGAAAGTTAGTGATAACTTGACATTCGTGAATTTTGACGCAAGGTCGTTAGATGTATCGAAAAAGGTGTTTAAGAAAATATTGTTAGACCGTCCCGGAAGAGTAAAAAAAGCTAGAGAGACTACGTTATCAACAAAAGAGCATACAAAGGACATACAAAATAAAATAATAAGTGTTGGTAAATCCGTGCTACATGTAGATGCGCTAAGAAATGGAAATTTAAGTTCATGTTATAATTGTTCATCAAGTTCTGAAGGGGCTCGTTCTGAAATACAATTTAGCGATGAATACCGTAATGAAATTTTCACACAAGCAGACTACTATGAAAACGAGTCAACAATAAAAGAAAAGGTATTTGTCATATACAAGTTTACTTTCATTATCCACAAATTTAGTATTTTCCAATTTCTTTTAGGAGTCTCATAATATAAATGTGAAGAGTTTGTCACAAAAATTGGCTTCATGGGCTATTGAAAGCAATGTATCTTTAATGGATTTATCAAAATTGCTTAAAATACTTATTGAAGATGGGGACCACAAAAGTTTACCATTCGATACTCGGACCCTTCTTAAGACTCCAAGAAGTGTATCAGTAAGAAGCATGGATAATGGCCATATTTATTTAGAAATCGTACACTTTTTGCAAGGATTTTTTTTTAAATATAGAACACTAAACGCTGATACAATTCTCCTGTCTATTAGTGTAGATGGTACTCCTATATTATTAAGTGGAATCAATTCTTTATGGATTAATTTTGGAAGCCTACATTACAGTCCATGCTCACGACATGTTTTTTACATTGGCTTATTTTTTGGTCCAGGAAAACCAACGTCAATTAATAGTTTTATGTCCGAAACGGTAGAAGAATTGCGTGAGTTTATCAAGAGTGCCTATACAGCTGTATACGGCAGAAAATATGGCGTAAAATTAAAATGTGTAAAAGCAGATGCTCCTGCCTTAGCTTGCCTTAAATACGTGAAATGCCATGGTGGCTATTGAGCTTGTATCAAATATGAAATAAAAGGTAATTTTTCTTCAATCAGCAATTCTGTGGTGTACAATCAACTAGATGTACCATTGCGTACTGACCGAAACTTTCGTCAAAGATTTTCTAATACGGAACACGATTCTCACCATACGTGTGAACACTCTGTATTTGAAACATTGCCCATAGACACGATCAAGGATTTTCCAGTAGATAAAATGCATCTTGTTGATGAAGGTGTTGTAACAAGACTACTTATTCTTCTAACCATAAAAGTTAATAGGCAGAAGTTACCCCCAAGAAAAGTTGGTATAATAAATCGACGTTTTGAACAGTGTCATCAATTTATGCCCATAGAATTTGCTTTCTATGAAATAAATGCGAAACTATTTTATTAGAACTTTTATTAAACACAACAAAATTAAACAAAATTAATTCATTAAAAAAAACAAAAAATTTGTTGCACTTCTTTTCAGGATCCATATTTCATCCAATGTATTTTGGCGTACCAATACATTTTCTGATTGAATATCATCATTTTCTATAACTATTTCCTCCTCGGAACCTTTTGGGAAATGTTCTGGGTGCATTACATTTCCTATTTTGCCTTGAGTTAAGTTACTGTAGTTTGAAAGATCTTCATTTTCAATTGGTTTTGTACATTTTAAAGGGTTTTCAGTGTCTTCTTCACTGGAAGATGAATCTCTTCCCCTCTTTTGAATTTCACCGCCAGAGTCAATGTCATCGGTTTCAATGTCTGTTTTATTGAGACTTAGGATTTTATTCATTGAAGTTTTAGCCTGCCTATAAGTGTCTGCAGATATTTCAAATTTTAGTAAATGGTCGCTCAAGCAAATTTTTACATAATTAAATACTTATCAAAAACGTGATGTAAGCTGTTTAACTTTGAAGGTATTCCATTCATTTTTTGGAAACAATCCATTTTTGCTGAAGCTTGGTGAATATATCTCATTCCACTTAACCTGCATTATGTATAGAATTGTGATTTAGTCCTAATATTTCTGTATTCAGTATAGCTTACTTCATTTTGACAAATTCAATTAGAAGGAATAACCGCCACAGTTTTTGTATTAATAAAATCCACTATCATGTACTTCATTTTAAGAAAGAGTAGGTACTTGTTCATACGACGCGATAAAAATGACAACTGAACATAAAACAAATAAACGTGAACAGCCTTTATGTACCTTTTTGCATCGTTAACTACTTGTATAGACAATAATGTGCACGTTGCGTATCTGTGCGTCGTGAAGCATCGATACAGAAAAGTTCTGTATCAGATCATGGAACAGCGTTATCTTTATTTGGCTTTAACTGACTTTAATCATCTTTGTGATTCTTTGAACAGCGACATGAAGCTATAAAGATGCTTCAAGTGGTCCAACTCCAAAATTAAAAAACCAACAAAATTCATCGACTAATAACTAAATCGCTACGGGCTATGAGTGGCGATATTTAGCTTTAACGATAAATACAGCTGCTTTGCGCTTGGTTGTACGGGAGGTAAGCAGGCTTCAGGCACCCACGATCAAAACAGCATTGAAGGTTACATTAAGTTATTACCCTTGGAACAGAATGCATCGCAGCAACCCAGCAGAAAACCCGTGGTGAAATGTCAAAATCGTGGCCACCAACCTGCTGAACAGAATGGCTTTCGGTGAGTGCGTCAATGTGACATTTCAACAAGTTTCATTTATTGTCGCAAAAATTAATTGAGGTCGGGAAACTGTTTTTTTTTTAAGAAAGTATGGATGACATTGAAGTTTGTATATGAAAAACAACGCTCAAATAAAACCCTACACGGTGGTTGGTTAGAGAAGCAAACTTGACGAAGGAGATTGATGGCTATTTTAAAACCTGCTATCAGAGAATTAAAAATGATGACCCGGAGCAATTTTTTAAGCACACCAGGATGACACGACCAGTATATGACATCTTACTGAAGTTGTTAACTGAAGACCTGACAAAGAGATCGATATGATCACCAATTGATCCTGAGTGTAGATTAGCCGTGACACTTTCGTAACTACTCAAAAGTCTTAAGGAATAAAGTCATAAACGTACTGAAACCATTATAGGTATCTTTCTCATGGAGTCTCTCACATAATTTCTGGCGTGGAGTTATTAAATGGGAAAATCCACTGTAAGAGAGATAATTCTGGAAACCTGCGATGTGTTGTGGAATCTTTTATACCCAATTTGTGTCAGTGAATTAATCAATATTGATTATAAAGAAATAATGGAAGATTTTCAGAACATTTGGGATATGCCCAACTGCATAGGTGCTCTAGATGGGAAGCATATGCATGTGAAACGTCCCCCCAAGAGTGGATCTAATTTTTATAACTATAATAATAGCTTTAGCATTGTATTGTTGGCAGCATGTGATGCTCGTTATTGTTTTACTGCTGTAGATGTTGGAGCGTATGGCACCCAGAGCGATGGTGGTAAGACACTGAAGATTAACATTTTGAGGTAAAACGTAAAGATATTATTTAATTTTTAGGAGTTCTATACCATTCAGAATTTGGGAAGTTGCTTCTACGGATGAATTCCCTTGGCCCCGGATTCTATTCTCCCAAACTCGGATATAATATTTCCTCCACATTTCGTTGCAGATCCAGCATTTTCTCAAACAAAATATTTTGAAGCACTCTCCATCTGGCAAGCATTTGGAAATCCGAAAGAGCATTTTCAATTACTACCACTTTCTAGGGCTCGCGTAGTAATTGAAAATGCTTTCGGAATTCTTGTTGCCAGATGGAGAGTGCTTCAAACAAATATTCACTGCTTCGAGAAAACGCTGAAAAAATTGTTCTTGCTACTGTTGCTTTACACAATTTTATTATGCTTCACAAATTAAGCACAGGTTACAGCCCACCACGTTTTGTTGACTGGGAAGATGAGGAAGGCAATCTACATCCAGGGGAATGGCGGAAGGAAGTGAACGAAACTTTTAAAAAAATCAAAATTGGCTGAAACAACGCAAGTGGAAGAGCATATCAGTTGAGAGATACACTCATGGAATACCTTTTGAAAGAGGGGGGCCATCGAAACGCAAAACAAAATAAATTAAAGCTGTCATTTTAACACACAAATATAATAAAACACGCAAATTAAATAAAAACATTCGTCTTTCTTAATCATCCATTTCCTCAAGTTGTAAGTTGGCTAAATATTTTAAAATTTCATCTCTTGCCCTTCTTTGATTATAATACCTGCCGCCGATTCCATGAACTTCTGATTCGGATCTTGCAGAAGCTCTGGCACAGGACTCTTGGTTTTGGCTTTCAGGTAATCCTTGAAAGGACCCATTGTCTCAATGAGCTCACTATTAAGATCCGCCTGCTTTGGTTTCTTTCTCCTTTCCAATTTCTCATATGAACTGTGTTCATTTCCAGATAAGTCAGACATTTCAAAAGAAATGGAGGAGTCTTGAATGGGCTCTACTTCTGAAGACGTCCTCTGTCTCTTCAAAATAGTGAAGTCTTCATCCAAAGACAGATCGGCCCTTTCGTCTCCCACTGCCGAGAAATTTCCTCGCGATCTGAAAAAATTAATATTTATATATATATATTATGTAGTAATGGTTTTTGTTACTTTCTTGGCTTTATGTGTTCCTTTAGAAATAATCGGGACACGTAATGCTCCCACTCCACCACCTTAACTCCTGCACTCCCTGAAGGTAAATCTCGGCTATTTAATTCTTTTGAGCTTTTGAGAATCTGTCTCTTAGAGACTTCCAGCGCCGTTGACAGTCTTCAGCTGTATAATAATATTTATTAGATTTTCGAAAATGTATATTGCTAAAACTTCTTACCTGTTGCAGACAAGCTTGTCGCCATTTCATTCCAAATTTTGCATTTTACTTGAATATTTTTATAAGCGCCCGAAGATTTGGTATATAAAACCGGGTATTTATTTACCTCCACAATTAATTTTTTCAAAATTCATTATGATATGACCAGCACACAAAATTTGAAGCCAAACAGAATATTTGTTATACAGCTGACAGATGTCAACGCACGGTAAAAGTTAAAGATGGCGAACTTCTGCGCCATGGCTCCGTTGGCTACGTTCATTGCGGTCACTTAATGGCATTGCCTTATATAACTTACTTCTGTGTGCCATTTTTTTGCGTGGTGGCTACTTCCATTCTGTTCCAAGCATTAGACAGTAAGTGGAACGCCCTTCAACTAGCCCATGATCTCGAATCCTTCGGGAAAAGCCACTACATCAACGCCAGAAAATGAATTTAGTCAAGGTGAAAAACGGTATAGAGTAGCATTGAGTAATTTTTACCGACTACTATCAGTATTTAAACCAAGTGAAAAAGCAACTTCAATATCTACACATCCTTCGATGGACATTTCCGCAGTAGCACCACCACGACCCGCAGCAGATCGTTCCCTATTACAGATGATAACTTCGATGAAGCGTGGTCCTCTTTGAAAACTCGATATGTTGTCCTGAGGGTAATTGTTGGCTCACATCTAGCAGCCTTATTCGCTATTCCTAAAGTAAAAGATGAGTCCGCTACGCCCATTAAGGTACTACTAGACACTGTTCTGACACATTTTCGGGCACTCAAAGCTCTTAACCGCCCCGCTGATCAGTGGGATGATTAGCTAGTATACACTTAACTGTCAACAGACTCAATTTGAAATTCGGAAGCAATGGGAAATGTCTCTAGTCACATCAACTTTACCAATGTTCGATGACAACACACAGTTCACTCTCACGCGAAATTAAAAAAATTTATTTCACCGAAAGATAAAAGTCCCTAGGACTATTTGAAAATAACAGTGAAATTCCCAACTTTACGTGTAATCTGTACTATAGCAAAATCGTCGAGGTCTCAGTAAAGGACGACGCTCAAAATCAGGTCAGATGTACAGTAGTACAGGCAAGTGTGGATGTGTGCATCAAAAATTTAACTTCTCAACGAAATCTTAGAAAAGTCGGGCGCCATTTGTTATGGAAGCAGGTGAGTGAGTGCCTTGCACGTAAAATTCAGACTGCCAGGCTGAGCTGACAGCTCACTCCGTGATTAGCGTTGCGTGTGCAGGACGGCACGCTAGCACCTCGGCTATTGCGGGAGAATTAGGGGGGGTAGGTAGTCCAATTCTGCTGCTGTCACGACACCATTAACAAAAACCCATTCGTGCCTACAACAAACCAAGCATTACATCCGGTCCTGAATGGACCATTGCATCACTTACCTTTACTTACGAGGAGGACACAGATAGACTGTCCTCTTTACCGTTGCCCCATCCACCCAATGACATTGCGGGCAATATTTTGCAATGTCCCTATTGATGACCAGAGAGATAGAGTAGCGGACCTAGTCGACCAACATCGTGAATATACGACTCCGGGAGAGTGAAGGAGAAAAAAAGGAAAATCTACCGTTCCATTACGTTATAAGAATATTTTTATTAGTCAGTATTGAACCTATCGTACTTAAGAGGAGACCCTCATGTAAGCTCAAAACGTATTCTAGTACAACCGTGCGTATGGCCAAATCTACATTCAACTTGCTTTCCTTTCTCTTGCTTACATCCATTGTATCTGAATAAGCAAGGGCTATGTATATGACAAACGTTAAACATTAGTATTGTCTGAGTGGCACTATTTCGTTAAAGTATATACTCGTTGTTGGAATGAACTTGACGTAAAACTGCAACGGCACTCAGTGTGTTAAGGAAATACTAGTCAACCTGGAGCCGTTCGTTAGGAATGTAGCTAAATCGAGTCCCCATAGAAAAATAACTGAAAACTCGTTTACTTTACTATTTTATTCCTTTAATTACTTTTTTACAACGTAGGTACTGAAGAACTGAAACTTAGGACTGAGCAAATTGATCCACCGAATCAGCCATGCACCTCACTATACAATCATGCGGAAGACTTTGACCCCGTGATCAGCGCATTAACTTGTATTATAATCACAAAGTATTACGTCAATCACTGCCGTCAGCTAGAAGCCCCAATAGTGTATGTGAACAACAAACTTAACCATGACTCAATGCCTAATTACAAACTGCAGTGGATGCGACAGTTTTTAAGTAAATAATTCGCAACCGCCAAGCATTTCACTGTGCGAAGTAAAATGCTTAGTTGTTGTGAATCGGTTAATTACCTGTAAATCTGCTGTTAGCTTGAGTCGTGATGTCACAATTCCACGAAAACTATACCGCTTATCTTACATGAATCCATGGTGGCGATTATGTGTCGAATATCAAATACGTATCGATTCGGGTTTTTTTTTACAAGTTGGTTTAAAAATTTGGATTGTCGAAAGATACTTCAATTATCGCAAGCGATTAGAATATAGTAATAGTAATCATGCTAGTATTTAATTCCTAAATCTCAAATGTCACTCATATACCAATTCTGGTTCTATTCTAAAAAATTAGTTTCAATATTTCGGCCTTCAAATTTGAATTCTCAATGACTATAGGTTGGCCTCATTCTACACAAATCACACGCTTTCTGTGCACAGTTGCGATCACAATAACGAAGATAGTTTTAATGCTTGAAATTTAAATATCTATATACTCAACCAATAATCTTGATTCAATCAGGTGAAACTATCTCGCTCACTTCCTAACATCAATACATAATTTCTAATTATAATCGGTAATTCGGCTCAATACAGTAATGTAATATGTAATATTTTTACACTTCTCATGTGTGGTAAAAATGAAAGAAAAACGTAGAAATATTTTGTATTAATGTAAATCGTAATATCTAATTTGAAATTCAATACAAATAATAATCATATACAGACTTGCGTGGTGTTACAGTGGATCTTCGTCTCACATTCAAGTTAGCTCCTAGGGTACTTCCCGAATCGATAGGTCACACAAGCTTCCCAAGTAGAACAGTCTACTGAGGAATGACGAGACAGACAGTATGCGGGTTTGGCTGATGATTACAGCTGTAATTTTTATGTAATTTATCCAGGTACGACTGATTTGCTGGGGCCCTACGCAACACTTTTTGTCGGCGTCTTATCTACGTCTCAGTAAACTGCAGTTTTTTTCTCTCTTCTAGACCAAGTCACACCATGTCTGGTGTTACTTCCGCAGGCGATGGTAAATAGAATTCAAGGAGCACCTCCGTACTCAAAATGCATTGATTAAACAGGAGCTAGGTTATGATAAATGCAACCCCCGTTGACCTTTTAACTACACCAAATTTCGCTGTTACTTGGGTTTCGACTGAGATTGGCCCCCAAAAATTTAGCGGGATTGGTACATAATTAAAGCAGATTATTGTAGTATATAGCTAACTCCGCTGTGTGGGACTCAAAATCGCGATTGAGGAGAGCGCTAGCGGGTGGAAATCCTGGTGGTTTGATTATGTAGGCGATGATCAGGAACACAATATTAAACAATTTAATATTTCACTCAAAATAACTTTACCGGAGCTAAGGAATCGCTCTCCCTGTTCACTCCGTATTTCCTTTTTCTGTTCCCGTTTTTTTCCTGATTATTCTCTATACCAACTATCCCTCGTCCAATATAGCACCAAAAAAGAGACAATATGACAGACCGGAAAAAAGTCTTCTTCTTCCTTTTCTTGTCATCTAACAATATTAGTTCCGTGCGCCAGCTGTGAATCGTACAGCAGATGTAAAAAATGGTAATGCATTCATCGTATGGGTGCGACCTAGCTTGTTGCTAGATAACAGGGCAACACGATGCAGCATAACGCGTCGTGCGGGCCTACGACCATAACACACTAATAAGAGCTGCTCCATAATATGCTTGCGATATGAGATTAAATTTAGCTAGCTCGGTTAAAAGCACAGAAGTTAATCCAGGAGAACTTTTATCTTTCACATCAACAAAAGTTAAGAACCGTTCAACTGGTGCACAATCGTAAAATCATGACAAACTGTGAGCGACAGGAATCATCAATTACTTCGTCTGCCTTTTTATCTCAGTTTCTAGATTTTCTAAGTACACTTGATAAATCGCTTCTAAAAGATCGTTTTGTATTGTCTTAAAAGTATTTCTTGATATGGTAGCACATCCAAAATACTATCACAACACGCTGTGTAAGATATTAGATCTAAAAACACTCCGCGATTATGTGATTGATATGTTTCGTCACGTCCACACAGAGCTAGCGCATGAGCACCCAAAAATTTTAGGAAATCAATTATTCTTTTTAATATATGTATGTTAGATCTTGTCAACGAGTTCTACTGAGAAGACTGATTTTTAATCTGTCAAACCTTTATTTTTCACAAATTTGTATATCTTACTTCTATTTCAAAATTCGATAATAATATGAAAATAATAAAAAAATCAGAACTCAAACAATAATAATTCAGAAAAGATTACAAAACTCAAAAGTTCTTCAAATAATAAAAAATAATAAGGTAAATCCAACAAAAAAATGTAGAATCCAACAAAATTGTCGCAGATTAATCTGTAAAGATAAAAGTCTATTAGTTTTCTGTTAATCAAAATATACAAATAATTTAATAGGCCTCACTGCTGCATATGTAAATTTTTGCCGGAATTCAAACAACCTTCCGGTGTAAAATAAGCTGAAAAAATAAACATTCTGATTAATATTGACTTTTTCAGCGTCACTGTTGCTGATCCGTCTTTTGGTAATAAATTATTGAGATTGCAATAATTTATATAGTCGGTTCGAAACGCTCAAAGATTTCCTCAACTTAGTCAGATATCAAAGCCTCTGATCCATCTTGGAAGACTGCTAAAAACGCAATGATTTTTAGCTCGAGCCCCGCTTTATTTATACTCTGGAAATGTACAGAGTAAATGGGGGCTCAGAAAAAAATTTTATGGCGTTGCAAGTATTATGCTTCAGCTGTATGTATTACAGCTGTGAACGAATGAGAACTCTGTACATCTGACTATACTGACGCACGTCAGATGTCATTAATAGTGGTGTAGCTGCTGTGCTATCATCATGGATATTTACGTGAGTTCTTTCTATTTGCCTTTTTTTGTATTCCTATTTGAATACTAATTTGCTTATTTCTTTTTCTTTTTCAGAATATAAACAATTTGGAGGAATGCTGTGGCGATCTGGAGTTGGATTCCAGTAATTTCAGGTAAGATTTCTTTTTTTGGTAAAATTCTTGTAATTTGCTTTGTTTACCTTTTTAGTAATTGAATTTATTTCGTTTATTTGTAGGTTCTTGTTGTAGTCTAGATTACAACATAAAGGGGGGACCAGGAAATTTTATAATAACTCGTCGAGGGAAGTTCTAACTTCCACGTGGGATACTTCCAGTCTATAGATATTAGTTTCTATAATACAATTTATTTTTTAAGGTTATTGTTCTGCGTCTGAACAAACTATTTAAGAATGTATTAAGTCATAGGAAATCCTAATTTTTCCTAGCTTCCAAATTCAAAATTTATCACTCAACTTCCAAAATTCACAAAAATAATTAATGAAATTGTTTGCTTTACACAAAGAGAATTGCTTCCAATTTTTTGTTCCTTTCTAAACGCTTTTTAATTCGCAGATCACATACTCTTTAAAACCGCAAGATTAAATCAAAAAGCAAAAACAAGAGTTTTATAAATTTTCATAAACTATAAACTTTTCAAGTTAAGTATTTTTATATGCCACGGTACCACGGAACAATAATCTTGTCGAGGCCCATAAACGCATTTTCAATACAAGAAAATGAGAAATTTTTATACTTCTTAACATTCACATAAAAATCTCTTTTTCTGGGGCTCATCTAGCCCAGCCAGCACAGCAAGCTCAGGCAGCCGACGTCGCCATCATCATCTCACAGTAGGCATAAGCATAGGTGTAAATATTTATTTGAAGTGATGGGTTGAGTTGGGTTACTCACAGGCCAATGCAATGCTAGCAATCGTGTCGTGTTCGGTCTCTCAATCTACATCAATTTCGGATTTATGTACCAGGTTGTGTTTTGTAATGGTGACTTACAAAATTTTTGTGAAAATATATTTTTGAATGTTGAAATATTTTGGGGCTCGTTTTTTTATGTACCTACCTACTTTCCAAATTTCTTAGTGTGGACCAGCCACAGTGGGCCCTTTACACGAGCCACCGCCCCTGATTATAATTTTTAGTAGAAAAATATGAAGAAACTTAACACTTCTTATATGATTATTCTAATTTATATACCTACAAAAGAAAAGCAAGAGAAAAAGTCATAATTCCTCTAAGGCCATTAATATTATACCCTAGATCAAAATAAAATTTAAATAAAGTGAAAACAAAAGTTTTGTATGGCATAACCAAGAAAGGGTTGCCCGTTTTAGTTCATTTTTGAAAATATATTAACTACTTTTAAGAAAATGGTGTGTACAAGATTTCAGCTCTCTACCTCGAAGCGTTCTCAACATGGTTCAAATATATATATATAGCGAAAAACCAAAGTTTTGAATGGCAACACCAAAAGGAGTTATCCGATTTAGTCAATGTTTGAAATTTAATGTACTATTACTATCAAAGCACCATGTACCAAATTTCAGCAGCTCTCTACGTTGACGCGTGGCAAAATTTCAGCTCTCAATTGCGCTTTCGAATTATCGTAAGAACAGACGGTCTTGCAAAAATCAAAATAATTTTTAATATTATGCGTGAATGTCCAATCCTTTTTGCTCTGTGCATTACAAACGGATTAACAAACTTAGAATAACTTATGATTTCATCTAGGGTATAAAAACAGTGTCTGATACGATACCTTTCAACACAAAGCTTCCCCTAGTTTTAAACAAAATGACTCCCAATTGTCTAAAGAAATTTTCTGGTACATCAACCTTGTACGTGATTTCTTACTAAGGTATTTGCAAAACTCACCACCCCCAGATAAATGTGGAGGATTTGCAATTTTGATTTTGGTAAAGTATCAAGCAGGAATAAAACATGAAACAGAATTTCAAAGAGAAATTCTCCTTCAATTTATGGAGATTAAATTTTAATTCGAAGCTATCATATAAAATATTTGGTCTTGGGCATCAACAAATCATCTCTAAACTCATCTCGGCAAAAGTTTTAAGTGGCTTCTTTAATGGAAAATGAAGTAAGCTTATCAAACTGTTTCCAGAGTCTATAGTAGTTCTAGTTGGTTAAATTCGAGAAATTTTCACTCATCTACCTATCCATATTTACGTACCAATCTACCTACTTCTTTGATTACAGAGACACGAGGCCAAGCAATGTTCTATACATTTATAACCGTAGGTACTCTTTATCACCCCTCAACTTCATTCACTGGTGGTAGATGCTGCGATGAATAAATCAAGAAAATCCTCTTCATCTCATGACTTTATTATTCAAATATCACGTTAAGAAGTACCACGGCGTGCTTGAAAGAAGAAACAGGAACATTTTCACTTATTTATTATTTTTCTGAATTCGAAACATTCAGGGCGAAAACCTTCCAAATGAAGTACAGATAAACAGCAGTACATCAGTAATTGCGAATAATCCGCGAGCATCCTTCTTGCTTTGAAAAAGGTATAAATGAACATTTCGTTGGAGGAATCGTCGCACCCTAAAAAACAACTTACAGACAAGACCTAGACTGACTGTGATATGCAAAATAAAGAATTTTAATAAAAATTCTTCTTGAAGGAAAACTTTAAAGACTTGGACGGCTACAAGTTCCATTGGTAATCATTTGGATTTTGGATAAAATATGAAAAATCTTCGGTTCGCTTTCAACAAGACTAGATTTTTATTGTTGAGAAGATGTGATATTTGATTAACTTTTTTATAAGTTTTCTAAAAGCTGAATCTATTTTGTTTTTTTTTCTTTGTGAAATTGATCCTTTTTAAGAAAGAATTTTATTCAACTAATAATAATGCGGGAGCCCTGTCACATAACCAATTAAGTTCGCCTTCTTTGTTTGATCACGACTTTTTATTTGTTAGCTATAATATTCCCATTGATCACAATAATATGGTCAACTCTGTTGCATACCGTGATTTTAATAACATTGATTATGCTAGTCTGTACGAGGAATGCCAATCAACGTCTTGGAACGATATTTATTACTGTGCGACAGTTGATGCTCAGCTGAAACTATTGGAGGGCAATGTGAAGTATCTTCTCGATAAGTATGCTCCCATTAAAGTAAAGCATCCAAGATCCAATGACTGCCCCTAGTTTAATCCTCATATTCTTTCTTTAATCATAGAGCGGGAATATTTTTACGGTAGATTCAGGCGTCTCAAGTCCACCACTGCTAGAAACACTTACACAAATGCCCAGAATGCGGTTAATTCGGCAATCCGCGCAGCCAAACTTGCGTATTACTCTTCGAAATTGAGTCCTGATATTCCCTCCAAAACTCTTTGGAAAAAACTCAAGCTGGCGGGTTTTTGTGGAAAGGAACAAAATAATTGCAATGTGAGCCCAAATGATCTTAATGGTTATTTTACTTCCAGTCATTCCAGTTCCCCTAACATTGGCCGTTTTCCAGAGGTCATTCACGCCAGCCGTCACTTCGAAAGTCTTTTTTCCTTCAGGTGTTCAACCACTGAGGAATTGTTTAGGGCGATCTACTCAATTAAATCTGATGCAATCGGCCCAGATAATATGCCGCCCAGATTTCTAAAGATTTTATTTCCTCTTATTAGCTTCTTTTTACCATTTCTCTAAATCGGCCAGTAATTTAATTGAGAATTTCCTGTTAAACCGCGAGCAAAGAGTGATAGTCAACAGTGCGATTTTTGATACTCTTCCCCTTTTCTGAGGTGTTCCTCAGGGGTCAGTTCTTGGACCCCTCCTTTTCTGCATGTATATTAACGATCTTCCTGATGTACTGCAGGATATTGAAATTCAACTGTATGCGGATGACGTGCAACTTTACTGCAACAGACCGATCGGACTTATAGAAGACTGTGTTGAGCATATGAATTGTGACATTGACCGAATTACAAAATGGTCCTATAACAATGATCTGATGTTAAATCCGCTAAAATCTCGGTGTATAGGAACTATTTAGCCAAACTATTTTTGACCTCGTGGATATCTCTCCTATAACGCTAAGCCATCCTGCCTTTCATGATGGTTAGTCAAGAATCTGGGAGTTCCCTTAGACAGGCAAATGAATTGCTGCGGTTATGTCAAGGATTTAATGGGCAAGGTATACGCGGGACTGCGCAGGCTCTGGCTCTTCGCTAGCATATTATGACCTAACCTTCGCTCAAAACTAGTCAAAGTTCTTCTATTACCGTACTTTCCATATGGAAGTATACTTTTCCCAAAACTTGAGTCACTTTGCGCAAGACGAATTGAAGTATTGGCCTCTTGGGCTCTCTGTTTTTGAGCTCTGGTCACGGCGAAGCAATGAGCGGGTTTCTTGGTTTTCTTTTTATTTGGGGGATTATTTTCCTCCACATCAGAGTCCATAGTGTGGTGGACTTGGGCTTGTACCGTTAAGGTCTTGCCTGTATAGTCTTCGTTTAATACTTGTGGAATGCGGCTTAATGCATCCGCATTTGTTGTATTCGATGATATAATCGAATTCTGATAATTTATGGTGGAATCTCACCAAACGGGAAGTCGGGTCTTTGACATTAAAGACACCTTTGAGAGGCTTGTGGTCGGTGTAGACCGTGAATTTTCAGCCTTGAAGTTAGCATCGGAAATTCCTAGTGGCCCAGACTATAACTAGTCTAGTGAAGTAATTTCTCTCGGCTTTGTTCAGCGTTGCTTGCATAGGCGATAGGCTGGTCTTTTCCGACTTCTTCTTGGGAAAGCACAGCGCCTAATGCTTCGTTGCTGGTGTCCGTTGTAAGATTGAAAGGTTTACAGAAATCTGGATAGATTAAAAGTGGTGGTGATATTAGAGCATTCTTGATGCTTTAAAATGCTTCTTGGCATTTCTCGGTCCAAGTGAATTTTACATCCTTGCGGAGTAAATTCGTAATTGGACGAACGATTTTTGAGAAGTCCGGAATGAACTTTCTATAGTAATTGGCAAGTCCTAAAAAGGACTGAACTTGTCTAACTGTTCTAGGAACAGGGAATGTTTGGACGCAGGCCGTTTTGCTGGGGTCTGGTAATGCACCTTCTCTAAAGCTTTTGTGCCCTAGGTGAACAACTTCTTGTCTCAAGAACTGGCACTTCTCTGGCTGCAGTTTAAGGTTCTTCACTCTCAATGTGTTGAAGACTTTGCGAAGTTTATCGTTGTGATCATTTAGGTTTTTCCCGTAAATGACGATGTCGTCAAGCTAAACGAAACATTCGAGGCCTTGTAGGCCTGTCAGAACGAAGTTCATGAGGCTTTGGAATGTAGCGGGAGCTCCTTTGAGTCCGAATGGCAGACGCTTAAATTCGTAGTGCCCGTAATTAGTGCTAAAAGCAATCTTATGTCGATCTTTTTTGTCGACTAAGACTTGGTGATAGCCGTTGGCCAAATTGAGAGTGGTAAAGTACCTGGCATGACCTAGTTGGTCAAGAATATCCTCGATTCGGGGTAGCGGAAGTGCGTCGCCAATTGTCTTTTCGTTCAAGTTGCGAAAATCGACAACGACGCACCACCTTTTTTCACCATCGGTTCCCGCCTTTTTGGGGACTACTAGTAAGGGTGAATTCCAAGGGCTCTTGCTAGTTTGGACTATCCCGTTGTCTAGCATTTCTCTTAATTGCTCGTTTATGACTTGTCTCTAGGTCTCTGGTAATCTGTAGGCCTTTTGGTTTATGGGCGCTTGATCTTGTATTAAATGGATATTGTGGGTGATAGCATTTGTATATGTTAGCTTGTCACCTTTGTGATAAAAGATATCACAGACATCGGATATCGAAGCTTTTTCTTCCGAATTTTGATTTTGGTCTAGGCTGAGCTCTTGGTCGAGCCTGTTGACTCGCGGAGTGTGTGTGGGATCTTCATGGTCTTGACATAAGTATCTTACGTGTTGTAAGATAGCTGTATTTTCCGAAAAACTTGCGTTAGCTTTGGGTTGTTGTACCTTTTTGTACGTATTTTTACTTACTTTGCTAATTAGCAGGGTATGTGCTTCCTGCTCTGGTGGAGTACCATGTTTTATGGGTACTTTTGACTGATCCGAGTACTTACAGGCATTCGTATTTTGGCTATTGGGCCTTGAGAAATTAGTTCTCTTCATATTACTTGACGGTGGAGCCAACTTTGCCTTCAATGAGGTCTTACGGATCTCGCACGCGTCTTTTATAGGGCTCTCGGGCCACTTTTTATTCTTAATACTAATTTTATTAAGTGGTGGATTCGACTTTGCCTTTAAATAGGTCTTACTGAGCTCGCACGCACTGTTGATGGGGCTCTTGGGCCAAGGTGGTTGCTTAACACTAATGTTACTAAGTGGTGGAGTCAACTTTGCCTTTAAATAGGTCTTACTGAGCTCGCACGCACTATTGATAGGGCTCTTGGGCCACTGTTGTTTCTTAACACTAACTTTGTTGGGTGGTGGAGTCGTCTTTGCCTGAGAATAGGTCTTACTGAGCTCACACGCACCTGTTGTTTGGCTTCTTATCCTTATGGTTACTTACTTCTAGGTATATTGGATGGAGGAGTCAGCTGCATTTTGCTTGTCGGCTGCTGGAGATCGCTCGCATCTTTAATTTGGCTCTGGGGACATATAAAATTTTTATAATTTATTTTCTTGAACGGTGGAGTCATTGCTGCCTCTACTTGGGTCTAACTGAACTCGCACGCGTTTTGTATAGGGTTCTTGGGCCGTGTTTGTAACTTAGATCTAGGTATTTTTGAGAAAGAAGCTTGCTTGACTTCTGTTCCACCTTGGGAAGCTCACTGTTGGTTGTGTTAATCGCTTGCGATTTATTCGGCTTGAGAACGTGCTGTGTATCAGTGGCTTCTCCTATTGGGATGACGGCGTAGTCATGTATAGGGAGCAGTTGTAATAATAAACTGTTGATGACTACTTGGAAATTGTTAATGTTGAGTATGGCAACCAGCACTGTTTCTTTCACAGTAGAGAGCAACAGCAGGAAGACTCCATCGCCTATCTCTTTTGATAGACAGAGCATTTCTTCCTTCACTCGTAACGGGACTGTGATGATCATTTGTGACCTAGCAGGTATGCATATTGGTTCTTGTAAGGTAACCAGATGCTGCCTCATTTCGCTGGTCTTTTGATCAGTCAGGCAGCTCTTTTCGCATTCCAGTGGTTCTTTTTGAATCTGGCAGCCAGCATTACTCTTTTGAGATGCCTTGGAGACACTGCATGTAGATAGCTTAACCTGTTTAGGTTCCATCTTTTCTGCAAGTGACCTCACTTCGACTGCTTTTCTGGGATACAGCTTGTCCGTTTTGCACGCCAAGGGCACAGTAAACTCTTCGGGATTTGTTTCCTTACAAGGAAACTTGAGTGCTTTATTTGGCCCTTCAACATTACAATTGTTTGATAGGAAATCGTTTCCTAATAGGGGAAAGACCTGGCAGGTTTTGTACCACCTGAAACTTGCAGGGAATTTTATTTTTAAAATTGAAGTTGCCCTTGCAATTTCCCAATGTTTTTCCGGTTCCAAAAGGGGTCTGTAAAGTGCATGCCTCATTGGAATTAATTATCTTGAGGTCTTTCATTGCTCTTTTCTTAATAATACTGAACGCAGCGCCAGTGTCCACTACTAGTTTTGTATGGCCGTTAAGGCTTATGTCCAGTGGAAGTTTCACTGTAGGGACACCGGATTCGGGCGCTTGAGGTGACCCTTTTGATTTGCGTTGTGGGTTTAAAGTCGAGCCGGGGAGTTTTGGGTCGACTGCATGTCGTTTCCCTGACTCCGGGCTTCCCATTTTTTCTTCTGGCGGCAATCTTCGTCTGCATGTCCTCGGCGACCACAAAAGGTGCATTTTAGTCTTATGTTGAAGACTTGAGGACTTTTTGTGTTGTGTTGCTCTTTTGCAGATCTGTTGGAGAGGCGTGGAGGAACAATCTGTTCCGTTTGTTGACCTTTTCTGCAGTCACGGACGTCATGTCCATAGATTTTGCAGTTTGAGCAGAAAGGGGTGTTTTTGCGCTTAAAGCAATCTGAATACGTTTGACCCTTTCGCTGGCAGAAATTACACGTGATGTTATGGACCAGTGCATCTGTATTCGAGTTTCTGGCATCAGTGTTTGTAAATGGCCTTTGCCGTGACTGTGATGAACCTGGATTATTCACATTGCGTGAAAACTGATTTGGGTTTGGAGCTCGAGGTGATGCGAACATAGGTGTGGATGGCATTTGATAGTAGGGAGCTTTATAGTAAACTCGTAAATCTGGGTCTACTGGAGCCAATGGAGGAGCTTGTACCAGAGGAGTCTGGACGAATGTAGCACTTTGCTGTAATTTCTCCATGTCCAGGGCTTTTTGAATTAGTGCTTCTAAATCACCTTCTCCCTGCGTGAGTAGATACTGAGACAGATGTGGGTTAGTGAATCCACTTTTTAAAGCATTTTTGGCAAAATCCATCAGCTATGTTTTCACAGCAGGGACTGCCTCAGCTCCATACTTCTGTGTCGCTGCCTCGTTGCAAATCGTCAACAACTTTTTCAATCTTGTAATGAAAACAGTGGGAGAGTCTAACGGGTTTTGTCTGGTAGTGATTAACTTATTCACTAACTCTTGGTATGTCTCACGGGGAAGGTATGTTCTATTTAGACGTTCCTCTACTTCAGTAAATGAAGCAGGGACGTCTGAAGCGAATAATTGGTATGCGTCACCTCTGAGTCTTGTGAGAGGGACCTGAATGAAAGCCACTTTTTCTTCAGTATTTAGGCACTGCATAGTTTGTTTGCAGCAGCCAATGAAGATTTGTAGTTCTCGTTCCAATTGTGGGGTACTTTCACCCGAAAATAATGGGACGAGTTGAGCTGTTAGCTTAGCTACCTTAGCGTAGTCCACCATTGTGTGTAGTCTATTGACTGGAAATTTAAATTTGTGTGGACTAACTGGGCTTGTTTCTGGGCTGATTTCCGTTAAGGATTCTTCGAGCCAATCGATTAGCAGGTCTTCGGGAGTTGGTTCAGTTATTTCACCGTCACTATCACTATAACTATCGGCACTTTCATTTAACCTAACACCCTTATTCTTCTCTAAATCTAAATTCGGAGTTTCAGTACTCTCCTTTTCTACTGGGAGGGAGCGCGTGGATTCAACAAGCCTAGTTAGTACCTCACGGAACCGAACTGTGTTTTCCTTCAGTGTCTGTATTTGTGCGAGTCTATTTTCGCGGGTTTGACTCAGCTTTTTGCTGAGTGAATCACACTGAGTAATGGCTAGCGTACTTCAATCTTGCGCTCTCTCGTACAATTTATTTAAAAATTTGTCAAGACCTACTTGTCTATTAAGACCTGGCAGAACGGTCCCACTTCTGAGTCGAGGTCCTGTCGGCGATGACGGTGGAGATTTATCTCCTTCAGCAGTTGCTGTGTATTGGCACCTGGGGTTGATCCCGCGTCGGCTAAATAGGGAGAGTTTTCCCTCGCTGCTGCGTCTGTTTCCTGCTGAGGTAGAGCAGGATTTTCGGCTGGCATATGATGCGCTGTTTGGTGAAAGGGGGGCTCCTTGCCTGCTTAAGTCCCTTTGCTGTGATTGAGAGGGGGTTTCTTTAGCCGCCTTCGAGTTCCCTCTGAATCCTCGGTCGGTTGATTTCGGCTTACTCAAGTCAGGATCGTTGACTGCTAGCGTTTGGTCGTCTGCTTGGATGAAACTTCAGGCTGTTTATCGAGCTGTGTCCTGGCTGATTTGTACTCGTCCTTCTGGGGGAGTTTTGAGTGATTCTCCTCTTTCTTCTATGGACTGTTCGATCGTATCCCTCGGTGGTGCTTTCGCACTAAGTTGGGTGAACGCTTGCCCGCCTGACTGGCTTAGTCAATGGGACTCCTTAGGTTCGAAGGATTAAGGCTTTTCAAGCTTTTATGATCCTTTTGACTAGATCTAGCTTCCTCAATCCCACCGGCTGCGGCAATTTGTTGCATATATTTACACTGACAATTACAAACCACTCGATTTAGTGAGGAGCAAACGTCTCCGTTTCTAGAATTTGCCTTTTAAAACAACCGAACCGATCACTTCTTGTTGCCGCTTTTTTGGCAAAAGCCTTTTTTTCAAAATTAACTCTTTTAATAATCCCGAAAATTTCTTACGTGTAACTTAATCGCGCGACTCCAACCAAGGTTATTTTTAGAACTCGACTGACTCAAACTGACTACTTGTAGGGGAAGGTGGGTAGAAATGGACCGTGGGGTAGGATGAACCAAGCCCGTATAACTTAAATGGGAACAGGCAGAGATATGTAATAAAGACAAAATGGAAACAGTCTTACAACTGCTTCATTTATTTCAGTCGTCCACAAACTGTGCTCGAGCGCAGGCGTGCAGATGAGTGAGTTGAGTTTACCACGTGGAAACTATTTTTGAGTGCTCCACTTATCTTTGTGTTTAGCTGACTGGTAACTAACAAATTATTTATAATGCCAACATAATGTTAATAACATGAAGCCCTAATTTAAATAAAAGTAACGAATTTAGTAAATTTAAAAGTTTTGTTAAAAAAAAATTATTTGAATAAATAAAGTGGTAATGGGTAGAAATGCACCATTGCTTGTGGGCGATAGCAGAAGTCGACTGTTGACTGTTCCTGATATGTCGTTGGTACCGATACGAGACATCAAATCTGTGTTACCACCACCTCTTCCATTAGGAACAACAAGGCGGCAACAAGGTCGCTATCAACTGTCCGTGTCCTTCTCACATTTTAACATGCGTTAAAGCAATTTAATTCAAACGTTCCTATTTTCCTTTTTTATTTGTTAACTGAATTGTTATGTTTTGTTATTTATTTTATAACAAAAAAGTCTAACATTAACTTATTTGCTATTTTGCTATTAAAATTTGCACTTGGCTCATATATCCCCCTTCTTGGTTCATTTCACCACACATGTGGGGAGAAATGAACCAAAGCACTTTTTTCGCATTTCTGTCAATAACTTAGAATACGCTCATTAAGACTAAGAAATGTTTATGTCAATACAAATTTAAAAGAATAGGCTACAATTTCATGCATTTCATCTTATCGGCGGAGGTATATTACAGCTGAAATCTCTTCTCGAAAAAAAGTGGTTCATATCTACCCACCTTCCCCTACTCCTTAAACTCGACTGCACTTGACTTAGATTTTTCAAATCTCAAGTCTAGTGGTTCAGGATAGGAAAATGCTTAATTATCATTCCTATCCTGAGAAAATTGTTTGTCGCTGGACATGTTTAAACATGCCCAGAATTATCGCGACGGACGATGGTTGGAAATGAAATTTGATATTTTCATAAATATCAAACCATCGTCTTGCTATCGTGCATACATTTGTAACGAAGTTACATACATTTCAGCTAGACACCAGCGAAAACGAGTGTCTAGCAGCCGCAACAATGTAAGCCAGTCGCCGAGAGGAGAGCACACTACTGATCAGCAGCTCAGTAGTGTCCCGTGCTGGTGGCGTGATAGTAGAAGGGAGCATTCTACACCCGACGCCATCAGCCAGCCTGCCTATAAATAGCCGGCAGCCAGTAGTAAGATGACTCAGTCGATCACCAAGCATCGAAATGAACACAGTCGAAAATTACAGTCACCGATCAGCAAAATATCCGACCGCGAGAGGACAACTCCAAAGTGAAGAGAGTTGACCCCCACCAGTGGATTACCAGAAGACTGGCTATAAAAGTCAGTCAAGCACCGAAAGATTAGTCAGTTGCCTCCCAGCAGCTCGACTAGACACATCTTCCGTCCAAGTCCCATCCGCAAGTCGTGTTGACTAGTTCAACGACAAGCGCACGTTAATCGTGCTGGCCTGAAAATTAGTAAGTGCACGCATTCCGTCCCCGTACCCCCGTGTAGGCTACTCTGCCGATAAGCGCACGCTAATCGTGTTGATTAGAAGAGTAGCGAGCGCACGAATATAAATTCCGTCCCCGAACCGTGTTGGCTATTCTGCCGACGAAGCGCTAGCGAGCGCACGATTATAAATTCCGTCCCCTACCCCCCCCCCCCCCCCCCTGTTGGCTATTCTGACGACAAGCGCACGTCATCGTGCTGGTCAGAAGAATAGTGAGCGCACAATCCGTCCCGTACCTCCCATGTTGGCTATTCTGACGACAAGCGCACGTCATCGTGTTGGTCAGAAGAATAGCGAGCGCACGCTCCGTCCCGCATCCCCCATGTTGGCTGCTCCTAACGACAATCGCACGTTAATCGTGTTGGTCTAACGAATAGTAAGCGCACGGTTCTACCCCGCACCTACGCCGAGTAGTCCTAAGTTATTGTAAGTAAGTGAGTGAGTGTAGGTTAAGTCGTGTGTTTTACGTATTCCGCCCGAATCGCAGAGCTAGAACAGCGCTCTGAACCCAGCAACGTCGGAAAACGGCCCTGGAAAAATCTCCTGACTACCCGCACACCAACTACCGACGTTACACATTCTTGCGATCACAATGTATACAGCTCGCGACAAGCTCATTAAACAGACCTAATATATAAGCCTAGAAACGTAAAAAAAATTGATATTTCTTATGACGTTCAACTGTGCCTAATTTGTTAATGTCATTTGTGGCGATTTCAATATTAACTTGTCCCATATAGTACAACTCAGGAAATCTTTTAACGATTTTCTAAGTTCCATCAATTTTTTCGCCATCAAATCTCTGCCCACTCGTTAACATAATAATGAAGAATCACAGCTTGTGTTATGACCGTAGCGTGCTGCATGCAGCACCATGCTACGTGTACGGCGACAGCTATGGCGGTGGCGACATTCGTCCACATGGTTAAGGTACTGCCATGTTTGACACAACGAAGATTCTACCTGACTGGGGCTGAGGCTGAAAACGAAGAAGCAGAAGAAGAGGTAGCTTTTGAAAGGGCTGTCAAGAGAGACACTTGTACTGTGGCGGTGATTAAAGTGACAGCGTGAAGAACAGGAAATCAGACTTGTGTGAAAAACTTAGAGCCATCCAAATAATCCACGCGTTTTGTGACGTGCATAATAAATCGAGCACTCAAAAACCCGAAGAATTGAAAGACCACGGCTTTCTGGTCGATGCGGAATTTTTACGAAAATTTAATAAAACGAAAAGGAAATTACAAAGTCGCGGAAATAAAAGGTATGCTAAATAAAATTACATAAAATACTTATCATGAAAGAAAATTCAGTCGGTGAGGTACAGCTACTGAGGTGGGAAAGGCCACAAGAAATTCAGTGGACTCAATACCAACTAACAAAAAGAAAGCAGGTACACGAAGCAGGAAGGACTTTGGGAAGATTCTTCTGGAAAATTTGTTTTCTGCGCAACCTCAAAAACGGAACACAGGCAGCTATATTCCCAGAGGAAAACAAGGAGAAAAGAAGAAAAAAGGTAAAAGGGGGAAGGTTATAAATTATAGCGACTTGGAAAAGATCCCAAATTTAAGGTCAGATCATTCATTTACATTATAGGTCTATTTAGTCCGGCTAAAGAAAATCGTGTAAGACAAGTAAGAAAATTGCCGATGAGTATGTAGTTCATCCAGCACATGCATACACACGTGCAAATTGACAAATTTACTGCGATAAATGAGGACCAAATGCCTCACAGTCATTTCCCGTATTATCAAGCTCAGGAGCGGCAGCGTTCTTACGAATTTACGCAGTAACAGCGAGCCAGGATCACTGATGTTTGGTCTGGCAATGTAAAGGCCTTCACTATAAATAACGAATTATTTCGACTGTGGTTAGAAGATGAAATCGAGCTACCATTTCGGATCCTCTTAAAACCTGGAATATTGCCATACACTGGTGCAATGTTTTCTTCTAATATGAACTCTGAATTTTTCTAGGACTCTCGTCGACATATACATATATATACACGTAGTTGTAGAATAGTTTTTGTTAATCAAATTGAATACTTTTTTTTTCTAAGTTATACCGCCGGAAGGACGATTGTGTACTTTAGAAGTAGTGAACTAAGTACCTTAGCGTAAGATTTTGTTGGTTAAGTCTTTATGGGGATGTTCAGACGTCAACAACGCAGTTAACAACTAGATTTGTGATGATATCCACTAAAATAATAATAATACGGTTAAGATAATGAATTTCAAAAGGAAGATTTAATAAGAAAAGCACAACGACCATCAGTTAGTCAGTAAGATTTTTATTTCGTATTGTTACTTCAATTTTTGGTTCTTCCCCAAAATCCGTTAATAGAGAACCGAATACTGTCATTGATTCAGGGCACCCAAGGTAGCGATCCGGGAGCATTAACCTTTTGTTTCTTTTGTACAAGTAATCGGCAGCGTCTGGAGCGCTTCAACTGTTGGAGAAAATTGAATCTAAGTATCCATAAATTCTAGCTGTCGCATAGATCTTAGAAATTTCTTCCTTTTGGGTTGCGCCGGCCTTACCAGCAGAAAATGGGGTTGTACGAAGAAAAAAAAATAAGAAAACAGGAAATCTGTAAATGTTTAAATATGGTAGAATTAGAGGCTGGCATAATGTAGCTATTTAGGTTTAAAATTGTGTGCCATAACCTGATCATTTAATGTCATGGAAGACAATTTCGTATTAATTAGATTGAAGTTGAAGTAAAATTGACGGAATCTGGATTCAGAAACATGCTATACTTTCCTTTTGGGATATAAGAAAGACATCATGCGTGGATAGTAGTCTAGTATAGGAGAATCAGCCGTATCGTAAGTAGTTGGCTAATGTAACCTTTGGAGTTAAATAAATATGTTCATGGAAAATATTCAAGTACGCCGATGCATTTCATGAGGACGTAAGGTTATCATCTTTTCACTCCTCCACTCATTTCAGGTCCTCATAGGAACATTGCTAAATCTGGCCTGCAATGTTAAAGGGTGGACTGGGGCAATGGCATTGAAGGCAGGTCATCTGCGCCTTCATCACCAGGTAAGGTAAGTGGTGTAAGGGCCCCTTCAGGGCTGGATATGTGCTTCGTTTTAGTGTGAGAAGGCACGATATCTTTTTGTTGGTGGTGATATGACAGCGACAGGTTTTCGTGGAACCCACCCCACACTCTCCGCCATTAGTTGAATTTTTAAATTTTCGTCATTGTTTGTTGTTGATTTTTTTACTGAATTTTAATAGTATTAGTAGTTTTTAATAGATTTTAAGTTAAGTTGAATTTTGAATTAAATTAATTGAATTCTGATATTTAGATTAGTGACTTTAATAAAATTTATATTTGAAATTGAAGCTGACTTATCCATTTCTAAACCGCCACCCTCCCTTATGCTCCAGACTAGATCTCACATTGGTCCTTCAAAGCCGGATAACTCAGCTAGTCAAATATAAATTACCTAATATCACAAGTTACTCTATAAAAAACTGGCCAAAAATGGCGAATCCATAATGTCTGATGATGGCGACGAGAATTGATTGAATCTCAACTCGAGGTCAAAGAATTAATCATAGACCTATATATATACAAGACATTCGAGAGAGGGCAAATAGAAGACAAAAAAATCAACAGAGAAACGTTTACAAACGTTTACCGAATATTGGAAAGAATTCCAAACGCGGCATAAGGCAATTAAAAAGAGAGCGAAAAAGAACAACCCCAACTAGATTATTTTACGAATCAAATATTTAGCGAGGTTCAGGAGGACTACATTGAAAAGGCTGCTGGCATGAAAGAGGACATAGACAGACTAACACCAACGCCGTCTGCCAGCAATCCTCAACAGGCAACACATGCCAGCACAAGCTCATGTAACAATGAAAGACTCCCTAGAATCAAGCTACCAACCTTCAATGGAGAATATTCTACATGGATCTCATTTCATGACTTGTTTAACTCAGTAATTCACAATAACAATAATTTAAGAGAGGTCGACAAATTGTACTTTTTGAAGACAAATCTAATTGGAGAAACTGAAAGCTGCTCAGACATTATGAAGTATGCGACGCAAACTATCAACCATCCTGGCACCTCTTAAAGGAACGCTACTCAAACAAGCGAATCCTAGTCAATGTGCAATTAAAAAAATGATTGTCTCTCCCAACCATAAACCATGATACTGCCGACAATATTAAAAGCCTATTATATAACATAACCATGGCACTTGAAAACTTAGAAATAGACACTGAAAATTGGGATCCAATAATTATATACTTGACTGTACAAAAATTGCACCCAGACATGCACCAACCAATTATGGGAGCAGAGCCTCCACAGTAGCACAGAATTACTCGAATTAAAAACATTAAGAAAATTCTTAGAGTCTCGCTTCCGAACTCTAGAAATGATAGGAAACAAAAATACGTCATGAAATATGACACAAGGAAAACCATTCTCACCCTCATATCGACTCTAGAAGAAAACTAAAAATACAGCGTAAATACACTCCCTACAAAAAAGACCTCTTGCAGCCATTGCAAAAGTAGCCATATAATTTTTCATTGCCCAACATTTCGAAATTTGACCACCCGAAAAGGCACGAAGTTGTCACAAATAAGCACTTATGCAAAAATAGCTTATCACCCAACCATATAACTACAAGTTACACAAGCAACAAAAAGTGTTATCATTGTAACAAAAATCATAACACTTTGCTCCACTACGAGCAAAACTATTCGGCGACGAAAACCCCAAACCAGTCCGCCCAAAATTCCAACGTGGAATCCAAGCAAATCACACCCGCCTGTAGAAATGATGAACAACAAGTTCAACATTTCCTAACGTCAAATATGAAAAGAGCTCTTCTTTCTACGGCCCTGATAAACATCACTGCACCATCCGGAATCACAATGGCATTCCGAGCACTAATAGACTCTGGGTCTCTGGTATCCATCATGAACGAGAGAACCTTTAAACGACTACAACTTAAGGGATCTCCTACCACCCACGAATTAATTGGACTTGGCACGACACGCACTCATCCAGCCTTAAAACAGGCCACAGTCACAATTAATTCGCTACATTCAAATAACAAGCAACATGCTTGTAATAAAAACGATCACCGAGCTATTGCCAGCTCAAACTATTGAAGTTTCAAAACGAAAACACATCGATAATCTCCCTCTAGCAGATCCTAAATTCGCTATTCCAGGAGAAATAGACATTCTTCTCGAAACAGATATCCACGCCGCCATTCTCACAAGTGGCATAAAAAGAGGACCTTGCAATACACCTACTGCCCAAAATACAAAACTTGGCTGGATCTTAATAGGAGTAGTACCAGAAACAAAAAGCGTGATGACGACCACCATTATAAATATTGATTTAGACGATTAGTTAACAAGATTTTGGGAACTAGAGGAATGCTCCACTAGGCCCAAATTCTCACCAACCGATCAATTATGCGAGGATCTCTATAATGAGGCAACAAAACGATTACCCTCTGGGAAATATGAGGTAAATGTACCTTTCAAAGACTGTAATACACCACAGCTCGGACAGTCTAGAAATATGGCCGTCAAACAATTCTTGCAGCTAGAGAAAGGACTATCCAATAATCCAGAATTGTATAAAAAATACAAAACTTGTATCGGTGAATACGCTCAGCTTGAACACATGACACAACTATTACTAGAAAACAAATCATGTGATAACACTCCATTCTACTACTTACCACATCACGCAGTGTTCAAAGAGAGCACTACCACTAAGCTTCGAATTGTATTCAATGCATCAGCACGAACCTCAAATGGTAGATCATTGAATGAACAATTACTGATTGGACCCACAATCCAACCAACACTTTGGACCACCTTATTGAGATGGCGACTGTACAGATTTGCATTTACTGCAGATATTGAGCAAATGTACAGAATGATTCAGATGATACCTAAACACCACCATTACCAGAGAATAATCTGGCGAAATACACCAAAGGAAGAAATAAAAGGATACGCCCTAACTATAGTCACCTTTGGCACGGCACCAGCACCATATCTCGCCATTAAAACTTTGCAGCAGTTAGCAAACGATCAAGCTAGTAGTTACCCACTCACAGCAAAAAGCATTTTGAGAGATTTCTATGTGGATGACTTGGTTTTGGGAGCACACAGCATAAGCGAAGCGCAACAACTACAACAAAAACTTATTAAACCTCTAGTCGCAGGAACATTCAACCTGCGGAAATGGACAGCCAACCATCATGATTTACTAAAAAATACTCCATTAGAGCATCGAGAGTTAATAACGAATCTGGAATTTTCAGACACGAATCGATAAAAACTCTCGGCGTTCGCTGACACCCAACAACAGACTTATTCTCCTACAAAGTCAATACTCCCGAACCAAAAACCACATACACTAAACGAATAGTACTGTCTGAAGTATCATCTCTGTTCGATTCACTAGCCTGGTTAGCTCCATGCATAATTACAGCCAAAATTTCAATTCAGAAACTCTGGCTCTCCAAATGCGACTGGGACGACTCTGTATCCACAGAAGTTTTAAAAGAGTGGAATCATTTCAAATATCAATTACATACTATTCAGGATATTCAGATTCCACGTTGGATAGGCTACCAGCCTAACATACGCGAGATGGAACTACATGATTTTTGCCATGCCTCTAATTATGCCTACTCAGCAGTTTTATATCTCAAAATACATCCTACTGAGAACTCCAGAGTACATATCATTACAGCAAAAACGAAAGTAGCTCCAATCAAACCAGTCTCACTACCTCGACTCGAACTATGTGGTGATGTCCTGCTTTCCCGACTTATTAACCAAGTTGTCACTGATTTAGAACTTGAAGAAGTTAAAATTACAGCATGGACAGACTCTAATATAGTTCTAGCGTGGCTATAAAAACATCCAGTCACCTGGACTAACCGTGGCTAACAATATCTCCGAAATACATGAGAACATTCCACTAGCCATATGGAAAAACGTCCCGTCGAAATGCAATCCAGCTGATATAGCATCTAGAGGAATTTCACCAAATACCTTAGCTACAGCATCAATATGGTGGAATGGTCCAGACTGGTTACACCAACATTAACAATTCTGGCCCCAACAAATGCCAAATATACACACTCAATTAGAGTATAAAAAGAAATCAAAGGCTCTCAATACTACAATCGAAGAACAAATCTTTGCTTCACAAATATTCATCATTTCAAAAAACGATAAGAATAACCGCCTACCGATTTATAAATAGTGTACGCAAACTACATCCGACTACTCAATTCTTATCAGTACACGAATTAAAAATGGAGTAACGATGTCTAATTAAAATGCTCCAAAACATTACAACGAAATCTCCCACTTACTAAAAAATCTGCCCCTTCCTAAAAAGAGTCGACTTCTATCCCTCAATCCCACGCTCGACTCTGCTAACATTCTCCGAGTTGGAGGTTGTCTTACAAAATCTCAGTTAAATTACGACCAACAACATCCTATAATACTCTCTAATAACCATCATATAACCAATATTATTATAGATCACATCTACCATTACATGTTACATGGAGGTACCCAAATAATATTAAGCACTATAAGGAATCACTACTGGTTACTCAACGCCCGCAATACGACAACTGACTATAATATCCTCACTCGTAGACACTTCCTAACAGGTCGTCATCTCCTCACTATATGTGAACCTCCCCCACTCAATCCTCTCCAACATCCTCTCTAGAGATGGCAACACATTCAGTCACTTTCCTACACCTTTTAGAGGCGGTGGTCGAGAGATTATCTCCATACTTTACATCAACGATAAAAATTGGAACTTTCGTTTTAATAAAAGAAGACCAAATCCCCATAGGAAAATGGCCAGTAGGACGAATCCTTGAAACTCATATTGGTCATAATGACTTAGTGCGAGCAGTTACCATTAAAACACCAAAAACTACTCTCACCCGTCCTATATCACAGATCTGCCCTCTCCCTGAAGAGTACACATCTCCACCAGTATCCACTATTCTGTGGCAGCACCATTTTTCATAATTAGCGTTTCATTCAAATATAAACAAGCCTAAAACCCGCCAAAAATTACTTCAAATTTGAAAGGTGACAAGTGAACATCAAGTGCGCTTTAGTTTCAGTTTTTTCGTTTTGATTATTTTATTTTGTTGGTTCTTTTAATTTTTCTTTATTTTTTTACCATGGAAGAACTCTTGAAGATTTTTAATTCCAAGTCTTTAGACTCTGTGGATGGTGGTCTATCTCCCACACCTCCAGAACTTTTGGCTCCCTTTAAGCCAATGAGGCCCGTGAGTCCTCCACCACCAACACCAAAGAGGGCTCCGAAAATGAAGTCAGCCATTGTACGGCCACCACCTCATGAAGTTTTGCCTGTAACCAAGCTCTTCAGGCCATTTAAAGCAAGGCCAGCTTCATCTGAAATAAAAAAACTTAAAACAGAGCTCAAAGCAAATGACTGCCTGAAATTCAAACCAAGGCCAAGGAATTATTGCCCAGGCATTCGAATTCCAACTCGGCCACGCCGTCCTGAACTAAATCCTACAGCAACTAGCGTAACACCACGAAATATGCCAGACTTGAATACAATAATACCCGTCAAGCCAGCAAACATCACAAGGGGCACAACAACGACAAGGTCATCTTCAAATCACAATCAAAACACCACTGCTTGGGAATCCGTACTTCAAGGCAGCCACATCATGTTAAGACTAACAAACTCCCAACAAACTCTCGAACACACCTCAACAACAAAGACAAAACAGCAGAGTGTCACAAGCAAAGACCAGCTATTAATAAAACAAAGCCGAGTTTACCTGGAAATCTACACGAAATAGTGCCGATTGAAGCAAGTAGATCAACCACTACAACAAACACTCCTCAGATTTTAAAAACCAGTACTAATGCTGTAGAAAGGTCCATCACAGAATCATCTGTGGAATCCCTAACACAAGCTTTGAATATCCCGATTCTTCCGCCGATACAATTCCAAGATTATCCTACAACCAAGAGTGAATTAACAAATCCAGGAATACCAGCAGATATCAAGGATATAATGGCAGCCATCCCTGACATCATACAGCTGCTGAAAACGTGCACCATCCCATGGGACAGAATTTGCAAGGCGAAGGACTTTGCCTCATTAAACACTGTAACTTGATAAAAAAAAATCTTTATTATAAACTTCTTCCCTTTCCTTGCTTCTGCATATCTAAATTTTTTTTTGTGGGAGTGGAGGATGTTCAGTCCACATACATGTCAATGTCGACTCCGCATGATAAATCCCTCGTAGAATTCCCGCATCCTGAGATGCAAACAATTGTCCCAAAAACACAAAACAAAACCCTACAAAGAATCATACTTTATAGTAAATAAACTCAATATACTTATCTGAACAAGGAGTTTCACCACCTCGAATCCTTCCTACAAGATATCCTGGAGTTCATCCTATCTATAAATA
The DNA here is from genome assembly GCA_963930735.1 of Dioctria linearis. Taxonomy (NCBI): domain Eukaryota; kingdom Metazoa; phylum Arthropoda; class Insecta; order Diptera; family Asilidae; genus Dioctria; species Dioctria linearis. Next base: position 81,962,849 of record OZ005741.1, on the reverse strand, counting down.
TACAAAAATTATTAATATTGTAATTGAAATATATATAATTAACAACAAACTCACCTAATCATACACCTCCAGCATATTTACAATTTTCGTAATGTCATCTAATGACATAACGTCAGCTGGTGTCACCACAGTCAGAAGTGGACCAACACGAACCAAGCGTTGCCAGGGCAACACATTATGGAGCTGGGACATAACTGTTCACGGCGCGTATAAAAGGGCGACGAGCCGCAGCAAAATCACCCATTCGGTTTTCAGAGTTTAATCTGAAAGCATCCTCCACCAGAGTCTAATCTGTTTCCTATCCTTTGAACAAAAGTATAATTTTGTTTATTCCTTCATATAATTAATTCTATTATTGTAGAAGTATAATTCTGCTTATATCTAGCTTCCAATTTTGCCGCATATTATAATTTCAGGATTTAATCTGAAAATATCCTCCGTCATAGTTTAATCTGAATACCCGTCCTCTGAGCAAAAGTAAAATTTTGTTCTATCCTCCATATAGAAGTCTAATTCTATTAAATTCCAAACTCCCAAAATCTAGTACTTGATCCCGAATCGTGTGGTGTGACAGAAGTTTAATTCTGCTTACACGCTCCAGGACGTTGCGACTGAAGTTCTGCACACACGTTTTGACATTCGCTGAAACAGAAGTGTAAATCTGCTTACACGCCTCAGCACGTTGTAGCGGGAGTATAATTCTGCCTACGCATTTTAATACTCGCTGTAACAGAAGTATAATTCTGCTTACACGCTTCAGCACGTTGCAGCTGAAATCTAATTCTGCTACACCGTCGCTCTCATCCTCAGAAAATCCTATTCTGTACTTAAATTTGTCACCATCTAATTCCGAAGAAGTAAAAACTTTCTTCTTCTTCTTTCCAGGAACAAAAATAAGGACAGGAAGTGTGGGCACAGCTGCACGAATTTTAATTTTGAATTTTTAAATTGTCATCATTGTTTTTGTTGTTGAATTTTTTACTGAATTTTAATAGCACCTGTTAGTAGTTTTTAATAGATGTTAAGTTATTGTTAAATTTGAATTTGGAATTACATTAATTGAATTGTGATATTTAGGTTAGTGACTTTACTAAAATTTATATTTTAAATTGAAGCTGAGTTATCCATTTCTAAACCGGCACCCTACCTTACGCTCGAGACTAGATCTCACACACTGTATATTTGGAAACTGCCTCATGCGTCGACGTAGAGAGCTGATATTTTGAACACGGGAAAAATTTAAATTAAGCTCAGAAATGGGACCGGACCAATCAGGCAACTCCTTCGTAGGGTTGCCATGCAAAAAATTTGCTACGTGGTGTTTTCATAGAAATGGTAAATAAAATTTCAAAAAAGGGCTAAATTGGGTTACCGCTTCGTAGTGATGCCATACACAAATTTTGTTTTGCACTATGTACTTGGTAGTTACCTGAAAAGGTTTTAAGGTGTAGAGCTCATATTTTGTACACGGCGTTTTCATGAAAATTGCTGATACTATCAGAGGGGGCTCGGAGGAACAGAGCCAAGCGAGTGGGATGTTGAATGGTTTCTTGAAGGAATCCCAAAAACTTTTTGACATTCCTTTCAGAGAACTTATAAGTCGCATTACTCAATTCTGGCCTAATTATTTGAAATTACACAATGAAGAAGATAAGATGTTCGCTTATCTAGATTTTGTAGCATCCTTAGTATCTAAATGAGTCATATAAGAATTGGTACTGAATATCAATTCGTTGATATCACATGACAAAAAATTAGCACTCACTGGTTTGCTTAAGCAACATAAAATCTAAGCATGTCTTCTCTCGGAAACGAGACTTAATATCATTCACAAACCTAGGATAGACAGATTCAACTTAGTAAGAAATGACAGTGGTAGAGGCACTGCGGTGGCGATCAATAATAAATTCAAGTGGGCTCACATTCCATTTCATAGCGACCTGTTCTCAGCATGTCTCGTGTGCATTATAGGTAGCACCAACTCAAACTCCCCAAGGAAACTACTTTTACGACATGGCCCTGAACAGACAAGTACTTGAGGCTGTACACAACTTCAACTCCACTGCTTTTAAGTCTCATCTCACGATATTTTCCTCCGACAGGCCGCTAGTCCCAACGACCAATCCAAATTTACTTCTGCCAACAAAATCCATCTAATTAAAATTAATCTTAATAACAAAAAATCTTCAGGGCCAGACGGCATCTCCAACTTCATAATCCGCAAATGTCCGGATTCCGTGGACCTAATTTTGTCCACACTGCATTAACATTGGACATTTGCCTGTAGTTTGGAAAGAAACAAAGCTGATTACTATTGCCAAGAAGGGGAACTCTAAAGAAATCAGAGACTTTAGACCCATCTCCCTAATATCAAATATTGGAAAAGTTTTCGAAAGGGTGCTGGCAGAAAAACTGGAAGACGCCTGCGGTGAACTAAATATTATTCCGGAAAACCACTTTGACTTCAAAATGGGCCACTCAACAGAACAAGCTATCATGCTTCTGTCAAATCAAATCACACACAACTTAAGAAACAAGAAGTGTACAGTATGTCTAGACATAGACTTACAAAAAGCCTTTGACTCTGTCTGGCACAAGGGTCTAATCTATGAAATGTTACAACTGAAACTACCAGCATGGCTGGTGAGAACAATTACCCGGTTTCTTGTGGACAGAAAAACCAATATCACAATTCGAAATGGGTCATCTGGGTTCATCCCAGTACACTCAGGAGTACCGCAGGGCTCTATACTTGGACCGCAACTTTTTAATTTATTCTAACACGACTTCTCCGTCAAGGATCCTCTGACCGAGGAGACGGGTGCGATTCTATATGCGGACAACACAATCCTACTAGCCAGTGACGAGCGACCACATGAAGCTCTAGATAAGCTGAAAAATATACTGCTATCGCTACTCAATTACTACAATAACTGGGGCCTCAAGTTAAATAGTGACAAATGCGGCCTGATCTGCTTCAGAAACGCTAGCGGAAAGGGACACCACTTGGCAGTTCGAGAAAGCAAAAACCTTAAACTTAGCATTAATAGCAATAATATTCCCCTCAAAACTACAATAGACTATCTAGGTATTAGGCTTTAGAACAAGCTCAAATTCAATACACACGCTAAAAAAAGCTCTCAACAAAGCCAAAGCAGCCTCGTCTATACTCAAACCACTACTTAGGTCCCATAGTCTATCCAAAGACAACAAGCTACTAATCTACAAAACCCTAATCAGACCCATTCTCACGTATTGCTTCATATCATGGTTCACCATGTCATCTATTGTCGCTAAACAACTCAATATGTTTGAAAGAAAAATTATCAGATTCTGCACAAACAAATTCAGATGACCCAACAAAAAATGGTTCCCCCGCTCTACCCTCTATAGGGAATCTGGCATTACTCCCCTCACCCAATACATGATTAAAATAGGTAACACAGCAATAGAGCGTCTGGCAAACCACCAAAACTCATTAATCAGATTAAAATTCAACCTCAACCGTAATGACTCCCTGATAGATAATTATTACTTTTCTCCAATGAACATGCTACACCCTGGTTCTCAAACACTGCTACAGGCAAACCAGGAAGATCAACTCTTAATACCATTTTATTAGAGCGCTTCGACCTGTAACTACAGGGGTTAGTCACTGTTGAACGCATAAACAACACCGCGACAAGACTCAGTGCTAGTCCCCATAGGACAATGCTGAGTTCTCCAACCTGAAATCCAATAACTAACCAATTTAAATTTAAATTATTTTACACACAACTACCAAATACTCAATCAGAACTGGAATCCTTCCTTACTACAAACACTAACCAAACACCTAAAATAACACGAGAACTAATCCTATTTTTACAGGAACCGAATAGGTAATTGGTAATAGGTAATAGATTTAGAAAATACTATATTAAGCAAAACATAAGCGTCAGCCACAAGCAGAAGATCTAAACAGATCTAAACAAATTTAATTAAACTAAAGCTACTAGCGCAGACAGTCTACTGGGCAGGAAAACTGTAAACCTAATTGAACCAGATGAAATAGGATCCATTCAGATCCTAAAATAACGAAAAGAAGGCCAAATGCCACTACAATGTAATAATACTTAAGGTATTTTGCCCTATAAAGGAATTAGTTATTTAGTTTTTAAGTTGTTAATTACCATGTTAGCCCATAAGAGGCAGATATAGAGAAGATGTGCCGGGAGCAAGCACACACAGTACACTTAACACTGTTCAGACCTTTTGCCGCAATAACTCACCATTTGCATGAGGAAACAAGCCCTCAACATATAGAGATTAAGTTTAGTTTAGCCTGGCATACCATTAAGTCGGCATTGTATAATTATAAGTAGTCGCGAAGACTTGTATTATAACTGTGAAATTTAGACTCAATAAAGTTTCTTTGAAACTCTGAACCCTTGAGGTCAATTTGGTGAAATGAAATGCGCGCAACCTGTTGAGCAAGGTTAGGTTAGGAAGTGCGAATTACACAAGGTAAGAAGATATTAAAGAAAAGAGGTGAAATTAATTCCCATTATGAGTGGGAAAGAGAACGATGTCAGAACGAGACAGACGAAATTAGAGAGAGAATTTACGTTCCATATTGGAAACTGATATAATTTCATAGGGAGCCGCCATATTGATATTTTTGCGAAAAATTGAAATATTTAAATAAATCGACAAGGAAAATTCATGGATAATAAGAAATAAATTAGATAACATATTTTAGCATATTTTGGCATAGTTGCGTAAAATGAGCAAACATGAAAAATATGTGGAAATTCCATATTTTTGTGTGGAATCTATGATAAAATGGCGGCTCCGACAGTATAAAAGGGCAATGCTCCCTTAGATCATTCTCAGTCAGTGATAGTGATTATACATGCCAGTTGGGTATAACATCACAAAAGCTAAAAAGTAAAAGTGAACTTGGGAAACATTTTAGTAGCATAAATAAACGTACAATAAGGTACATTGTTCTCATGCTCTAAAATTAAAGGTGTTTGAGGAAATTTTAGTGCGCAAAATTGATCTTGTGTGTAATTGAAATTTCAGATAAGTATCTGACGTCTTTTCTGAAATTAATGCATGTTGGTGACAGCAAATTTTTAGTATTAGGTTTGTCCACATAACAGCTAAACTCATGCTCAGTTAGCATATTTAGCGTCTCATGTGGAGAAAAACCGTAATTTTAATTAGTTTAAGTGTGCTAAATACGAAATTGGAAGTGAATATTAATTATTGAATTCAAGTAGTGAATTTAGTCTGAGGTATAAGATTGAGTACGTGTCACGCTACGACAGCTCAAGCATACATACCAGACGACATAATTAATAATATAATAAGCATTAAACATTACAGTGAAGATAAGAAAATATATGACATTGAGCATTATGTTTAATAAAGCAACAGTAAACACAAGCCCACATATCTTCTCATGGTAACATACCCCTACACTAACCCAGCCAAAATGCCGTAATATAGCTGTGGTGCTCGCTTATAGCTACATTACAAAACAATTCTGTTTTATTTATCCTTCTGGGTTTCTTAATGTATTCTGCCCAATTTTTCAACTCTCGCGTATGCTTCATGCAAGATGCTCCTTTCGTTTGCGCACTCTCCAAATTCCACTTTGGATGTGCCCTTGAGAATTAACTGTCACTTTTTGTAATCTTTTGGAAAGAGTTTTGGATCTTCTTTCATATTTTTTCATAGGGTTCGTAGTCTTTGTTTGACGGAATGACACCCTCCACTCCATCATATTCACCTCCTCATCGACTTCTTTGGACTGAATCAACTCATCATCGCACAGAAATGTTTACTCTGATAAAGCTTCCACTATTTTCTCGTGTATTTTACTTGTGATTTGTATATGCTCTTCGGTTATTACCGCGGAACTTTCTGGTGTGATCAAATCTTCTTCGGCCCAAAGATGTAACTGCTTCTACCGATGTTCCAGACACATCACTATTTTCACTTTGACTATTTGAAAATTTCGATCGACTCGATATTTTCCACAATATTCTCACAATATTCATGTTACTCGGTCAAGAGGTAACAAGCGAGTGAGCAACCTAGCTAGCGTAGCGAACGGCTCACGAAATACCAAGTCCTGGTATACGATTTAATTACAATTCCTTCTTGGAAATATCAATTCCAATCAATTTTTATGAAGTATTTTTGTGCAATTCATAAATTTTACAGGGTGACTATTTCGCTCTAACTGAAGCACCTACTGTAGAATCCGAAACCTCTCAAAAGATATTTCTCATTTATTGCCTGAAATGAATACATCGCCAGACATGATAGAAATTAACAAGCACAAGCAGGTAAAGAGACAGACTAAGGAATCCGTTCTAAATATGAGCCCAATGTACTGAATCAGTGTCACTGTCACCTATTCAAGACAGGCAATAAATAATAAAGCAGAGCCTGGCAATCAAGTGATCTTACCAAGAAAGGTGCACAGATATGCTGCCTCAAGAATACCGCCGCGACAAGGTAAATAAATATAATCTAGGAAGATGGAATTAAAATCTATCTCATTTTTTGTTATGTATAAATGCGTTAGTTTTAGCCCCAGATGGATAGAATTCGCCCGAGCGCTGACTTGATTCTTAGTTACTACATTTACGCAGGTGGTAGATTATGTAAAATTTTCGCTACTATCTGCAATAGCTCTACTTAGATCGTCTGCATTTGTGTTGAACTTACCTTGTAATCATATTCCTCAAGACCTATTCTCCATCTTATCAGTCTTGGGGAGTGATCTTTCGAATTAATGAGCCATACTTACGGTTTATGGTCAGTTATAATAGTAAACTGTCTACCATAAACGTATGGTCTGAATTGCTCAACTGCGAAAACGATAGCTAAGAGCTCTTTCTCTATTGTTGTGTAAAGAGTTTCTGCACCATTGGGAACTCGACTCCCATTGGTGATCGAATGATCTCATTGATCATCAACTTAGGATAGAACAACTTCGATGGCGTAGTCACTGGTATCGGAGGTGACAAAAATATCTTTGTCGAAATCTGGGTAGGATAGATTTAGTGCTGATATTAATTTATTGCGTAATTCGCAAAATGCTTCATCACATATTGCGTCGATATCTTTCTTTAACAAAATTTTAAAGGATTTGTCAATTTTGCAGAATTGGGAATAAAGCGGCGATAATAGACGATGAATCCAAGGAAGGCTTTAATATATTTTTCCTTCTTGGGTCTGCGATAGGACTAGACTGATTTAATCATCACTGGGTTCGGTTTAACTCCATTTTCAGTAATGATGTGACCTAAATACATAATTTTCTTTCTTATTAAATGGCACTTACCGGGCTTAAGTTTCAGTTTGAATGTACGGAGACGGCTAAATACTGCTGTGAGTCTTGAATTATGATCTTTAAGTTTGTATCCATGGGCTACGACATCGTCCATGTATACGAAGCAATATATGCCTTGAAGGCCAGATAAAACATTATTCGTAGCTCGCTGAAGAATAGCAGAGGCACCTTTTAAACCAAATAGCGTACGATTGTATTCATAGTGGCCATAGGGTGTGCTCTACTTGTCCTTCGAGTCCATCTTTATCTGGTGGAATCCACTGGCTAAGTTGAGTGTGGTGAAATATTTCGACTTCCCCAACTGGTCTAATATATCTGTAATATTAGGCAGCGGGTACGCGTCCCCGATAGTGATGTCGTTAATACGATGCAAATCGCCACTTTTTATTTCCATTCTTATCTGGTTTTTTTGGGAACCAGGAGATGTGGAGAATTCCAGGGGCTGTGTTAGGGACGGATTATTGAATTTCCTACAGATATTGCGAATACTCTTAGATTCCGCTGAATTACAGTGAGCCAATTTGATAAGGTTTTGCAATTTATTAGTTATGCCCTTAATTGGATCTGTGTCAGAGTTCATCGAGATGACCACAAAGTCGTCCAAGTTTTGGTACGCTGGGTTCACCTCGTAAGGGCCCAGATCGGCGTCCTTCTCATTTGACGATCGAGTTTCCAAGAAGTAAAGTTGGCCTTATTTCCTTCTTGAAACAGACGGATTCGGGATGAGGGGAAGGAGTTGAAATTTCTGTAATAGATTCTGATCGAGCTGAATTTAAAAAAAATCCAATTGATCCTATTCTTTCGGATATTTTATTCGAAGGAGATCTGATTCCAACTTCTCTGAAATTTGGAAGGAGTTACTAGATGATTCCGACTCGATAGAATTTGAAGAAGCCATAAAAATTCGTTTTCTTTTTAGAATTATATTTAGACTTCACCTTTTGCGAAGTACTAGATGAAAGAGATAGTGATTTATTTTATTTAGCCCTTTGTACGGCTGTAGATTGATATAGTTGTTTAGTTCTCTAGGATGGATTTAAATTTCGCAGATTCCAGAGATAATTTCGTATTAGTATTAGTCCTTCTGTACAAGTGGATTCTGTAAACAACTTGTTAATGTTACAGACAGCATCTCTGTAGCAGATACTATCCGGCTTTAGGATTCGCTTGTTTTAACGCCTGCCTCCTCTGAGAATATTTCCTCAACGAAGGTATGTCGTCGTTAGAGACAAAGGAACCATCGCAACAGCCCAAATCATATTACTACTGCCTCAAGTATTTCTTCAGTTCAACATGAGGTTTCTCTGGATACAAATGTGGCCTCCATTGGCAGGACTTCATCTTCGAACGCCGATACCGTGGTATCTCCGATTGTGGACAAAGTGTTCGATGAAGGGACGAAGTTTCAGTTTCGGATGTCGGTATATTGCAGTCTGCTACGGTTGCGGATATTGCCTCCACCAATGATACTCCGACTGTTATTGGAGACGTTTTTCGCTGCGGCCAGGCAGGCTTCCAAAATGTGTCTTCGTATGTAGAGTACATCCTGACACTACCGAAGATGAGATTACTAGAAAAATTTCATCGCGTGTTGGTATTTCGACCTCTTTGATTGCCTGCAAAAAATTATCTACTCGACATGATTGTGAGAAATGCTCATTTTCTGCGTCCTTCAGGATTTTGGTTCCGGAAAATCTGTTTCAGGCGGTCCTCTCTCCTGAAATATGACCCCACAATTCTATTGTGCGTGAATTCATTCCAAAGGAGCGCTCTGGATCTCCTGCTAAGGCGAAAAACTTGTTGGCGACGTGGTGTGCTTGACCGAGACAGATTGCAGATGCAGAGCATTTTGGTCCCGAGTTCTTGGTATTTCGCCGTAACCGCCATCGTCCATCTTTGGATGCTCCTGTTGCAAGTGGAGTGCTTTGTGCCGTTCGTCGCAACCTTCCATGCACATTAATCGATTTTGTTGAATCCGACGATCTGGAGTTTATATGTGTAGCTCTCAAGCTCCCTTCTTTCTCGGCGACTCCTCAACTCTTTTACTGACAACATTATTTCTTCAGGCCTAATACAGTCATACAATCTAGCGGCGTTATTAATGACTGTGGAAAATCTCTTGACCTGGTATTTTCTTCCGATCCCAATGGGACACTCGTTAAGCGTTGTTTAACTCCTATGGTTCCTGAAACAAGTCATCATCCGGCACTAGATGTAGTTTTGTTTGTGGATCCTGTAAATTCATCATTTAATGCTTCTAGTAACTACTGTTATAACTTTAGAAAAGCTGATTTTGATAATTATATCATATCATTCATTAGAATGAATCCGATGTGATTGGGCCAGTGTGCTGGGGGAACGTGACATTGATGAAGCTGTTAACTCGTTTTATGACACATTATTTCTTTGTTTTACTCACTGTGTACCACTTGTTCGTTCGAATCGTGATTCGAATTGTCAGCCGTGGTTCAATGTCTCTTTGAAGCATTTAAAGTATAAGGCTTGGAGGAGGTCCTGTTCCTCAAGGACGAATGCTGATTCCGTTATTTATTCTAATTTGCGTGCTCAGTACATTTCATCTTTGACTGACTCATACAACGATTATGTATATAGAAGGAGATCGGCTTTGCGTGCTGAACCAAAGCAATTTTGGAGTTTTGTTAACTCTAAGCGCAACTGTGACGGATACCCTTCATCGTTGCGACTTGGTAACTTAGACAGTGTGCATCCCTTAGAGACTGCCAATCTTTTCAGTGACTTCTTTAATACTGTCTTTTGTGATAACCACTCTGATATTAGTTATAATGATTTTACTCATTTGACGAAGCTTCCGCTGACTTCTCTTCAACCTAGAGACCTGTTTTTCAATGAAGCGTCTGTCTCCAAGTATATTTCAAGCATAACTAATAGTTTTTCTGGCGGTCCGCATGGCGTTCCTTCCACACATAAAACATTGTGCTACGTCCATCGTTTCTGTTTTGTGTTATTTATTTTATTTATCTTTAACTTGTGGTGTTTTTACAAAACAGTGGAAGCCAGTAGATATGCTATGGGAGTTCTGGCTCACTTTTTCCATACAAAAAGTGTCCGGAAAATTCCAACTATTTTGGTGGTTTCTGGATCGGATTCTGGGCCACTGAGGGGGATTCCGTCTAGTGGTCTACGTCACAGGGCCTGCCTGGGGGAATTCCTTCCTACCGTCTGGCTGACCAGGGGATGATATCAAAGTGGAGGTTGCTGGTTAAGTTTGATCTGGTATTGGAGGCTACAATTTGACCTTGATATTGGAGGCTACAATTTGACCTTGAGGTGCCCCCTCCTGTGTCTGAGTACTGGAGGCTGAGAGCTTTAGTGGCAATATCTGATACTATGACTAGGACTGTCTGGGGTGTGTTGGACTGGGCTACGTTACCTGTACCAATGCTTGGGTAGAATGTGTGCGGCTTAAGTAATGATGTGAAATACCCTAAGCGAATTTATATCGGGGACTGTATACTTGTCAGCTTGAGTTTGGTTTCAGTTGTTTTCTTTAGGATGAGTGCCTGTGGTATGTTGGGCTGGGCTACTTGATGACTGAGGAAACGTTACCTAGGGGTGTGTGGATGTGTGCAGCTGGTGGATAAGAAATGTTGTGAAATTAGTGTAATTAGTATTAGTAATAATTCAAGTCAACCCTACAATATACCAATAGATTCTAGAAGGTGTCAGTGGGGGTCTTAGTTCTAGAGGTGGACAAAATTTTCATCAGAAATCCTCCACGGGCTATGGTTCTCGAGATATTAGCGATCTTATCTTTGCTGGTATAATTAATAGTAGTAAAAATTCAAGTTAGCCCTAGGATATTTTTTGTTCATGCCAATAGTATTAGTACTAGGGGGATACAATTTTCATCAGAAATCCTCTATGGTTCAAGATATTAGCGATCTTACCTTCTCAGATGATATATCTAAAAATAGATCAGGTGAAGCTGGTTTGGGGATGAATGTAGGTAGATATGTTGACTTAGATATGTAATGGAAATTAGTAAATGCCTAATTTTGCTCTTCAGGTGTAACACTTCTAATTTGATTCTTTTCATAAACAAATTATCACAGTTCAGTAAAATAAACACATTCGCAGTCGAATAATGTAAACAAATTCGCACAGCAGCCGAGTAAAGTAAACAAATTGGGCGATTTATGAAAGATTCCTAATTTCTTTAGCTGAAAAGAAGAACAACCGATATTAATCTGTAGGATATGATGTCTTAGGTGAGTAGTGGAAGTTATAATTGAAAATTTCTTTTGCTGAAAAAAACAACAACAACTATAACGTAAGTTGGGGATTAAAAATATCTTATAAACAAGACGGATCATGCTATGATATTCGATATCTAAAAATAGATCACGGTTGCTTCGAATGTTAAGAAACATGGAGTAATGGAAATTAAAACCTAATCAGAAAATTTTCGATGCAGGTGTGTGTAAGTGTGTGTATGTGTGTGTGTGTGTGTGTGTGTGTATTGAAAAAATCTTAGGTTTTATGAAAAATTGTGTTTTTATTTTCAATAAAATTTATTTTTGGGCAGGTTAAATTTAAAGCTTTGATCACCTATGATATCAATGTAGGGTGATACCTACTAATATAATATGAGACTTAGATGAGTAGTGAAAGTTTTATTGGTATAGTAAAAGACTTTGCATCAAATTTTTGGTGATAAGGTGTAATGGCATGACCAGTGTTGCTACATGAAATCTTTCTAGAGGAACTTGTTGGCCTAGCATGAAAGTGGTTTGAGCAGCCACATCTGAAAAAATTACATATTATCATTAGCTTGAGAGTGGGTTAATTAAAAGCATTAACGAGCTATCATATTAATGTAGGATGATATGTCGACTTAAATGAGTAATATAAATTAGTTATATAACTTCTTGCTTAAACAAATACATTCGAATAAAATAAACAAATTGATTTTTGTTTTTTTGTGTCTGGGGCTGGTGAGCATTGGAAGGTAGCAGAGTTATTTACCATGATATCATAGTTCACATGAAGCTGATAAGAATATGATATTTTTATCTTCATACTATTGGAGCAGGTGCATTGTTTACTTAACATTAAGTTGAGAGTGGGTCAAATTAAAAGCTTTGATAGAAGAACGCCGCGTTATAATATTAATGTGGTATGATATGTTGTCTGAGGTGAGTAGTGGAAGTTGTATGGGAGCTATGAATAAGCAGTAAAATCCTAGTCAGTAATCTCACTGGATATTTGATAATTCTCCAAGTCCATAGTGAAGATCGTGATGGGGGGTTGAGAGTAGGTACTGTAAGCTATGTATTACGTTAAAAGTTTTGATGGATGGTATTTGGTATTTATCTCCTCGAAATAGTGTTGTATGAGTATCAGAAAGGCTGAAAAAAAGTTGATAATGCTTCAAGTTCAATAGTGTAGACCCCGATGTTGAGAGTGGGTATTTGGAATGATATAATTCTAGTAGGATATGGAAGTATTATTTATTCATCTTTAAATCTTACCAAGTCTGAAAAAATTACATAATATGATTAAGATTACATAAGGAAAGTAGGTTCACTTCATCTGCAAACTACAAATATGGCTGAAAGTGGCACACGGTGTGAGCAATAATCATTCTTGCTTCAATTATCACTATTAAGCGATGTGTGCCGCAGAAAATATATTAAGTCTAGCCTAGTCTAAAATATGTATTGTAAATAAAAATTGTATCATGGTTATAATGCCATTTATTGAAATAATTTGTTTTAATTGTATTATAGCTTAAGTCTAAAGTCGTTTTTTTCTTTAGTTCAGCAAGCCAAGATTTCATAGATATAGATTGATCCTTATAATGAATATTCCTTATGCCTTTACACCAATGTGGCTTTAAACGGTTCGTGGTGCACCATTTTCACAAATAACATCTCTCCATCTTTACTTTTGCGATCTTTGTTGGAATATCCTGATTTTTCGACCTGTTGGTAGGGGACAGTCGACTCGTTTTTGGATGAAAAACTTTCTTCTTTATTTCCGGAAAGCATCGATTTCATATATCTAGACTGAGCCTTATATGAATATTCTTTACTCCTTTTATCCGCAGGCTTTAGAAGGTTTGTAGTGTCCTTAGACCTCATGTTGAAATTATTGTGTAATTAGCTTGCCAAGAAACAGTGATCTGTTTGGGTAAAGAGCAAAATATCAGTTGGAAAAACAAGTTATGAAACTGCTATTTATATATATTTGACACATTGTCTTGACCTCTGACGTCACCTTAATCTTATTCAATTTCCCATACTAAGTCCGGAACTCCCGAATAATATTTGACCACTACAACGGCTGGAGGTGCCGGTGTGTGGTGGTGGTGGGTGGTGGTGGGAGTGTTAGTATTGGTTGTGGTGGTGTGTGCCTGGTCTTGGATGGTGCTTGAAACGGATATTTGACGCGTGGTCTCAATTTGAAGCTGATTACTCTAAGGTCTGCCCTTCTATCTGTGGATGAGCTGAAAAAGCTGTTTTATAAGCTGTTAAGCTGTTATCAGACCTGTTTTAAAAGCTGTTAAGCTGTTATCAGACCTGTTTGAAAAGCTGTTATCAGAGCTGTTTTAAAAGCTGTTAAGCTGTTATCAGACCCGTTTTATAAGCTGTTAAGCTGTTATCAGACCTGTTTTAAAAGCTGTTAAGCTGTTATCAGAGTTGTTTTAAAAGCTATTAAGCTGTTATCAGACCTGTTTTATAAGCTGTTAAGCTGTTATTAGAGCTGTTTGAAAAGCTGTTATCTGACCTCACCTCCGGTTGGCGTCATAGGTAAAGGTGACGTCAGAGCTCAGCGTCAAATTGAGACCACGCGTCAAATATCCGTTTCAAGCGCCATCCAAGACCAGGCACCCACCACCACAACCAATACTAACACTCCCACCACCAACCACCACCACCACACACCGCCACCACCAGCCGTCGTAGTGGTCAAACATTATTCGGGAGTTCCGGACTTAGTATGGGAAATTGAATAAGGTTAAGGTGACGTCAGAGGTCAAGACAATGTGCCAAATATATATAAATAGCAGTTTCATAACTTGTTTTTCCAATTGATATTTTGCTCTTTACCCAAACAGATCACTGTTTCTTGGCAAGCTAATTACACAATAATTTCAACATGAGGTCTAAGGACACTACAAACCTTCTAAAGCCTGCGGATGAAAGGAGTAAAGAATATTCATATAAGGCTCAGTCTAGATATATGAAATCGATGCTTTCCAGAAATAAAGAAGAAAGTTTTTCATCCAAAAACGAGTCGACTGTCCCCTACCAACAGGTCGAAAAATCAGGATATTCCAACAAAGATCGCAAAAGTAAAGATGGAGAGATGTTATTTGTGAAAATGGTGCACCACGAACCTTTTAAAGCCACATTGGTGTAAAGGCATAAGGAATATTCATTATAAGGATCAATCTATATCTATGAAATCTTGGCTTGCTGAACTAAAGAAAAAAACGACTTTAGACTTAAGCTATAATACAATTAAAACAAATTATTTCAATAAATGGCATTATAACCATGATACAATTTTTATTTACAATACATATTTTAGACTAGGCTAGACTTAATATATTTTCTGCGGCACACATCGCTTAATAGTGATAATTGAAGCAAGAATGATTATTGCTCACACCGTGTGCCACTTTCAGCCATATTTGTTGTTTGCAGATGAAGTGAACCTACTTTCCTTATGTAATCTTAATCATATTATGTAATTTTTTCAGACTTGGTAAGATTTAAAGATGAATAAATAATACTTCCATATCCTACTAGAATTATATCATTCCAAATACCCACTCTCAACATCGGGGTCTACACTATTGAACTTGAAGCATTATCAACTTTTTTTCAGCCTTTCTGATACTCATACAACACTATTTCGAGGAGATAAATACCAAATACCATCCATCAAAACTTTTAACGTAATACATAGCTTACAGTACCTACTCTCAACCGCCCATCACGATCTTCACTATGGACTTGGAGAATTATCAAATATCCAGTGAGATTACTGACTAGGATTTTACTGCTTATTCATAGCTCCCATACAACTTCCACTACTCACCGCAGACAACATATCATACCACATTAATATTATAACGCGGCGTTCTTCTATCAAAGCCTTTAATTTGACCCACTCTCAACTTAATGTTAAGTAAACAATGCACCTGCTCCAATAGTATGAAGATAAAGATATCATATTCTTATCAGCTTCATGTGAACTATGATATCATGGTAAATAACTCTGCTACCTTCCAATGCTCACCAGCCCCAGACACAAAAAAACAAAAATTAATTTGTTTATTTTATTCGAATGTATTTGTTTAAGCAAGAAGTTATATTACTAATTTATATTACTCATCTAAGTCGACATATCATCCTACATTAATATGATAGCTCGTTAATGCTTTTAATTAACCCACTCTCAAGCTAATGATAATATGTAATTTTTTCAGACGTGGCTGCTCAAACCACTTTCATGCTAGGCCAACAAGTTCCTCTAGAAAGATTTCATGTAGCAACACTGGTCATGCCATTACACCTTATCACCAAAAATTTGATGCAAAGTCTTTTACTATACCAATAAAACTTTCACTACTCATCTAAGTCTCATATTATATTAGTAGGTATCACCCTACATTGATATCATAGGTGATCAAAGCTTTAAATTTAACCTGCCCAAAAATAAATTTTATTGAAAATAAAAACACAATTTTTCATAAAACCTAAGATTTTTTCAATACACACACACACACACACACACACACACACATACACACACTTACACACACCTGCATCGAAAATTTTCTGATTAGGTTTTAATTTCCATTACTCCATGTTTCTTAACATTCGAAGCAACCGTGATCTATTTTTAGATATCGAATATCATAGCATGATCCGTCTTGTTTATAAGATATTTTTAATCCCCAACTTACGTTATAGTTGTTGTTGTTTTTTTCAGCAAAAGAAATTTTCAATTATAACTTCCACTACTCACCTAAGACATCATATCCTACAGATTAATATCGGTTGTTCTTCTTTTCAGCTAAAGAAATTAGGAATCTTTCATAAATCGCCCAATTTGTTTACTTTACTCGGCTGCTGTGCGAATTTGTTTACATTATTCGACTGCGAATGTGTTTATTTTACTGAACTGTGATAATTTGTTTATGAAAAGAATCAAATTAGAAGTGTTACACCTGAAGAGCAAAATTAGGCATTTACTAATTTCCATTACATATCTAAGTCAACATATCTACCTACATTCATCCCCAAACCAGCTTCACCTGATCTATTTTTAGATATATCATCTGAGAAGGTAAGATCGCTAATAACTTGAACCATAGAGGATTTCTGATGAAAATTGTATCCCCCTAGTACTAATACTATTGGCATGGACAAAAAATATCCTAGGGCTAACTTGAATTTTTACTACTATTAATTATACCAGCAAAGATAAGATCGCTAATATCTCGAGAACCATAGCCCGTGGAGGATTTCTGATGAAAATTTTGTCCACCTCTAGAACTAAGACCCCCACTGACACCTTCTAGAATCTATTGGTATATTGTAGGGTTGACTTGAATTATTACTAATACTAATTACACTAATTTCACAACATTTCTTATCCACCAGCTGCACACATCCACACACCCCTAGGTAACGTTTCCTCAGTCATCAAGTAGCCCAGCCCAACATACCACAGGCACTCATCCTAAAGAAAACAACTGAAACCAAACTCAAGCTGACAAGTATACAGTCCCCGATATAAATTCGCTTAGGGTATTTCACATCATTACTTAAGCCGCACACATTCTACCCAAGCATTGGTACAGGTAACGTAGCCCAGTCCAACACACCCCAGACAGTCCTAGTCATAGTATCAGATATTGCCACTAAAGCTCTCAGCCTCCAGTACTCAGACACAGGAGGGGGCACCTCAAGGTCAAATTGTAGCCTCCAATACCAGATCAAACTTAACCAGCAACCTCCACTTTGATATCATCCCCTGGTCAGCCAGACGGTAGGAAGGAATTCCCCCAGGCAGGCCCTGTGACGTAGACCACTAGACGGAATCCCCCTCAGTGGCCCAGAATCCGATCCAGAAACCACCAAAATAGTTGGAATTTTCCGGACACTTTTTGTATGGAAAAAGTGAGCCAGAACTCCCATAGCATATCTACTGGCTTCCACTGTTTTGTAAAAACACCACAAGTTAAAGATAAATAAAATAAATAACACAAAACAGAAACGATGGACGTAGCACAATGTTTTATGTGTGGAAGGAACGCCATGCGGACCGCCAGAAAAACTATTAGTTATGCTTGAAATATACTTGGAGACAGACGCTTCATCGAAAAACAGGTCTCTAGGTTGAAGAGAAGTCAGCGGAAGCTTCGTCAAATGAGTAAAATCATTATAACTAATATCAGAGTGGTTATCACAAAAGACAGTATTAAAGAAGTCACTAAAAAGATTGGCAGTCTCTAAGGGATGCACACTGTCTAAGTTACCAAGTCGCAACGATGAAGGGTATCCGTCACAGTTGCGCTTAGAGTTAACAAAACTCTAAAATTGCTTTGGTTCAGCACGCAAAGCCGATCTCCTTCTATATACATAATCGTTGTATGAGTCAGTCAAAGATGAAATGTACTGAGCACGCGAATTAGAATAAATAACGGAATCAGCATTACTCCTTGAGGAACAGGACCTCCTCCAAGCCTTATACTTTAAATGCTTCAAAGAGCCATTGAACCACGGCTGACAATTCGAATCACGATTCGAACGAACAAGTGGTACACAGTGAGTAAAACAAAGAAATAATGTGTCATAAAACGAGTTAACAGCTTCATCAATGTCACGTTCCCCCAGCACACTGGCCCAATCACATCGGATTCATTCTAATGAATGATATGATATAATTATCAAAATCAGCTTTTCTAAAGTTATAACAGTAGTTACTAGAAGCATTAAATGATGAATTTACAGGATCCACAAACAAAACTACATCTAGTGCCGGATGATGACTTGTTTCAGGAACCATAGGAGTTAAACAACGCTTAACGAGAGTCCTATTGGGATCGGAAGAAAATACCAGGTCAAGAGATTTTCCACAGTCATTAATAACGCCGCTAGATTGTATGACTGTATTAGGCCTGAAGAAATAATGTTGTCAGTAAAAGAGTTGAGGAGTCGCCGAGAAAGAAGGGAGCTTGAGAGCTACACATATAAACTCCAGATCGTCGGATTCAACAAAATCGATTAATGTGCATGGAAGGTTGCGACGAACGGCACAAAGCACTCCACTTGCAACAGGAGCATCCAAAGATGGACGATGGCGGTTACGGCGAAATACCAAGAACTCGGGACCAAAATGCTCTGCATCTGCAATCTGTCTCGGTCAAGCACACCACGTCGCCAACAAGTTTTTCGCCTTAGCAGGAGATCCAGAGCGCTCCTTTGGAATGAATTCGCGCACAATAGAATTGTGGGGTCATATTTCAGGAGAGAGGACCGCCTGAAACAGATTTTCCGGAACCAAAATCCTGAAGGACGCAGAAAATGAGCATTTCTCACGATCATGTCGAGTAGATAATTTTTTGCAGGCAATCAAAGAGGTCGAAATACCAACACGCGATGAAATATTTCTAGTAATCTCATCTTCGGTAGTGTCAGGATGTACTCTACATACGAAGACACATTTTGGAAGCCTGCCTGGCCGCAGCGAAAAACGTCTCCAATAACAGTCGGAGTATCATTGGTGGAGGCAATATCCGCAACCGTAGCAGACTGCAATATACCGACATCCGAAACTGAAACTTCGTCCCTTCATCAAACACTTTGTCCACAATCGGAGATACCACGGTATCGGCGTTCGAAGATGAAGTCCTGCCAATGGAGGCCACATTTGTATCCAGAGAAACCTCATGTTGAACTGAAGAAATACTTGAGGCAGTAGTAATATGATTTGGGCTGTTGCGATGGTTCCTTTGTCTCTAACGACGACATACCTTCGTTGAGGAAATATTCTCAGAGGAGGCAGGCGTTAAAACAAGCGAATCCTAAAGCCGGATAGTATCTGCTACAGAGATGCTGTCTGTAACATTAACAAGTTGTTTACAGAATCCAATTGTACAGAAGAACTAATACTTGCGAAATTATCTCTGGAATCTGCGAAATTAAATCCATCCTAGAGAACTAAACAACTATCTCAATCTACAGCCGTACAAAGGGCTAAATAAAATAAATCACTATCTCTTTCATCTAGTACTTCGCAAAAGGTGAAGTCTAAATATAATTCTAAAAAGAAAACGAATTTTTATGGCTTCTTCAAATTCTATCGAGTCGAAATCATCTAGTAACTCCTTCCAAATTTCAGAGAAGTTGGAATCAGATCTCCTTCGAATAAAATATCCGAAAGAATAGGATTAATTGGATTTTTTTTAAATTCAGCTCGATCAGAATCTATTACAGAAATTTCAACTCCTTCCTCTCATCCCGAATCCGTCTGTTTCAAGAAGGAAATAAGGCCAACTTTACTTCTTGGAAACTCGATCGTCAAATGAGAAGGACGCCGATCTGGGCCCTTACGAGGTGAACCCAGCGTACCAAAACTTGGACGACTTTGTGATCATCTCGATGAACTCTGACACAGATCCAATTAAGGGCATAACTAATAAATTGCAAAACCTTATCAAATTGGCTAACTGTAATTCAGCGGAATCTAAGAGTATTCGCAATATCTGTAGGAAATTCAATAATCCGTCCCTAACACAGCCCCTGGAATTCTCCACATCTCCTGGTTCCCAAAAAAACCAGATAAGAATGGAAATAAAAAGTGGCGATTTGCATCGTATTAACGACATCACTATCGGGGACGCGTACCCGCTGCCTAATATTACAGATATATTAGACCAGTTGGGGAAGTCGAAATATTTCACCACACTCAACTTAGCCAGTGGATTCCACCAGATAAAGATGGACTCGAAGGACAAGTAGAGCACACCCTATGGCCACTATGAATACAATCGTACGCTATTTGGTTTAAAAGGTGCCTCTGCTATTCTTCAGCGAGCTACGAATAATGTTTTATCTGGCCTTCAAGGCATATATTGCTTCGTATACATGGACGATGTCGTAGCCCATGGATACAAACTTAAAGATCATAATTCAAGACTCACAGCAGTATTTAGCCGTCTCCGTACATTCAAACTGAAACTTAAGCCCGGTAAGTGCCATTTAATAAGAAAGAAAATTATGTATTTAGGTCACATCATTACTGAAAATGGAGTTAAACCGAACCCAGTGATGATTAAATCAGTCTAGTCCTATCGCAGACCCAAGAAGGAAAAATATATTAAAGCCTTCCTTGGATTCATCGTCTATTATCGCCGCTTTATTCCCAATTCTGCAAAATTGACAAATCCTTTAAAATTTTGTTAAAGAAAGATATCGACGCAATATGTGATGAAGCATTTTGCGAATTACGCAATAAATTAATATCAGCACTAAATCTATCCTACCCAGATTTCGACAAAGATATTTTTGTCACCTCCGATACCAGTGACTACGCCATCGAAGTTGTTCTATCCTAAGTTGATGATCAATGAGATCATCCGATCACCAATGGGAGTCGAGTTCCCAATGGTGCAGAAACTCTTTACACAACAATAGAGAAAGAGCTCTTAGCTATCGTTTTCGCAGTTGAGCAATTCAGACCATACGTTTATGGTAGACAGTTTACTATTATAACTGACCATAAACCGTAAGTATGGCTCATTAATTCGAAAGATCACTCCCCAAGACTGATAAGATGGAGAATAGGTCTTGAGGAATATGATTACAAGGTAAGTTCAACACAAATGCAGACGATCTAAGTAGAGCTATTGCAGATAGTAGCGAAAATTTTACAGAATCTACCACCTGCGTAAATGTAGTAACTAAGAATCAAGTCAGCGCTCGGGCGAATTCTATCCATCTGGGGCTAAAACTAACGCATTTATACATAACAAAAAATGAGATAGATTTTAATTCCATCTTCCTAGATTATATTTATTTACCTTGTCGCGGCGGTATTCTTGAGGCAGCATATCTGTGCACCTTTCTTGGTAAGATCACTTGATTGCCAGGCTCTGCTTTATTATTTATTGCCTGTCTTGAATAGGTGACAGTGACACTGATTCAGTACATTAGGCTCATATTTAGAACGGATTCCTTAGTCTGTCTCTTTACCTGCTTGTGCTTGTTAATTTCTATCATGTCTGGCGATGTATTCATTTCAGGCAATAAATGAGAAATATCTTTTGAGAGGTTTCGGATTCTACAGTAGGTGCTTCAGTTAGAGCGAAATAGTCACCCTGTAAAATTTATGAATTGCACAAAAATACTTCATAAAAATTGATTGGCATTGATATTTCCAAGAAGGAATTGTAATTAAATCGTATACCAGGACTTGGTATTTCGTGAGCCGTTCGCTACGCTAGCTAGGTTGCTCACCAACATCCATTAATTTCAGAAAAGACGTCAGATACTTATCTGAAATTTCAATTACACACAAGATCAATTTTGCGCACTAAAATTTCCTCAAACACCTTTAATTTTAGAGCATGAGAATAATGTACCTTATTGTACGTTTATTTATGCTACTAAAATGTTTCCCAAGTTCACTTTTACTTTTTAGCTTTTGTGATGTTATACCCAACTGGCATGTATAATCACTATCACTGACTGAGAATGATCTAAGGGAGCATTGCCCTTTTATACTGTCGGAGCCGCCATTTTATCATAGATTCCACACAAAAATATGGAATTTCCACATATTTTTCATGTTTGCTCATGTCACGCAACTATGCCAAAATATGCTAAAATATGTTATCTAATTTATTTCTTATTATCCATGAATTTTCCTTGTCGATTTATTTAAATATTTCAATTTTTCGCAAAAATATCAATATGGCGGCTCCCTATGAAATTATATCAGTTTCCAATATGGAACGTAAATTCTCTCTCTAATTTCGTCTGTCTCGTTCTGACATCGTTCTCTTTCCCACTCATTATGGGAATTAATTTCACCTCTTTTCTTTAATATCTTCTTACCTTGTGTAATTCGCACTTCCTAACCTAACCTTGCTCAACAGGTTGCGCGCATTTCATTTCACCAAATTGACCTCAAGGGTTCAGAGTTTCAAAGAAACTTTATTGAGTCTAAATTTCACAGTTATAATACAAGTCTTCGCGACTACTTATAATTATACAATGCCGACTTAATGGTATGCCAGGCTAAACTAAACTTAATCTCTATATGTTGAGGGCTTGTTTCCTCATGCAAATGGTGAGTTATTGCGGCAAAAGGTCTGAACAGTGTTAAGTGTACTGTGTGTGCTTGCTCCCGGCACATCTTCTCTATATCTGCCTCTTATGGGCTAACATGGTAATTAACAACTTAAAAACTAAATAACTAATTCCCTTATAGGGCAAAATACCTTAAGTATTATTACATTGTAGTGGCATTTGGCCTTCTTTTCGTTATTTTAGGATCTGAATGGATCCTATTTCATCTGGTTCAATTAGGTTTACAGTTTTCCTGCCCAGTAGACTGTCTGCGCTAGTAGCTTTAGTTTAATTAAATTTGTTTAGATCTGTTTAGATCTTCTGCTTGTGGCTGACGCTTATGTTTTGCTTAATATAGTATTTTCTAAATCTATTACCTATTACCAATTACCTATTCGGTTCCTGTAAAAATAGGATTAGTTCTCGTGTTATTTTAGGTGTTTGGTTAGTGTTTGTAGTAAGGAAGGATTCCAGTTCTGATTGAGTATTTGGTAGTTGTGTGTAAAATAATTTAAATTTAAATTGGTTAGTTATTGGATTTCAGGTTGGAGAACTCAGCATTGTCCTATGGGGACTAGCACTGAGTCTTGTCGCGGTGTTGTTTATGCGTTCAACAGTGACTAACCCCTGTAGTTACAGGTCGAAGCGCTCTAATAAAATGGTATTAAGAGTTGATCTTCCTGGTTTGCCTGTAGCAGTGTTTGAGAACCAGGGTGTAGCATGTTCATTGGAGAAAAGTAATAATTATCTATCAGGGAGTCATTACGGTTGAGGTTGAATTTTAATCTGATTAATGAGTTTTGGTGGTTTGCCAGACGCTCTATTGCTGTGTTACCTATTTTAATCATGTATTGGGTGAGGGGAGTAATGCCAGATTCCCTATAGAGGGTAGAGCGGGGGAACCATTTTTTGTTGGGTCATCTGAATTTGTTTGTGCAGAATCTGATAATTTTTCTTTCAAACATATTGAGTTGTTTAGCGACAATAGATGACATGGTGAACCATGATATGAAGCAATACGTGAGAATGGGTCTGATTAGGGTTTTGTAGATTAGTAGCTTGTTGTCTTTGGATAGACTATGGGACCTAAGTAGTGGTTTGAGTATAGACGAGGCTGCTTTGGCTTTGTTGAGAGCTTTTTTTAGCGTGTGTATTGAATTTGAGCTTGTTCTAAAGCCTAATACCTAGATAGTCTATTGTAGTTTTGAGGGGAATATTATTGCTATTAATGCTAAGTTTAAGGTTTTTGCTTTCTCGAACTGCCAAGTGGTGTCCCTTTCCGCTAGCGTTTCTGAAGCAGATCAGGCCGCATTTGTCACTACTTAACTTGAGGCCCCAGTTATTGTAGTAATTGAGTAGCGATAGCAGTATATTTTTCAGCTTATCTAGAGCTTCATGTGGTCGCTCGTCACTGGCTAGTAGGATTGTGTTGTCCGCATATAGAATCGCACCCGTCTCCTCGGTCAGAGGATCCTTGACGGAGAAGTCGTGTTAGAATAAATTAAAAAGTTGCGGTCCAAGTATAGAGCCCTGCGGTACTCCTGAGTGTACTGGGATGAACCCAGATGACCCATTTCGAATTGTGATATTGGTTTTTCTGTTGCAACATTTCATAGATTAGACCCTTGTGCCAGACAGAGTCAAAGGCTTTTTGTAAGTCTATGTCTAGACATACTGTGCACTTCTTGTTTCTTAAGTTGTGTGTGATTTGATTTGACAGAAGCATGATAGCTTGTTCTATTGAGTGGCCCATTTTGTAGTCAAAGTGGTTTTCCGGAATAATATTTAGTTCACCGCAGGCGTCTTCCAGTTTTTCTGCCAGCACCCTTTCGAAAACTTTTCCAATATTTGATATTAGGGAGATGGGTCTAAAGTCTCTGATTTCTTTAGAGTTCCCCTTCTTGGCAATAGTAATCAGCTTTGTTTCTTTCCAAACTACAGGAAAATGTCCAATGTTAATGCAGTGTGGACAAAATTAGGTCCACGGAATCCGGACATTTGCGGATTATGAAGTTGGAGATGCCGTCTGGCCCTGAAGATTTTTTGTTATTAAGATTAATTTTAATTAGATGGATTTTGTTGGCAGAAGTAAATTTGGATTGGTCGTTGGGACTAGCGGCCTGTCGGAGGAAAATATCGTGAGATGAGACTTAAAAGCAGTGGAGTTGAAGTTGTGTACAGCCTCATGTACTTGTCTGTTCAGGGCCATGTCGTAAAAGTAGTTTCCTTGGGGAGTTTGAGTTGGTGCTACCTATAATGCACACGAGACATGCTGAGAACAGGTCGCTATGAAATGGAATGTGAGCCCACTTGAATTTATTATTGATCGCCACCGCAGTGCCTCTACCACTGTCATTTCTTACTAAGTTGAATCTGTCTATCCTAGGTTTGTGAATGATATTAAGTCTCGTTTCCGAGAGAAGACATGCTTAGATTTTATGTTGCTTAAGCAAACCAGTGAGTGCTAATTTTTTGTCATGTGATATCAACGAATTGATATTCAGTGCCAATTCTTATATGACTCATTTAGATACTAAGGATGCTACAAAATCTAGATAAGCGAACATCTTATCTTCTTCATTGTGTAATTTCAAATAATTAGGCCAGAATTGAGTAATGCGACTTATAAGTTCTCTGAAAGGAATGTGAAAAAGTTTTTGGGATTCCTTCAAGAAACCATTCAACATCCCACTTGCTTGGCTCTGTTCCTCCGAGCCCCCTCTGATAGTATCAGCAATTTTCATGAAAACGCCGTGTACAAAATATGAGCTCTACACCTTAAAACCTTTTCAGGTAACTACCAAGTACATAGTGCAAAACAAAATTTGTGTATGGCATCACTACGAAGCGGTAACCCAATTTAGCCCTTTTTTGAAATTTTATTTACCATTTCTATGAAAACACCACGTAGCAAATTTTTTGCATGGCAACCCTACGAAGGAGTTGCCTGATTGGTCCGGTCCCATTTCTGAGCTTAATTTAAATTTTTCCCGGGTTCAAAATATCAGCTCTCTACGTCGACGCATGAGGCAGTTTCCAAATATACAGTGTGTGAGATCTAGTCTCGAGCGTAAGGTAGGGTGCCGGTTTAGAAATGGATAACTCAGCTTCAATTTAAAATATAAATTTTAGTAAAGTCACTAACCTAAATATCACAATTCAATTAATGTAATTCCAAATTCAAATTTAACAATAACCTAACATCTATTAAAAACTACTAATAGGTGCTATTAAAATTCAGTAAAAAATTCAACAACAAAAACAATGATGACAATTTAAAAATTCGAAATTAAAATTCGTGCAGCTGTGCCCACACTTCCTGTCCTTATTTTTGTTCCTGGAAAGAAGAAGAAGAAAGTTTTTACTTCTTCGGAATTAGATGGTGACAAATTTAAGTACAGAATAGGATTTTCTGAGGATGAGAGCGACGGTGTAGCAGAATTAGATTTCAGCTGCAACGTGCTGAAGCGTGTAAGCAGAATTATACTTCTGTTACAGCGAGTATTAAAATGCGTAGGCAGAATTATACTCCCGCTACAACGTGCTGAGGCGTGTAAGCAGAATTACACTTCTGTTTCAGCGAATGTCAAAACGTGTGTGCAGAACTTCAGTCGCAACGTCCTGGAGCGTGTAAGCAGAATTAAACTTCTGTCACACCACACGATTCGGGATCAAGTACTAGATTTTGGGAGTTTGGAATTTAATAGAATTAGACTTCTATATGGAGGATAGAACAAAATTTCACTTTTGCTCAGAGGACGGGTATTCAGATTAGACTCTGACGGAGGATATTTTCAGATTAAATCCTGAAATTATAATATGCCTCAAAATTGGAAGCTAGATATAAGTAGAATTATACTTCTACAATAATAGAATTAATTATATGAAGGAATAAACAAAATTATACTTTTGTTCAAAGGATAGGAAACAGATTAGACTCTGGTGGAGGATGCTTTCAGATTAAACTCTGAAAACCAAATGGGTGATTTTGCTGCGGCTCGTCGCCCTTTTATACGCGCCGTGAACAGTTATGTCCCAGCTCCATAATGTGTTGCCCTGGCAACGCTTGGTTCGTGTTGGTCCACTTCTGACTGTAGTGACACCAGCTGACGTTATGTCATTAGATGACATTACGAAAATTGTAAATATGCTGGAGGTGTATGATTAGGTGAGTTTTTTGTTAATTATATATATTTCAATTACAATATTAATAATTTTTGTATATTTATAGATAGGATGAACTCCAGGATATCTTGTAGGAGGGATTCGAGGTGGTGAAACTCCTTGTTCAGATAAGTATATTCAGTTTATTTACTATAAAGTATGATTCTTTGTAGGGTTTTGTTTTGTGTTTTTGGGACAATTGTTTGCATCTCAGGATGCGGGAATTCTACGAGGGATTTATCATGCGGAGTCGACATTGACATGTATGTGGACTGAACATCCTCCACTCCCACAAAAAAAAATTTTAGATATGCAGAAGCAAGGAAAGGGAAGAAGTGTAATAAAGATTTTTTTTATGAAGTTACAGTGTTTAATGAGGCAAAGTCCTTCGCCTTGCAAATTCTGTACCATGGGATGGTGCACGTTTTCAGCAGCTGTATGATGTCAGGGATGGCTGCCATTATATCCTTGATATCTGCTGGTATTCCTGGATTTGTTAATTCACTCTTGGTTGTAGGATAATCTTGGAATTGTATCGGCGGAAGAATCGGGATATTCAAAGCTTGTGTTAGGGATTCCACAGATGATTCTGTGATGGACCTTTCTACAGCATTAGTACTGGTTTTTAAAATCTGAGGAGTGTTTGTTGTAGTGGTTGATCTACTTGCTTCAATCGGCACTATTTCGTGTAGATTTCCAGGTAAACTCGGCTTTGTTTTATTAATAGCTGGTCTTTGCTTGTGACACTCTGCTGTTTTGTCTTTGTTGTTGAGGTGTGTTCGAGAGTTTGTTGGGAGTTTGTTAGTCTTAACATGATGTGGCTGCCTTGAAGTACGGATTCCCAAGCAGTGGTTTTTTGATTGTGATTTGAAGATGACCTTGTCGTTGTTGTGCCCCTTGTGATGTTTGCTGGCTTGACGGGTATTATTGTATTCAAGTCTGGCATATTTCGTGGTGTTACGCTAGTTGCTGTAGGATTTAGTTCAGGACGGCGTGGCCGAGTTGGAATTCGAATGACTGGGCAATAATTCCTTGGCCTTGGTTTGAATTTCAGGCAGTCATTTGCTTTGAGCTCTGTTTTAAGTTTTTTTATTTCAGATGAAGCTGGCCTTGCTTTAAATGGCCTGAAGAGCTTGGTTACAGGCAAAACTTCATGAGGTGGTGGCCATACAATGGCTGACTTCATTTTGGGAGCCCTCTTTGGTGTTGGTGGTGGAGGACTTACGGGCCTCATTGGCTTAAAGGGAGCCAAAAGTTCTGGAGGTGTGGGAGATAGACCACCATCCACAGAGTCTAAAGACTTGGAATTAAAAATCTTCAAGAGTTCTTCCATGGTAAAAAAATAAAGAAAAATTAAAAGAACCAAAAAAATAAAATAATCAAAACGAAAAAACTGAAACTAAAGCGCACTTGATGTTCACTTGTCACCTTTCAAATTTGAAGTAATTTTTGGCGGGTTTTAGGCTTGTTTATATTTGAATGAAACGCTAATTATGAAAAATGGTGCTGCCACAGAATAGTGGATACTGGTGGAGATGTGTACTCTTCAGGGAGAGGGCAGATCTGTGATATAGGACGGGTGAGAGTAGTTTTTGGTGTTTTAATGGTAACTGCTCGCACTAAGTCATTATGACCAATTTGAGTTTCAAGGATTCGTCCTACTGGCCATTTTCCTATGGGGATTTGGTCTTCTTTTATTAAAACGAAAGTTCCAATTTTTATCGTTGATGTAAAGTATGGAGATAATCTCTCGACCACCGCCTCTAAAAGGTGTAGGAAAGTGACTGAATGTGTTGCCATCTCTAGAGAGGATGTTGGAGAGGATTGAGTGGGGGAGGTTCACATATAGTGAGGAGATGACGACCTGTTAGGAAGTGTCTACGAGTGAGGATATAATAGTCAGTTGTCGTATTGCGGGCGTTGAGTAACCAGTAGTGATTCCTTATAGTGCTTAATATTATTTGGGTACCTCCATGTAACATGTAATGGTAGATGTGATCTATAATAATATTGGTTATATGATGGTTATTAGAGAGTATTATAGGATGTTGTTGGTCGTAATTTAACTGAGATTTTGTAAGACAACCTCCAACTCGGAGAATGTTAGCAGAGTCGAGCGTGGGATTGAGGGATAGAAGTCGACTCTTTTTAGGAAGGGGAAGATTTTTTAGTAAGTGGGAGATTTCGTTGTAATGTTTTGGAGCATTTTAATTAGACATCGTTACTCCATTTTTAATTCGTGTACTGATAAGAATTGAGTAGTCGGATGTAGTTTGCGTACACTATTTATAAATCGGTAGGCGGTTATTCTTATCGTTTTTTGAAATGATGAATATTTGTGAAGCAAAGATTTGTTCTTCGATTGTAGTAGTGAGAGCCTTTGATTTCTTTTTATACTCTAATTGAGTGTGTATATTTGGCATTTGTTGGGGCCAGAATTGTTAATGTTGGTGTAACCAGTCTGGACCATTCCACCATATTGATGCTGTAGCTAAGGTATATGGTGAAATTCCTCTAGATGCTATATCAGCTGGATTGCATTTCGACGGGACGTTTTTCCATATGGCTAGTGGAATGTTCTCATGTATTTCGGAGATACTGTTAGCCACGGTTAGTCCAGGTGACTGGATGTTTTTGTAGCCACGCTAGAACTATATTAGAGTCTGTCCATGCTGTAATTTTAACTTCTTCAAGTTCTAAATCAGTGACAACTTGGTTAATAAGTCGGGAAAGCAGGACATCACCACATAGTTCGAGTCGAGGCAGTGAGACTGGTTTGATTGGAGCTACTTTCGTTTTTGCTGTAATGATATGTACTCTGGAGTTCTCAGTAGGATGTATTTTGAGATATAAAACTGCTGAGTAGGCATAATTAGAGGCATCGCAAAAATCATGTAGTTCCATCTCGCGTATGTTAGGCTGGTAGCCTAGCCAACGTGGAATCTGAATATCCTGAATAGTATGTAATTGATATTTGAAATGATTCCACTCACTCTTTTAAAACTTCTGTGGATACAGAGTCGTCCCAGTCGCATTTGGAGAGCCAGAGTTTCTGAATTGAAATTTTGGCTGTAATTATGCATGGAGCTAACCAGGCTAGTGAATCGAACAGAGATGATACTTCAGACTGTACTATTCGTTTAGTGTATGTGGTTTTTGGTTCGGGAGTATTGACTTTGTAGGAGAATAAGTCTGTTGTTGGGTGTCAGCGAACGCCGAGAGTTTTTATCGATTCGTGTCTGAAAATTCCAGATTCGTTATTAACTCTCGATGCTCTAATGGAGTATTTTTTAGTAAATCATGATGGTTGGCTGTCCATTTCCGCAGGTTGAATGTTCCTGCGACTAGAGGTTTAATAAGTTCTTGTTGTAGTTGTTGCGCTTCGCTTATGCTGTGTGCTCCCAAAACCAAGTCATCCACATAGAAATCTCTCAAAATGCTTTTTGCTGTGAGTGGGTAACTACTAGCTTGATCGTTTGCTAACTGCTGCAAAGTTTTAATGGCGAGATATGGTGCTGGTGCCGTGCCAAAGGTGACTATAGTTAGGGCGTATCCTTTTATTTCTTCCTTTGGTGTATTTCGCCAGATTATTCTCTGGTAATGGTGGTGTTTAGGTATCATCTGGATCATTCTGTACATTTGCTCAATATCTGCAGTAAATGCAAATCTGTACAGTCGCCATCTCAATAAGGTGGTCCAAAGTGTTGGTTGGATTGTGGGTCCAATCAGTAATTGTTCATTCAATGATCTACCATTTGAGGTTTGTGCTGATGCATTGAATACAATTCGAAGCTTAGTGGTAGTGCTCTCTTTGAACACTGCGTGATGTGGTAAGTAGTAGAATGGAGTGTTATCACATGATTTGTTTTCTAGTAATAGTTGTGTCATGTGTTCAAGCTGAGCGTATTCACCGATACAAGTTTTGTATTTTTTATACAATTCTGGATTATTGGATAGTCCTTTCTCTAGCTGCAAGAATTGTTTGACGGCCATATTTCTAGACTGTCCGAGCTGTGGTGTATTACAGTCTTTGAAAGGTACATTTACCTCATATTTCCCAGAGGGTAATCGTTTTGTTGCCTCATTATAGAGATCCTCGCATAATTGATCGGTTGGTGAGAATTTGGGCCTAGTGGAGCATTCCTCTAGTTCCCAAAATCTTGTTAACTAATTGTCTAAATCAATATTTATAATGGTGGTCGTCATCACGCTTTTTGTTTCTGGTACTACTCCTATTAAGATCCAGCCAAGTTTTGTATTTTGGGCAGTAGGTGTATTGCAAGGTCCTCTTTTTATGCCACTTGTGAGAATGGCGGCGTGGATATCTGTTCCGAGAAGAATGTCTATTTCTCCTGGAATAGCGAATTTAGGATCTACTAGAGGGAGATTATCGATGTGTTTTCGTTTTGAAACTTCAATAGTTTGAGCTGGCAATAGCTCGGTGATCGTTTTTATTACAAGCATGTTGCTTGTTATTTGAATGTAGCGAATTAATTGTGACTGTGGCCTGTTTTAAGGCTGGATGAGTGCGTGTCGTGCCAAGTCCAATTAATTCGTGGGTGGTAGGAGATCCCTTAAGTTGTAGTCGTTTAAAGGTTCTCTCGTTCATGATGGATACCAGAGACCCAGAGTCTATTAGTGCTCGGAATGCCATTGTGATTCCGGATGGTGCAGTGATATTTATCAGGGCCGTAGAAAGAAGAGCTCTTTTCATATTTGACGTTAGGAAATGTTGAACTTGTTGTTCATCATTTCTACAGGCGGGTGTGATTTGCTTGGATTCCACGTTGGAATTTTGGGCGGACTGGTTTGGGGTTTTCGTCGCCGAATAGTTTTGCTCGTAGTGGAGCAAAGTGTTATGATTTTTGTTACAATGATAACACTTTTTGTTGCTTGTGCAACTTGTAGTTATATGGTTGGGTGATAAGCTATTTTTGCATAAGTGCTTATTTGTGACAACTTCGTGCCTTTTCGGGTGGTCAAATTTCGAAATGTTGGGCAATGAAAAATTATATGGCTACTTTTGCAATGGCTGCAAGAGGTCTTTTTTGTAGGGAGTGTATTTACGCTGTATTTTTAGTTTTCTTCTAGAGTCGATATGAGGGTGAGAATGGTTTTCCTTGTGTCATATTTCATGACGTATTTTTGTTTCCTATCATTTCTAGAGTTCGGAAGCGAGACTTTAAGAATTTTCTTAATGTTTTTAATTCGAGTAATTCTGTGCTACTGTGGAGGCTCTGCTCCCATAATTGGTTGGTGCATGTCTGGGTGCAATTTTTGTACAGTCAAGTATATAATTATTGGATCCCAATTTTCAGTGTCTATTTCTAAGTTTTCAAGTGCCATGGTTATGTTATATAATAGGCTTTTAATATTGTCGGCAGTATCATGGTTTATGGTTGGGAGAGACAATCATTTTTTTAATTGCACATTGACTAGGATTCGCTTGTTTGAGTAGCGTTCCTTTAAGAGGTGCCAGGATGGTTGATAGTTTGCGTCGCATACTTCATAATGTCTGAGCAGCTTTTCCGTTTCTCCAATTAGATTTGTCTTCAAAAAGTACAATTTGTCGACCTCTCTTAAATTATTGTTATTGTGAATTACTGAGTTAAACAAGTCATGAAATGAGATCCATGTAGAATATTCTCCATTGAAGGTTGGTAGCTTGATTCTAGGGAGTCTTTCATTGTTACATGAGCTTGTGCTGGCATGTGTTGTCTGTTGAGGATTGCTGGCAGACGGCGTTGGTGTTAGTCTGTCTATGTCCTCTTTCATGCCAGCAGCCTTTTCAATGTAGTCCTCCTGAACCTCGCCAAATATTTGATTCGTAAAATAATCTAGTTGGGGTTGTTCTTTTTCGCTCTCTTTTTAATTGCCTTATGCCGCGTTTGGAATTCTTTCCAATATGCGGTAAACGTTTGTAAACGTTTCTCTGTTGATTTTTTTGTCTTCTATTTGCCCTCTCTCGAATGTCTTGTATATATATATAGGTCTATGATTAATTCTTTGACCTCGAGTTGAGATTCAATCAATTCTCGTCGCCATCATCAGACTTTATGGATTCGCCATTTTTGGCCAGTTTTTTATAGAGTAACTTGTGATATTAGGTAATTTATATTTGATTAGCTGAGTTATCCGGCTTTGAAGGACCAATGTGAGATCTAGTCTCGAGCGTAAGGGAGGGTGGCGGTTTAGAAATGGATAACTCAGCTTCAATTTCAAATATAAATTTTATTAAAGTCACTAATCTAAATATCAGAATTCAATTAATTTAATTCAAAATTCAACTTAACTTAAAATCTATTAAAAACTACTAATACTATTAAAATTCAGTAAAAAAATCAACAACAAACAATGACGAAAATTTAAAAATTCAACTAATGGCGGAGAGTGTGGGGTGGATTCCACGAAAACCTGTCTCTGTCATATCACCATCAACAAAAAGATATCGTGCTTTCTCACACTAAAACGAAGCACATATCCAGCCCTGAAGGGGCCCTTACACCACTTACCTTACCTGGTGATGAAGGCGCAGATGACCTGCCTTCAATGCCATTGCCCCAGTCCACCCTTTAACATTGCAGGCCAGATTTAGCAATGTTCCTATGAGGACCTGAAATGAGTGGAGGAGTGAAAAGGTGATAACCTTACGTCCTCATGAAATGCATCGGCGTACTTGAATATTTTCCATGAACATATTTATTTAACTCCAAAGGTTACATTAGCCAACTACTTACGATACGGCTGATTCTCCTATACTAGACTACTATCCACGCATGATGTCTTTCTTATATCCCAAAAGGAAAGTATAGCATGTTTCTGAATCCAGATTCCGTCAATTTTACTTCAACTTCAATCTAGTTAATACGAAATTGTCTTCCATGACATTAAATGATCAGGTTATGGCACACAATTTTAAACCTAAATAGCTACATTATGCCAGCCTCTAATTCTACCATATTTAAACATTTACAGATTTCCTGTTTTCTTATTTTTTTTTCTTCGAACAACCCCATTTTCTGCTGGTAAGGCCGGCGCAACCCAAAAGGAAGAAATTTCTAAGATCTATGCGACAGCTAGAATTTATGGATACTTAGATTCAATTTTCTCCAACAGTTGAAGCGCTCCAGACGCTGCCGATTACTTGTACAAAAGAAACAAAAGGTTAATGCTCCCGGATCGCTACCTTGGGTGCCCTGAATCAAGGACAGTATTCGGTTCTCTATTAACGGATTTTGGGGAAGAACCAAAAATTGAAGTAACAATACGAAATAAAAATCTTACTGACTAACTGATGGTCGTTGTGCTTTTCTTATTAAATCTTCCTTGTGAAATTCATTATCTTAACCGTATTATTATTATTTTAGTGGATATCATCACAAATCTAGTTGTTAACTGCATTGTTGACGTCTGAACATCCCCATAAAGACTTAACCAACAAAATCTTACGCTAAGGTACTTAGTTCACTACTTCTAAAGTACACAATCGTCCTTCCGGCGGTATAACTTAGAAAAAAAAAGTATTCAATTTGATTAACAAAAACTATTCTACAACTACGTGTATATATATGTATATGTCGACGAGAGTCCTAGAAAAATTCAGAGTTCATATTAGAAGAAAACATTGCACCAGTGTATGGCAATATTCCAGGTTTTAAGAGGATCCGAAATGGTAGCTCGATTTCATCTTCTAACCACAGTCGAAATAATTCGTTATTTATAGTGAAGGCCTTTACATTGCCAGACCAAACATCAGTGATCCTGGCTCGCTGTTACTGCGTAAATTCGTAA
This sequence comes from Dioctria linearis, assembly GCA_963930735.1. Classification (NCBI taxonomy): domain Eukaryota; kingdom Metazoa; phylum Arthropoda; class Insecta; order Diptera; family Asilidae; genus Dioctria; species Dioctria linearis. The sequence goes on along the minus strand of OZ005741.1, from coordinate 81,928,184 downwards.
GCACGCTGCCGCTCCTGAGCTTGATAATACGGGAAATGACTGTGAGGCATTTGGTCCTCATTTATCGCAGTAAATTTGTCAATTTGCACGTGTGTATGCATGTGCTGGATGAACTACATACTCATCGGCAATTTTCTTATTTGTCTTACACGATTTTCTTTAGCCGGACTAAATAGACCTATAATGTAAATGAATGATCTGACCTTAAATTTGGGATCTTTTCCAAGTCGCTATAATTTATAACCTTCCCCCTTTTACCTTTTTTCTTCTTTTCTCCTTGTTTTCCTCTGGGAATATAGCTGCCTGTGTTCCGTTTTTGAGGTTGCGCAGAAAACAAATTTCCAGAAGAATCTTCCCAAAGTCCTTCCTGCTTCGTGTACCTGCTTTCTTTTTGTTAGTTGGTATTGAGTCCACTGAATTTCTTGTGGCCTTTCCCACCTCAGTAGCTGTACCTCACCGACTGAATTTTCTTTCATGATAAGTATTTTATGTAATTTTATTTAGCATACCTTTTATTTCCGCGACTTTGTAATTTCCTTTTCGTTTTATTAAATTTTCGTAAAAATTCCGCATCGACCAGAAAGCCGTGGTCTTTCAATTCTTCGGGTTTTTGAGTGCTCGATTTATTATGCACGTCACAAAACGCGTGGATTATTTGGATGTCTCTAAGTTTTTCGCACAAGTCGGATTTCCTGTTCTTCACGCTGTCACTTTAATCACCGCCACAGTACAAGTGTCTCTCTTGACAGCCCTTTCAAAAGCTACCTCTTCTTCTGCTTCTTCGTTTTCAGCCTCAGCCCCAGTCAGGTAGAATCTTCGTTGTGTCAAACATGGCAGTACCTTAACCATGTGGACGAATGTCGCCACCGCCATAGCTGTCGCCGTACACGTAGCATGGTGCTGCATGCAGCACGCTACGGTCATAACACAAGCTGTGATTCTTCATTATTATGTTAACGAGTGGGCAGAGATTTGATGGCGAAAAAATTGATGGAACTTAGAAAATCGTTAAAAGATTTCCTGAGTTGTACTATATGGGACAAGTTAATATTGAAATCACCACAAGTGACATTAACAAATTAGGCACAGTTGAACGTCATAAGAAATATCAATTTTTTTTACGTTTCTAGGCTTATATATTAGGTCTGTTTAATGAGCTTGTCGCGAGCTGCATACATTGTGATCGCAAGAATGTGTAACGTCGGTAGTTGGTGTGCGGGTAGTCAGGAGATTTTTCCAGGGCCGTTTTCCGACGTTGCTGGGTTCAGAGCGCTGTTCTAGCTCTGCGAATCGGGCGGTATACGTAACACACACGACTTAACCTACACTCACTCACTTACTTACAATAACTTAGGACTACTCGGCGTAGGTGCGGGGTAGAACCGTGCGCTTACTATTCGTTAGACCAACACGATTAACGTGCGATTGTCGTTAGGAGCAGCCAACATGGGGGATGCGGGACGGAGCGTGCGCTCGCTGTTCTTCTGACCAACACGATGACGTGCGCTTGTCGTCAGAATAGCCAACATGGGAGGTACGGGACGGATTGTGCGCTCACTATTCTTCTGACCAGGACGATGACGTGCGCTTGTCGTCAGAATAGCCAACAGGGGGGGGGGGGACGGAATTTATAATCGTGCGCTCGCTAGCGCTTCGTCGGCAGAATAGCCAACACGGTACGGGGACGGAATTTATATTCGTGCGCTCGCTACTCTTCTAATCAACATGATTAGCATGCGCTTATCGGCAGAGTAGCCTACACGGGGGTACGGGGACGGAATGCGTGCACTTACTAATTTTCAGGCCAGCACGATTAACGTGCGCTTGCCGTTGAACTAGTCAACACGACTTGCGGATGGGACTTGGACGGAAGATGTGTCTAGTCGAGCTGCTGGGAGGCAACTGACTAATCTTTCGGTGCTTGACTGACTTTTATAGCCAGTCTTCTGGTAATCCACTGGTGGGGGTCAACTCTGTTCACTTTGGAGTTGTCCTCTCGCGGTCGGATATTTTGCTGATCGGTGACTGTAATTTTCGACTGTGTTCATTTCGATGCTTGGTGATCGACTGAGTCATCTTACTACTGGCTGCCAGCTATTTATAGGCAGGCTGGCTGATGGCGTCGGGCGTAGAATGCTCCCTTCTACTATCACGCCACCAGCACGGGACACTACTGAGCTGCTGATCAGTAGTGTGCTCTCCTCTCGGCGACTGGCTTACGTTGTTGCGGCTGCTAGACACTCGTTTTCGCTGGTGTCTAGCTGAAATGTATGTAACTTCGTTACAAATGTATGCACGATAGCAAGACGATGGTTTGATATTTATGAAAATATCAAATTTCATTTCCAACCATCGTCCGTCGCGATAATTCTGGGCATGTTTAAACATGTCCAGCGACAAACAATTTTCTCAGGATAGGAATGATAATTAAGCATTTTCCTATCCTGAACCACTAGACTTGAGATTTGAAAAATCTAAGTCAAGTGCAGTCGAGTTTAAGGAGTAGGGGAAGGTGGGTAGATATGAACCACTTTTTTTCGAGAAGAGATTTCAGCTGTAATATACCTCCGCCGATAAGATGAAATGCATGAAATTGTAGCCTATTCTTTTAAATTTGCCATTACACCTTATCACCAAAAATTTGATGCAAAGTCTTTTACTATACCAATAAAACTTTCACTACTCATCTATGTCTCATATTATATTAGTAGGTATCACCCTACATTGATATCATAGGTGATCAAAGCTTTAAATTTAACCTGCCCAAAAATAAATTTTATTGAAAATAAAAACACAATTTTTCATAAAACCTAAGATTTTTTCAATACACACACACACACACACACACACACACGCACATACACACACTTACACACACCTGCATCGAAAATTTTCTGATTAGGTTTTAATTTCCATTACTCCATGTTTCTTAACATTCGAAGCAACCGTGATCTATTTTTAGATATCGAATATCATAGCATGATCCGTCTTGTTTATAAGATATTTTTAATCCCCAACTTACGTTATAGTTGTTGTTGTTTTTTCAGCAAAAGAAATTTTCAATTATAACATCCACTACTCACCTAAAACATCATATCCTACAGATTAATATCGGTTGTTCTTGTTTTCAGCTAAAGAAATTAGGAATCTTTCATTTCTTACATTATTCGACTGCGAATGTGTTTACTTTACTGAACTTTGATAATTTGTTTATGAAAAGAATCAAATTAGAAGTGTTACACCTGAAGAGCAAAATTAGGCATTTACTAATTTCCATTACATATCTACATAAGTCAACATATCTACCTACATTCATCCCCAAACCAGCTTCACCTGATCTATTTTTAGATATATCATCTGAGAAGGTAAGATCGCTAATATCTTGAACCATAGAGGATTTCTGATGAAAATTTTATCCCCCTAGTACTAATACTATTGGCATGAACAAAAAATATCCTAGGGCTAACTTGAATTATTACTACTATTAATTATACCAGCAAAGATAAGATCGCTAATATCTCGAGAACCATAGCCCGTGGAGGATTTCGGATGAAAATTTTGTCCACCTCTAGAACTAAGACCCCCACTGACACCTTCTAGAATCTATTGGCATATTGTAGGGTTGACTTGAATTATTACTAATACTAATTACACTAATTTCACAACATTTCTTATCCACCAGCTGCACACATCCACACACCCCTAGGTAACGTTTCCTCAGTCATTAAGTAGCCCAGCCCAACATACCACAGGCACTCATCCTAAAGAAAACAACTGAAACCAAACTCAAGCTGACAAGTATATAGTCCCCGATATAAATTCGCTTAGGGTATTTCACATCATTACTTAAGCCGCACACATTCTACCCAAGCATTGGTACAGGTAACGTAGCCCAGTCCAACACACCCCAGACAGTCCTAGTCATAGTATCAGATATTGCCACTAAAGCTCTCAGCCTCCAGTACTCAGACACAGGAGGGGGCACCTCAAGGTCAAATTGTAGCCTCCAATACCAGATCAAACTTAACCAGCAACCTCCACTTTGATATCATCCCCTGGTCAGCCAGACGGTAGGAAGGAATTCCCCCAGGCAGGCCCTGTGACGTAGACCACTAGACGGAATCCCCCTCAGTGGCCCAGAATCCGATCCAGAAACCACCAAAATAGTTGGAATTTTCCGGACACTTTTTGTATGGAAAAAGTGAGCCAGAACTCCCATAGCATATCTACTGAAGCCTTCTTTGATTATTCCTTTACACAAGAAAGGCAATAAGAGCGACATTTCTAACTACAGCCCTGTCACTAATTTAAGTTGTGTTGGTAAGATATTTGAAGCCCTGGTTTGTGATGTTTTGCACTTCTACTGCAAGCCCTTTCTGTGCGCTTTTCAGCATGGTTTGATGAAGGGAAAATGTCCTGCGAAAACGGTGTTCTTGGTTTTCCTACTGGCTTTGTCAATTGGCTTCGTTCTATCGTACGCAGCAAGTAATATTCCGCGCAGCTCTTTCTGATGAAATACATTATACTTCCGGCGAACCTCAAGGTAGCCATCTTGGACCACTCCTTTTTATAATTTACGTCAACGATGTATCTCTGATTTTGGCTAATTCAAGAATTCTTTGATATGCTGAGGATGCCAAAATCTTCCGCATTAGTACAAAAAGTGTCCGGCAAATTCCAACTAATTTGGTGGCTCTGGACCGTGGTTCTGGGCCACTGAGGGATTCCGTCTAGTGGTGTACGTCACAGGGCCTGCCTGGGGGAATTCCTTTCCTACCGTCTGGCTGACCAGGGGATGACGTCATCTGGTTGGCTGATCCCCGTCAGCTGATCAAGCTCTGTCTTAGCTGATTTTTAATAAAATAATGCTGGCTTTTGCTGGAATCGAACCGAGAACGCTTGGTTTTATAAAATCCGAGGCGCTCTACCATCAGACCATGGAGGTTTTGTGTGAATGCTCTTTAAACTTGCTCTATACGCTTAGAGTTGTGGGACAGAGGCATCAGGACACTTTTGCGAGGGTAGACAGACAGACACACACACCCACACCCACACCCCCCCACACACACACACACTCACTCACTCAATCACACACACTCACACACTCACTAAGTCATACTAAAATGTTTTCTACCAGGCGATTTTCCGTATTGCACCATGTTATTAAATTAGAAACAACAACAACTAACGTAGGTAGATGTTGGCTTAGATAAGAAATGGCCCAATTTTTGATCTTCAGGTGCAATGCTTCTAATTTGATTCATTGCATAAACAATTCGTACAGCCGAATAATGTAAACAAAATCGCAGTCGAATAATGTAAACAAAACTCGCACAGACCCGAGTAAAGTAAACAAATTGAACGATTCCCAATTTCTTTAGCTGGAAAAAAACAACAACTGATAAGTTGTCTTAGATGAGTAGTGGAAGCAATAATTGAAAATTTCTTTTGCTGATAAAAAATCAACAACGTAAACAAGAGTGATCATGATATTCGATATCTAAAAAGAGATCACGGCTGCTTGGGATGGTAAGAATGGAAATTAAATCCTAGAAAATTTTCGGTGTAAGGGTGTGCGTGTACTGAAAAGTCTTATCAGAAATCCTCTACGGGCTATAGTTTTCGTGATATTAGCGATCATACCTTTTCTGATATAATTCATATTACACATAATTCAAATATAGGCTATTTTTGTAAGCATTAAGTTGAGAATTGGTTTGTCTATTGGAAAGTCTTCCGCTCAGTAAAAATCTTATCAGCAATGCCGCTTTATATTTATATCCTCTAAAGTATCATCATCCGAAATGGTGTTGTATCAATAGTGCAATAGTGAAGACCGTGGTACTATACTATAAGTTAAAAGCTTTGGTGGATGGTATTTAGCATCACATAATTCTAGTAGTATATAGAAGCTCTGGTGAAGACCGTGGCGATGGTCGAGAGTGGTTAGTGTTATTTACTTATGAAAGCCATGAAAGCATTAGGTTGGTTGGGGTGGATTAAATTAAAAGTTCTGATGAAAGAAGGTGGTATGATTATATTAATTTAGTTTTGGATGAGTAGTGAGTGCTGTAATATGTCTCGCTCTAACACATTAGGAAGCTTTAGTGAATACCGTACCTTGAAACCATCTCGCTCTCTCAAAACATCTTTCTCTCTCTAGCACATATGTTTGAGGTGGACTTGATCATATACATGCCAGCTTGGAGCTTGCTTGTCTGCTTTATATACTATGAGTATAGTATGGTTGCCTTTAATTATCAGGCTTGTTGTTGAACGGGGCTATATAACTTGTTGGCTGAGATCCTTAGCGGCGGGGTGGGGTCAGTTTACTGATCTTGGGTGTAGATCTTTGGTTGGATATGTATGTATGTGTGCAGCTGAGGTTTATTAATAAGAATATTGTAAATTAAAATAAAAGCTTTCATGATTGGTATGAGCAAAACCCTCAAAAATACTTCACAATCCATGCAACAGACTCCCTCACTACTACATGGGAGCCCTCAGCGGAGTCCTAACATTCTAAAATATTTGCAGTGATCTTATGTTAAACGGGCAAAAGGTGCAGCAGCAGGATCATTCATGTTTACAAACTGTTGCTATAAAAGCCCAAGCAAACTCTTGGGGAGCATCAGTCAGTTTTAGTGAGTCTCAGTGATAGTTTAAAAACATAAAAAAAATAAAAATGACAACCGCGCTAGTAAATAAAAGTTTTTCAGTAATTAAAAACTTGCGGAAGGATGTGTTGAAGTGTTTAACAAATTCAGAGAATAAAGACTATATTGTTAAAAAGTGCAACAGAAACATACATAAATTTCAAGTTGCATTTCGGAAATGCAATAAGAGTGCTAGGATACGACATTTCGAAAGCTGTCTCGAGCAAATTAAAGCATTGAGAGCGCCATTGAGAACTCCCCGTCGACGTGGAGGAATTACTCGAGTAAGAAGAAGTGATTTTGTAAAGTGGGAGGAAATAAAGACAGCGTTCGCAGACAGAATTCGACAAGGTGTTATTGCAAATTTAAAACATATCGATCCGAAGCTATTTATGCAAGATGCTGCCAAATTACTTACGCGTCGTGTTAAGAATATCTTAAAACATTATTTTAATATTAAAGTTTCTACAACGTTTTGCGGTGAATTTGTTAAAGAAACTGGTGACAATGAAATTATAAAAGACATTAAATATTTCCAAGCGAGAGCTGCTCCAATTAGTGCAGATGATAATTTAGAGGAGTGGTTTAAATCAAACATTTTGGATCCAATTAACACGCAGCTGGAAGAATTCCAGAAAAGAGACAGTGGCTGGGCACTGCACTCTATAATACATCTAGCAGTACACATCAACAAGTTTGAACAGCTCCGAGGATCTTCTTATATACCTCTACCGAAGGAAATTACTTTAAAGCAAGCTTGCATCATTGTGAAAAATAATGATGAAGCATGCTTCGCGTGGGCAATAAAATCAGCGCTATATCCTGTAAATATTAACACCAATAGGCCCTCATCATATCCACATTATTGAACCGTGCTAAATTTAACTGGAATAACATTTCCCATGACGCTTAACCAGATTAAACAATTTGAAGCATAGAACAATTTGTGAATAAACGTATTCATCCTAGAGAACGAACGTTCGTTCACCACTGTTCCAGTTAGACTTACGAAACACAGGATGGAGCGACATGTAAATCTCTTAATGCTCCAAGATGACTATGACCTGGTGATGATCATATGGATGATGATGACGATGATGATGATGCGGGCAGATATCATTTCTGCTAGATCAAAGATCTTTCACGCCATGTATCGAAACAAACTTCGAAGCGTAATGGTAGACGGTATATATGCGACAGATGTTTGCTCTACTTTTACTCTAAAGAAAAATTGGCATCACACACTCCTGAATGCGAGAAACAAAACGACTGCAGGATTATGTTTCCCTCAGAGGAAAAGAAATGGCTGGAATATAAGAATTATAACCATAAGAATCCAGTCCCGTTTTGTGTGTATGCTGATCTTGAGTCAATATTGAAGCCGATTCAGGGAAACGATCAAAATACACAGCGAATCCAAGAACATGGAGTTCACAGCATAGGATTCAATTTCCACTGCAAACATGATGCTAAGCTCTCATATTACAGAGCATATCGAGGCAAGGACTGTCAACAATGGTTTGCATTAGAATTGCAAAAAATTGTCTCCATAGCTGTACAGGAAAAGCTGAACAACAGACCAGTGCAGCCCCTGGCTAAAGAGGAACGGCGTTCGCATATGGAATGTACTTGCTGCCATACATCCGAAAAAAAGTTTGCAGCCGATGAGGAACGAGTCTGGGACAATTGCCACTTAACAGGTAAATACTGAGAATCATAATTTCATTAATTTTTTTCATAATTTCTTTTAACGGGAAAATACCGAGGACCAGCCCACAATGCATGTAATCTGATGTATCAAGATTGTCCCATAGTTCCAGGCATTTTTCACAATTTATCTGGATATGATGCCCACTTCATTATTAAGGATATAGCCACAGCCATTCCTGGGAAAGTGGATCTCCTACCAATAAATAAAGAAAGATACATTTCTTTCACCAAGCACGTTGAAGATAGTCATATCAAATTCAGATTTATTGATTCCTTCCGTTTTATGGCAGAATCCTTAGATAAGCTATCATCATTGCTGCCAATGGATAAATTAAATATTACAAGAGCTGTATTCCAAGAATTGGATGATGATGACTTTAAGCTACTTACGCGCACAGGCGTCTTCCCATACGAGATCGTTGACGATTGGACAAAATTGGATTTCCAACACTTACCTGCGCATGAGCAATTCTATAATAAAATGACTGACAGTGATATATCTACTGAGGACTACAGCCGCGCAGAAAAGGTGTGGAGGACATTTGAAATAAAGACACTTGGCGAATATTCCGATCTATACCTGAAAACTGATGTCCTTCTATTGGCTGATGTGTTTGAGAACTTTCGAGATGTCTGTATGAAGACGTACAATTTAGATCCTGCACATTATTACACCATGCCAGGTCTAACATGGGATGCAATGTTAAAATATACCAAAGTGAAACTAGAACTGATAACCGACGTAGATATACTGCTATTCATAGAGAGAGGTATTCGAGGTGGTATAAGTCAATGCTCGAACAGATATAGTAAAGCAAATAATAAATATATGGATGATTTTAAGCCTGACGAGAAAGAGAAATACCTGATCTATTATGATGTAAATAACCTTTATGGATGGGCCATGTCACAGCATTTACCAACCGGAGCATTCGAATGGGTTGATGCTCCCAATATCAACGTTTTCGAGATTCCTGATGATTCACCAATTGGATACATATTCGAAGTCGACTTGGACTATCATTAACATCTACATGATACACATAAGGACTTACCGTTTTGCTCTGAGCATGCAGCACCACCTAGAGCAAAATTAGAAAAGCTTTTGACAACATTACATTCTAAAACTAAATATGTTATACACTACCGAAATTTGAAGCAATGCTTATCACATGGCCTCATCCTGAAAAAGTGCACCGGGTTCTTCAATTCAACCAATCAGCTTGGCTTAAACCATATATTGACTTAAATACCACCAGATGGAAGCAGGCTACCAGCGATCATGAGAAGGAATGCTATAAGAAGATGAATAATGCAGCTTTTGGTAAGACCATGGAAAATGTTCGCAAGTATAGCGATATAAAGCTTTGCGTAAAGTGGGAAAGTCGCTATGGTGCAAAAGCTCGGATTGCGGCACCCAACTTCCACAGTGCAACGATATTTGATGAGAATTTAGTTGCTGTGGAATTAAGGCGACTCAAAATCTTATTCAATAAGCCCCTCTATATTGGAATGGCAGTTTTGGAAATTTCAAAGATATGCCTCTATTATTTCCACTACAGTTTTATGCAGCGTGAATTTGGAGATAAATGTAAAGTAATGTATACAGATTCTCTAATATATGAACTTGAAGAGAAAAATGCATATGAGTTTATGGCCGAAAATATAAACAAATTTGATACAAGTGATTACTCAGAAGATAATCAATTCAATTTACTGCTCATGAATAAAAAGATTCCTGGTCTAATGAAGGATGAGCTGAATGGGAAAATCATGAGCGAATTTGCAGGCTTGCGCTCGAAAATGTACAGTCTACGTATAAACGATGGTAAAACTGTAAAGAAAGCAAAAGGAGTAAAGACGAATGTAGTCCAGAGGCATATCAATTTCGAAGACTACGTCGAATGTTTGAATAACAAGCGAGTATTAACTGCTAATCAGAGCTCCATACGATCGCATAACCATAATGTCTACACGATCAGCCAAAAGAAGATTGCATTGAATCCATATGACAAGCGGTATATTATGAGTGGGACAACGGATACTCTACCATGGGGACATTACTCTATTCAATCAGAACAGCAAGGAGCAGACGCAGAAAACATATAATCTAAGGCTAGTCTAAGATATGTATTGTAAATAAAAATTGTATTATAGCTAAAATACCATTTAATGAAATAGTTTGTTTTAATTGTATTATAGTCTAAGATGATATACATTATTGTAAAATAAAGGAAATTATTATAATTATAGGGTACCCGATTTAAGGAAGCCTAATATAGAATGATACATTAAGAATTAAATGTTAATCTAGAATGATACCTTAAGAATTAAATGTTAATATTTTTCAATTTATAATAAATCAATAATAATATTTTATATATGGTATTCTTTTTATTCAACTTCCCTACTTAGTCCAGGGCTCCTGAAGGCATTCTTTATCAATATTTACCCACTTCAGCGAGCTCCTAATCGGGTGGTTGAGCATTTTACCCAGAATGCTAGGATGGCTTGAAAAAAAAACATTCACGCGTGGACTCAACCATGACCCCCTGGCATCACCTTTGAAACCGAAAGGGCGTCTGGTCCTTGACCTTCATCCGGAAGTGTATCTTGGAGGCTACAACCTTGATTCATAATCAACTACATTACATTCTTCATAGAATGTCCATTCCGATAAAAATATCGACAACTAGGGACTTGTGTCTGAGATGTAACTCTATGAAAATCTGGAGGGCGTTGTATTTGGGGATTTATTTTTAAAATTGTGTTAAGACTCTGTGCAGAGTGTTCTGTGATTGGACATTTTGAAGCAGCTTGCCCCAGTCTATTATATTTGAAGCAACGAAGATTTAGATATATGTTTTGCATAAAGAGGCTTCTACCTTGTTATTTGCCTGAAAGTCGAGTTGTTTCTTCTCTAAACGTGATGCATGTTCCAAAATATGCGATTTTAAAGCAGTTTGGAGTTGGGCATTTTTAGCCCATCCTTAATAGCTGTCACTGCTTGCCACTCGTTATCTTTAAAAAGAGATTTTAAAAGAACTCTACAACTTGTATATAAGTTTGATGATTCATTTAATTTGGATAGACCTGTGTTAAGGCTTTGTAGGAAGTCTTTTAGTTTTTCTCCTATTCTGCTTTGAATTCTTTAATTGTGACTGCGGGGTGGATTCGGGAATTTTTCCCTCGAAATTTTGCTGAAAAATTGATTTCAAAGTAGGCCAATCTTCGACTTGATTGTACCTAAAAATGTCGTAGATAGTATAAAATGTCTGTAGATAGTTTACTGCTTATTAAGCTAAGGAGGGAGCACTTTTCATTCGCCGTCGTTGCTGTTGGGTAAATGTCATCACAACTGGAAAGAAATTTGTGGTGATCTTTCGGATTTGTACTGAAATTGGGAGTTAGTGTTCTCTGAAGGAGACATTATGGTGATGATTTGTTAAATTATTTGTAATATTCGATGAATCCAGTTGTTCCTGAAGCGCGATTTTAGTATCTGAATGTGATGTTTCCATATTTATATAAACATCTTCCGTAAAGTAATCACTGCCATTGTCCTTGGGACCAGCATATGACATTATTTCATTTTGGGTTGTTTTGAAATCATCCCAATACTCATGCAACGAATTTAGTTTTTGTGTTAAATATGTCTGACTTGCAGTTGATAGTGAATTAAGATTGATAAACTGGATAATATGTGATATTGCTTTTGTCTATCCTCCTGCAGCCGAAATCGTACTATATTTTCTTGATCTTGGTCTGTATTGTCCTGATTATCTGTCGAATCTGTTTTTTGTGAAGTTTTTGGGGGCTTAATATAGAATGGATTATTTTTTGCTTCCGTATGTATAGAAATCGATTTTAATCTATGTGATAATGTTACTTTTGTGAGTTCCATTTTTTCATAACATGACTGGTTATAATACTCATGGGTTTCATTGAAATCTTCATGATTCTGGATAAGGGCTTCGGTCTCTTCGAATAAAGCCCACACATCTTCCAATGTTTGAAGATTTTCAGAAGTGAAGGCTTCTGTCCTTTTTGGTTTGGTGGGCCTATGATAATGGGGCAGAGTTTGCCTAATTTCAGTTTTTGGGACTTGTGACAAGGAAAGCTCGTCGAAAGATTTGTTTTCCTCTGTCAGGTTATGTCGGGCATAAATTTTAGGAAGAGTGAAAAACAAAATTTTTAGCAAGGTCTAAGGAATATACACGAAAATATAAGCACTTGATTGTTAAATATAATTATGCTTTTGTTTATATGTAAGTAAATTTTGTTAAATTTTGTAAAACAGAGATAAACATTCAAAAATTGTTCACAACTTTCAGCAACAAGAACTACGGGGTACGTTGTGTATATAGGGTGTTTCCCCGTAGGAGGCCAATAGAGCAGGAGGTGAAAGTACTCACCTAGACGAACCAAAATTGTATGGTAGGAGGGGATCAATATCAATCGTTTAGGAGTTACAGGGTAATTAAGAAAAAAGCTCCTTTTTGACAAAACACCCTGTATCTTAAAAACTACATAGTTTATGGTCGCAGTTAACAGCTCATTGTATGCAGAACTTCATGGCCTTTTTAATGATTGCTCAACCAGCCCCGTATGCCGTTGTATAAACTAAAAATTTCGGTTTTTCTCACCTTTTTTTTAATTTAACCTCTATTAAATTTGCAAAAACGTCATTAACATAAATTTTTTTTATAAAAGCTATAAACTGTAGACTCTGCTCTTTAATTTAACCTATTACTACGGAGCTGATTGAGCAGTCATTGGAAAGGCCATGAAGTTCTGCATACAATGAGCTCTTAACTGTGACCGTGTCCTATAGTTTTGTGAAAAACTAGCTTTTTTCTGAATCACCCAGTAACTCCTCAACGGTTGATATTGCCCCCCCCCCCATCTCCACTCCCATACAGTTTTTGGTTCGTCTCTCTCAGATTCCAATGCCATGGGCTGAGTTGAGCAGGTCACAAAAACACAACACTTGATCTTTTTGATTTTATTCACATATATGTAATAGTTATATCTTTACAGCAGGTCACAAGAACGCATCACTTAATCTCTTTAGTTCTATTTACATATATATATATATTATTTATATCCGCGTATTTAATTTGTCGTCTATAACAAGCCGTAACTTGATTCCTCTCATCGAATCCAAAAAAGACTGCCCTTCTTGAATATTTTCAGCGACCATGTCACGGCGCATCTTTGTAGTTTTCTTTATTTTTTTATGTGATAAACCAGGTCACCGCTGTGATTAGCCGGTAACCACCTGCATATTTCGCAGTGACGCGTTTTCACAACAAACCCAATAATTCTGAGTTTGTTATGAAATGCTATACACTGCAAGTTTTAACAGTGCCACCGTTTAAGCAAGACCTGATTGTTATTGTGTAAGGTCTTGCTTTTCGCCACACAATAATGACCTAGTCAAGAAACGATGTCAACCAATTCTTGTTTCACATAGATTTATATTCATAACAAGAATTGATTGATCTCTATTCACAACATTCCTCCCCCTTTCTGAAGTCGGAATCGTGGAGTTAACGAGATGACGTGGAAGTATGAAGCCGCTATTACTGAAGGCAGTTGTTTGTTTAAATAACAACAAATTTTTTATTTTTGTGGGGTTTTTTTTTTTTTACAATTTTTCAGAAATGAACGAAAGACTTAAAGCTAAGTACATAAGTTTGATAGAAAGGGGATTACTTTAGTTGGAACCCTATATGTATGTATATACTTCAAATTAAAGAAATTAAAGACTAAGTAACATTATAGTTATTACGTAACACAATTAAAATCCTAATAATATTTTCATAATCAAATATTTGACTATTTTTTTTTTTCACATTTTCCCTTTAAGAACAAAATTTGAACATGCATATTTCCTGTAGCTAAGAAAAACAGTATAGCTCTAAGATAATATGTATATATATATGTTATTATTATTATTTTTTTTATTATTACAGATAAAACAGACATGTAAAGGTACAAATTTTTTTAATATTTGTATTTTTTATTCTTTTTCTTTTTAATATACTATATAAATAAAATAAACATAAATATACTATATAATTATATATTAACTAAAATGTAGAATTAATAATTTTTCCCTTTTTTCTTTTTTTCTTTTTTAGAGGACAGAAAACGTCTTGTTTTGTTTCGTTTTTCACTTTTGCCGTAATATCGTGGTGACTAACACAGTATATATACCTACATATATAAGAAAATATAAGAAAATTTACCTTTCTACCTTTCTTTGCTGCTTCAGTTTTATGTCATATATGTATATACTTCAATTATCTATTTCTAATTTTTGTAGCAAGCACGAGAAGTAATATATCTAGAGAAACGTGTTATTTGCTAAAGTTTATACATATATATATATATATTTACATATATACTCATCACATGTAGTTATCTTCTTTGGATCCAGTTATTAAACCTCATATACGATTGGCTTTATTTGGTTTGTATTCACAGAACATTTGGGCGATTTTTCGGTAGGAAGTTCTTTGGGTGTTGGGATTGTTTCTATCTTTGTGGGTACATCTGCCGTTTTTATTTCAGCCAATTTAGTTGATCTTATTGTTTCGTTCGGGGTTTTACCTTTGATTTGAGGGGAAGGGTGTAAGATTACGAGATTGGATCGCGCTAAGGTGGGTTCTTCCCTCTTCGATCTTCATAAGAATTTTAGGATTATGCATCCGAGAAAGATAGTGACAAGAATTGCGATTATTGCAGTATTGGTATGCGTTTGGATTTGCACTCTCTGTCTTTCCCTTCTTGTCTTCACCAGATCTATTTCCTTTTCCAAGTCTTGTAAATCTTGACTTTCGTTAAAAAGTGCTACATTATGATTTCCGTGGGTGTTTACTTTTAAACTCACATTACCTTTAGCATCTTGTTTTTGATAGAGCTCGAGGTCTACCAATATTTTAGGTACTTATGTTAAACGGATCGGGTTGGTTTATCGCCGAGTAATGGCTGAAACTAGTTTCGAATGATTTTTCGTGTTCCGCTAGAGTGTACGTACAGGGTTGTTTGAATGAAAGAATTCCAGTTCCGTTCAGCGTTATGTGGCCAAAGTGATTGCTGCAATTTGTAAGCAATATACTTGTTTGAGGGAATACAAATAACCAAGTGTTCTGCCTTACCATTTTTGTAAGCACATTAGGGGTGTTCCTTATGATTCTGTGTCCACAAAGGGCCGGTTCAGATAAGGGATTATTGAACAGGTTCGCAATACAGTTTGATCTGTTGACTGTTAATCCTTTGGGTTTTGACTGGAAACAGATGTGTAGGGCACCCTTGGTGGAGGTGGATTTTTTACAGTGTTCTTTGAAGACTCTACCCGACATTTCTAAATATTGATGAGCTTGGGTGTTATTTAAGAAATAATCCGATTCAATTTCAAGAATCGACGACGTTTCTGTTGTAATGGAAGTGGGAAGTATGTAGATCTTATTAAGGGTATACATAATGTTTTCGGGGAGTGGTAGAAGTATCCTAATAAATTGCTTATCATTCACCTGTATGGAGTCAGTCTGGACTATTTGATTCATAATTTTAAAGGATATTGGTCAGCCCTTTTTGACTTATCTCTGTGTATGTTTCCGCTATATCTCTTGCCGATAATATGAGGGGATGCAGTGTGTGTTGGTGTAAAGCATTTATTATTGTAAATTCATTTGTTATTCTCTGATATATTTGTTGCAGTTGGTGTAATATGTAGATTAGCATTGCATTGATGTCTGTCTTAATATGCACATTTCTTATTTCAGTTTTCGTTATTTTGGTATAGTTTATAAAACTATCCACCAGTTTATTAAATCGTTCCCCTAAATTTTCTTGTTCTATGGTTAGATTCGTGAACGCATGATGGACTTCATTGAAATTAGATTTTACAATACTTATTTGCTTTTCCATTAAATGAACATTTTCAGAGCTTTGTTTGTCTAAATAATCTAACTTGGTATATATCTCCTGAACGTCCTTATCGTCCATAGTTCCAGACAGAAATTTACTGGCCCTACCTACTATGTCAGCTAAAGCTCGCTTATCCCTGGTTTGCATATACAAGTTTATGTCCCATAATTTATTTTTAATCTTTTTTACTTGCTTGGTTAGTTCTTCGTCCCATACACGACACGATTCTACTTCTGCAACGGTTTCTAGCTGTTTGCAAAGATCTTTCATTGTTGTCTCGCACTTTTCGATAAATCCGAAGGCTTCGGCTTCCTGAATCATCCGAATTTGCGTGTAAATGGTCCAAGTTTGGGAATATAGGTATGTTGGTGTCTGACGTTCGAATACCACGCCAGTGGGCTGGAGTGAGGTCACGTCCACTTGTGCGGTTATTCCAGATATCAGTATGATTATGAACAACCACAGCAGCACCATCTGTAGATAATAATAATTTTAGTTAACGGTCCTCAGTATCAATTTTTTTTTTTTTTTTAGGCTAAAATAATTTTAGTCTGTTATTGTGGACTCTTCTTAATTTTCGCCCAATTTGTAGAGTGCAGTTTACTTCGCTATCTACTCTTTTAATTTCATACGGTCCTGTCCAGTTTGGCGATAGTTTGTGTTTTTTACTGGGATTTCTTAGCAAAAGTTGGTCACCTACATGAAATTTAACTATTTTCGCATTCCTGTCGTAATATTGTTTGGACTTTACTTTGCTTTCGAGTAGTTCTTCCCTAACCTTTTGGTGGAGCACTTGCATTCTCCTTTTCCTCTGGCACACGTATTCATCGTAATTGTATAGAGGTTCGGGGTTCCTTTTGAGATTATTAGGGGGTGAGTCATAGAAACCCCACAGCGCTTCCATTGGAGTATGCTTACCCCCAACATGTGGTGCATGGTTGCGTACATGGACAGCTTCCTCAAGCCATGGTCCCACTCTGTAATGTTTTCATCCACTATGTTTATTAAGTATTCAATCAAAGGCCCGTGTACTTTTTCCAGTGATCCGTTTGCCTGAGGATGATATGCAGTTGTCTGAAGTTTCCTAACCCTAAACAGCCTGCATAGCCACTTGAATAGACCGCTAGTAAAGTTTGCACCCTGATCTGTAACTACTGCTTTTGGGATCTAATATTTAAACATCAACTTGTAGAATCCGTTGGCTACAGTAGATGCTTCTCCATTTAGCAGTGGCACGCAGTCGAATATTCAGGTTGTGTCCTCCAAAAGTGTGAGAATGTATTTATGTCCATTCTGAGTTTCTGGAAAAGGGCCTACAATATCGATATATACTTTGTCAAAGGGTTTCTCGGCGACAGAACTAATTACCATAGGCATTTTTGTATTTTTACTATGTTTATTCCTACTACATTTAACACATTGCTTAATAAACTTATGAATATCCCTTAACATACCTTTCCATTTGTAGCTTTTTCTTATACGCTTATAGGTTTTATAAATTCCCAGATGTCCTCCTAGTGGTGCATTATGGTAATCACGAAGAATGGTATCGATATCATTCCGGTTACCTAAAATTTGCACATTTTCTTCTTCTTTCGACTCTGTTGAACTAATGGAATTAGTTTTGGAGTCTCGTTCATTCACAGTTTCCTTACTAGGGCTTGTGGGGAGTATATCTTCAATTTGGGTTACATTATTATTAGCTTTAGACCTAGATCTAGTTACTACGAGACATAATTTCTTGTCTTTTTGACTAGTCCCCGAGTTTATTCCACGATGGACTTGCGCTCTTGTAATTAGTGTAGTGTTATTAAGTTCTTCTTCTCCATCATTTGTTCCTTTAATAACGTTATTGTTCACAGGCTGCTCACTATTATCGCTGGGTATTCGCTTAATGCATCTGCGTTCTTATTGTATCTCCCCGTGTTATATTCGATATTATACTCTGAGAGCTTATGATGGAATCGGATTAGTCGGGAGGTCGGGTCTTTGGTATTAAAGATTCCTTTAAGCGGCTTGTGATCTGTATAGATTGTAAATTTTTGTCCATATAAATAGCATCGAAAGTTTCTTGTTGTATTGCTAATAGCTCCTTTTCCGTGGTGGAATAGTTCCGTTTCGCTTTATTAAATGTCCTACTTGCGTATGCAATAGGTTGGTCCTGGCCAATCTCACCCTGAGATAAAACAGCACCAAGTGCCTCTCCACTAGCATCTGTGGTTAATATAAATGGTTTGTCAAACTCTTTGAAGGAACTATTTTTACGCAAGAGTTTATTAAGTGGCTCTGCAATTTTAGAGAAGTTGGGTATAAACTTTCGTTAATAATTTGCTAATCCCAGGAACGACTGAACTTGTCTCACTGTTTTCGGCTTTGGAAAATCTTTTACGCAATTTACTTTAGAGGGGTCTGGTAGATCTACTCGAACATTTATGTCCTAAGTAGATCACTTCTTTCCTTAGGAAATTACGTTTTTCTATTTTCAGTTTTAGATTGTTCAATTTCAATCTTTCTAATACCTGTCGGAGCTTGTTGTTGTGGTCTACAAGATTTCTTCCGTATATGACAATGTCGTCCAGGTACACGAAACACTTAAAACCTTGGAGCCCAGTTAAGACATGGTTCATCAAGCGTTGAAATGTTGCTGGCGCTCTTTTAAGTCCAAACGGCATTCGTTTGAATTCAAAATGTCCATGTGGAGTACTAAAGGCTGTTTTAGATTGATCCTTTTTCTCTACTAAGACTTGATGATATCCACTAGCCAGATCTAAAGTAGTGAAATATCGGGAGTGCCCCAGTTGGTCGAATATATCTTCGATCCTAGGAAGTAGGAATGCATCTCCTATTGTAATAGAATTCAACTTCCTGAAATCGACAACAACACGCCATTGCTTTTCGCCATTTACTCCTTCTTTCTTAGGAACAACAAGGAGGGGTGAATTCCATGGACTAGTGCTCAGAGTTATAATGTCATTTCGTAACATTTCCTCCACTTGGTCTCTTATTATCTTTTTTTGTACCTCTGGTAGCCTGTACATCTTCTGGTTAATAGGCGAATGATCTTATAGAATAGGGATATCATGTTTAATAGAATTAGTACAGGTTAATTTATCTCCTGGTAATAAGAATATATCGTGGTACTCATGGCATATATCAGGCACCGCTTTTCTTTCTTCCTTGTTCAGGGTATCATCCCATAAAAATTTTTCCTCTAAAATTTTAATTCGCTCCTTCACCGTGTGTTCAATCGTAGTGTTTATGCAGAACGCACCAGCTTTAATTCTCGCATTAACTTTATTTTGTTGACTTGCTTTTATGCGCTTATTACCTTCTTGTTGTGGCGGCATTGCAAGCTTACGCGTTATAGTTTTCGCGCTAAAATCTTTTAAAGCAATAATATCGTAATCTAAGATTGGTTTTATTTCCATATCTATAACATTTAAACTTTGTTCACTTTCATTAACATTAAGTAGAGCAACTGTTATTTCCTTATCTACAGACTTTGTCAGACAGTTTCCTATAAAGATACCTGGTTGCAATTCTTTTGAGAAGCACACAAATTCACCATTAATTTTTGTGGGGATTTTTACCAGTTTTTCTGAACGTGCAGGTATGTGGATTGCTTTCTGAGTCTCAAACCTTACGAGTCGCTTTCGACTGGCTTGTATGTTTTCGCTCGGCTTGGAAAAACATCCCGTAGTTACTTGATTCAGTAACTTCATCTCTTTCAGTTGCCCGGTGTTTTGTGTAAGCGATATTTTGCAAGGTTCTTTTTCCTGACTTATGATCGGTCTAACGCAGTCAGAGCTCCTACGAAAACTACTATTTTGCTTCAATTCCTCTAAGCGAGCGTGAGAACTGAGTGGTATCGAGAATGGTGTCCTGTTCGTGTCTGTTATTGGAAACTCTAGTGTTCCTTTGGGACACTTAACATTGCAAGTCTTTGACAGGAAGTTAGCGCCCAGTATCCCATCATATGGAACGTTATCCTCATCGCTATCTTTAACCACATGGAATTCGCATGTTTGTGGATTCTTTAGTAAGAATTTTCCCTTACATGTTCCTGTCGTCTCGCCTTCCCCGAAGGCACAATTGAGGCTTGTTTTATTCCTTTCGTTGATAGGAGTGTTCGATCGCAACGTAGATTTTTTTAAAAGGCTAACGTCAGCGCCCGTGTCGACTGAGAGTTCGACCGTGGATCTAGCTGCTATATCCAAAGGCAATTTTACTGAACACTTAGGATTTTGGACGGGCTGACACCATTTTTCTTCATCGTCTTTTAGGCTTCCGCGGTGTCGACGCAACCCTATTTTTAGTTTTCCGACTGGCTATTTGTTTGTTTCCGTATTTTACTCTCCCACTCTTGTTTCGCTCGGCAATTATTTAACGTGTGCCCTTTTCTCTGACAAAACTCACATCTATCTGGAGTGTTTGCCATAGTTACTACCTGTGAATTCGCTCTTTCATTGAATTGCATCGAATTTACTTGAGGTTTTTGGTTAAAGAGTTTTTTCCTGCAATTCTGAACGACGTGTCCATAGTTTTGGCAATTTGTGCAAAAGCCTGACTTTTTCCTTTCAAAGCATTCGGCGAATGTGTGATTGGTTCTATTACAGAAGCTGCACCTTACATTCGGATATCGTCTGTTATTCTCAAACCGGCTGGGGGCTGGGTTTCCCTGCCTCCCTTGATATCGATTTCTTGGTTGTTGTTCAATGAAAGAATTCGGAATTTTGTGGGATGGATTAGGGGACATTGAATAGCCACTTGCAGCTATTGGATTCATTAAACCCATGCCTAAGGGATTATGGACTATTGACATTGCCTGTCTTTCGGCCTCCTCTAATTTCTGAGCCTTTTCAAGTACAGAGGTCAACTCAATGCTTGTGTCTTGTAACAGAAACATTTTATGGGTGGAATTTATTATCCCTGTTTTGAATTCATAGATCGCAGTCCTCTGTTAACTCGGCTTGTACTGCTGTAGCAGCCTCACCATTAAATCTTTGAGAAATTTGGGACAGACAGCTTTTATATAACGCATGCGAAATCTGTCAATGTTTCACCGGGCATCTGATATAGTACTCGAAGCTCATTTACCAAGGGTACATAGCTTTTTGTGTTTACCAGTTTGCTACGAATCTTGGTTTCTAAAGCACTGAAATTCTCGAATTGTGTTCCCTCTAAGAAAGTAGCTGCTCTACCCGATGCAAGAGTATAGTGGGAAAGAATGGAAGCCCGTTGCTTATTTTAGCCGTTAGTGTACAGATACGGAGAGCCGCTAAAACGTGTGGGCAGTAGAATTAAAAAGATAGGAATTTCTTCGGCAGTTAAGCAATTCATTACATATTTGCAACAATTGGTGAACACCGTTACCTCTGGTTCGAGGCTTGGGCCTATTTCGCCAGTTAAAATAGGTATACTATTGAAGATTAACTGGTTCACTTTTGAAATATCAACGTTTAGCCATGTTAGCGTCTTGTGGCATTGCCTCCGGTTGTTCTCGTAATTCTTCACCATCTTTTCCTAATTCTAATAAGGATTTAGTTCGTCTCTGACACACTAGACCTGATCTTAATGGCATAGGAATTTCGTTATGACTTTGAGAGATTCCACTGGCACCTTCTTCGGTCGGTATTGTGTCTGTACCGTCTGAACTATCTGAACTATCTGAACTATGGTTTGGACTGACGTTGTCAAAAGAGGAGTTTATCTTTTTCCAATATCGCTTTTGAGCTGAACTGAAGACAAAAAACGGGAATTCTCGTTTCGGCTTGACATCAAGGGGAGTCGAACTAAATTCTGGTTCATTTGATGTATTGCTTAACATCCCAGATTGAGATATATGTGTACCATTGCGGATATGAGCGTATTTAGACAAATTTGTTTTTTTTTTTTTTTTTTGTATTTAGGATTATTAATTTTCACTAATTGTCATTAAACTCTTAACCTTGGAGAAAAAAGAAAAAAATAATGTCAACTGGAGGTTGTATGGAGTTTTTATTGGTAGTGGGGTTAATTAATATTGAAATGTGTATCAGTGATGTGTTTTTGGTATTTTCAAAGATGTATACGACCACACTCACAATTCTGCGAAAATTTCAAAATATTAAGAATAAATACCAGAAGATAGTTATCACTTTATTGTCAAATTAGAATTTGCACAGCTTTAAGAGTATCTATAACTCACATGTGCTTTAATGGTGATAAATTGAAATTGAAGTGAAAATCACAAACTATATGATAACTGAACCAGCATAATAACCTCACAGCAGTTAATATAACGATGAGTATATATATATATTTTTACCACTGTGCGTGATTGATAAGGCAAAAGAAATAAAAAATCAGCTCTGTTCTATAGGTATATGTACATATTAGGTATATGCGAAATAACACGAAAAGAAAAAAAACTGTAATTTAACACCTTTACGCTCATGAAAACAAAACCAAAAATATTATTCTTATTTCTGGGTTCTATAATCTTGTATTAACATTTTTCTTTTTCAAACCTCCTGCTTGAATCCAATTTCATATAAGACCGCATCGAGTATCCACTTACTTTTTTTTTTGATGTTTTCCTCTGTTAAAACTCTTTCAGTATACGCTTTACTCCAGTAAGATGTACGGGAAGAATAAAATTTTGAACTTGAATTAATTGTTGTTTTTTCTTGTTACTCTCTCTCCAGTCTCCACTGGATCCCTCGTTGAAGATCAGTCTCTAGGCAGATTGAATAGCACCCCAAAGTCAGACTCAACTCCGGGTTTAAGGATTAGGGTTTCTTGTCCGCACTATTCAATCCTACCGGCTGCGCCAAATAATGTTGAGATCTCCAGTACAGATTCCAATGCCATGGGCTGAGTTGAGCAGGTCACAAAAACACAACACTTGATCTTTTTGATTTTATTCACATATATGTAATAGTTATATCTTTACAGCAGGTCACAAGAACGCATCACTTAATCTTTTTAGTTCTATTTACATATATATATTATTTATATCCGCGTATTTAATTTGTCGTCTATAACAAGCCGTAACTTGATTCCTCTCATCGAATCCAAAAAAGACTGCCCTTCTTTAGTATTTTCAGCGACCATGTCACCGCGCATCTTTGTTGTTTTCTTTATTTTTTTATGTGATAAACCAGGTCACCGCTGTGATTAGCCGGTAACCACCTACATATTTCGCAGTGACGCGTTTTCACAACAAACCCAATAATTCTGAGTTTGTTATGAAATGCTATACACTGCAAGTTTTAACAGTGCCACCGTTTAAGCAAGACCTGATTGTTATTGTGTAAGGTCTTGCTTTTCGCCACACAATAATGACCTAGTCAAGAAACGATGTCAACCAATTCTTGTTTCACATAGATTTATATTCATAACAAGAATTGATTGATCTCTATTCACAACAGTAATATATGAACTGTAAATCGGACCAGTAGGTGACGCAAAGCGGGTAGTGTCAGCGAAAATTGTTTTTTAAGACGTCGTCCTAATATTTACGAGGTAAGTATTTTATTGAAAAAGTAAGTAAAAAAAGTGCTATTGTCTTGCAATGTTTTGTATTCAATACATCGGTATTGAAGCTTAGTTAAATATTGATTTGCAGTAAAACATTAGATAAAAACAAAGTCTTATTTGATTTTTACTTCATGTGCAGCAATATGCCCACCATGCCGAATTGGCAATAGACCATGGGCATATTGTTAGCACGTAATGCTCATATTGTCAGCAAATAAACTCTTGACTTTCTTATTCTTACCTAATGTACTACTTATATTCAAAATAAATATTTCACTTGCAAGAGATCATTTTTTTTATAATTTCAGACCTTTTCATATTGTGGCCATATTACCAATACGGTGTTGGCAATATGGCCATATACACATTTTTTTCAAAATTAGGTAAAAAATATTTCAAAACAATTTTCCGCGACAATTATAATTTTTTTGGTTCTAAACCTATTTCTTATATCTTCATTATCTTGTTAAAACAAAAATCCCTTAGGTGGGCATATTGTATTCACTTACCTTATGCACTTTCTTTTTAAATCTTTATTTTCTTTCTTTCCTATTTTAGTATTTATTAGCACTCTAATTATTCGGGTTTCAGCAAATTTCTTATGAACGTTTATATATAAAAAAAACATTACACGATATAGTTTGCGATAACAAAAAAAAAACTTCAAATATATTTCCACTGATTGTAAATACCCGGGTTCGGGTGCCGCTGCTACTAGTTGCTGTCATCGGCCCACTGACATATAATAAGAATGGATCGAGCCATCCTATCTAATTCCTATAGTTAAAAATGGCACAAATTTTTGCTAAAATCTATTTGTCCCTTTCAATCTCAAAATGTACACTGACTGTAATCAATTTCGGAAATGACATAAAAATTCAGACAAATATATTGTTTTTATACGTCTATCTCTTACAAGCTCAAGGAAATTTGACAACAAATCTGCATAGGAGCACATTTTTCAGTAATATTACAAATGAGTTTTTGGGTTAATTAAAACAAGTTTAACTTTCTAAATAATTTTAATTTAATGCAATACTATTTTATAACATTTTCAGTGTTTCCAATCGACACAAATAATAATAAATTATGAATCTGTGTGCAATTGTACGAAATAAAGGGTTTTCACAGCCTGTTCAATATTTGTGCCATTTTTGAAGCAAGAACGCTCAGTCTATTCTTATTTTATGTCAGTGCACCGGCCTCTCGTATTCCCCAATTATGAGTGAAGAAGCGGTCGGTTGAAGGAGTTAATATCGATATTGAATTCGGATTCACACAAAAGAACAATATTTAATTTTAAATTCTCACAATTCTTCGCCTTTTTATTTCCAATTCTCGTCGGATTCTCATATAATAACAGTATTTTAAACCTAAGTTCACACAATTTATTATTCGTATTATTCTTTCCGATCCTAGTCAGATTCTCAAAAAACAATATTTTAAATTAATCTTCACACAAATTAATCGTTATATTAGTTTCGATCTTAGTTGGATTCTCAAAAAAAGAAAACAATATTTTATTTTAAGTTCAAGCAACTCGAACTTTACACGACGGGTCTTGAAGAAGAACTCCCCGAGGATCGGGAATATTACACCCCAGGTACCCGTGAAAAGCTTGAAAAAGCAATTTTATTGTTTTTATCATTTTCTCAAGACGTTCGAAAATCGTACCTGAGAAAATGCAAAACGTTTTGGTGCAATGCATATACATCGAGTAGAATTGTAATCCGATATGCAGGTGCGCGCACGTCTTACGATATTAGGCCCTAGATACAATGAGCGCCGCGCGTGTTTTACGCGCCGCAAAACGAGTTTGAATCAATGGTTTTCATATATAGCTAGAGCCAATGTAAGCCGCGCCGCGCCACTTTGGGGAGCCGGAAAGTTTGATCAAACTTTAAACTTTCCGGCGCGTTGTTTTTTTTCTACTTTTGTTCCTTGTTTCACTTTTAGACAACAAATGAAATTACTGACAAGTTTGAAATAAAAAATTCCATTTTTTTGTAATAGTTTTTTAATAAACTTTTAGGGCAAGAATACTTGCTTTAATTGTCATACTCAATTTTTTTTATTCATTTTTAAATACTTTTCACAATTTTACAGAAGTAATCAACACACTTCAACTGTCAAGTGTAAAAAAATGCGCTGATCCCGTTGTAAACGCCACAAAGCGGCACCGCAAAATAAACGCGCGGCGCTCATTGTATCTAGGCCTTAAAACCGTATTAGAATAGACAAACTAATATCATACAAAGAAAATATGCAACGCTTTTCTAGAATATAAAACTAACGATGCCTCGACGATGCCTCGACTTGGCACTTGATGACGCACCCAAAGGGTAAGCCACCAATGCAATGCCTCTCTCCATACAAAATCACCATTGCCTCGACCCGATGAAGGGAACGCCGCAATTTTTTCTTAGAAACTTTTTGGAAATTTCTTCCTTCGAATTTCTATCCATTGGCCGAGGCCGAGAGCAGTGACTCGCTCGAATATAAAATCTAAACGATGCCTCGACCTGATATAGGGAAGGCCGCAATATTTTCTTAGAAATTTACTGGCATTTTTTTCCTTTTGGAGGGCGACAACAATTTTTATGAGCATAGACGCGTAAACACAAAATGTTTGGGTAGAATTTTTATTCATTTTGGTGGCCGACTAGGCTTATTTTCAGGTACAGTATGCACTTTCATTCATATACAATAAACACACATACTAATAAAAAATAAAAAATCTTTCACTTAAAATTAACCCCACGTGAGTACGTGAATGTTACAAGCATGATACGGGAATTATTATAAGGTAGACAAACCAATTTATGTAAATTATTTCGATGAATTAAAAAATATTGGAAAAATGCATGAACTTATTGTATGATTCGGACGTCAAGTAGATTTTATTATACTCTAGAACAGGGGTGGCCATAACGCGGCTCGCGAGCCGCATGCGGCTCTTGGAGTCGTGTGGTGTGGCTCAAAAAATATTTTATTTCATTACAACAAAATTTTAGAAAATATTACATAAAAAAAATAGAAAATCTTTAAAAGTTAGATCTGCTTGTTGATGCCTTACGGTTATTGTCCATTTTAGCAGTTAGTCGCTGAAAGTTTGGTTGATGATCAGTTAGGGCAGTTCGCACAAGCTCAGTTAAATGTTTATCAGTTAAAACAGACCTATACTTATTTTTAATAAATTTAAGAGTTAAATGCAACGACTCGCAAGAATAGGAAGTGCCGTTCGCATAAGCTCAGTTAAATGTTTATCAGTTAAAACAGACCTATACTTATTTTTAATAAATTTAAGAGTGGAATACAACGACTCGCAAGAATAGGAAGTGCCGAAAATAGATATTATTCTGAGTGCACAATCTTTGGTTTTAGGATATTTTTGTTCCGGAACCTGTTTCCAAAAGTCAATAGTTGAACAACTATTCTGTTTTACTTGCTTCAACCCTTCGTCTTCTTGCAGCTTCAGTAGTTCTAATTCTTTAATTTTAAAATTATAATAATCTTATATGTATATTGTTTTCAAAGATAAATAAATGGCTCTTTAAAATATGCATTTCTAAAATGTGGCTCCCAAAGTTACTATAGTTGGCCACCCCTGCTCTAGAATCTAGATGCAATAATAGACATAGAGTAGGTATACCAAGTTTGTCATTCCATGTGTAATGAATGAATGCGAATGCTTGATTGGAACTCCTTTCCACACCATATTTCGTGGGAGTCATTCAATACTTTTTAATTTGAAAATAGACCGAGTCGAAAACATTCTTGAGGACAGGTTTCAATTTTACCTTGAGCCAGTCATATTTTTACTGATTCCTTTTAAAAAGTCGTCACTAAAGGCGGCAGAGGCGTAATTAGATATCATGGGATAGAGACATCATAAAAGAAAGGTACATGCAGATGTAATAAATGAAACCCCTAGCATTGTACTCAAGTGGACCATAATGCATTTTTCCAATATTTTTTATTCATCGAAATAATTAACATATATTGGTTTGTCTACCTTATAATAATTCCCGTATAATGCTTTTAACATTCACGTACTCACGTGGGGTTAATTTTACCTGAAAGATTTTGTATTTTTTATTAGTATGAATGTTTATTGTATATATGTATATTATAATTGCATCACAGAATGAAAGTACATACTGTACCTGAAAATAAGTCTAGTCGGCCACCAAAATGAATAAAAATTCTACCGAAACATTTTGAGTTTACGCTCATAAAAATTGTTGTCGCCCTCCAAAAGGAAAAAATTTCCAGTAAATTTCTAAGAAAAAATTGCGGCCTTCCCTACATCAGGTCGAGGCATCGTTGTTAGATTTTATATTCGAGCGAGTCACTGCTCTCGGCCTCGGCCAATGCATAGAAATTCGAAGGAAGAAATTTCCAAAAAATTTCTAAGAAAAATTGTGGCGTACCCCTTCATCGGGTCGAGGCAACGGTGATTTTGTATGGAGCGAGGCATTGGTGGCTTCCCTTTGGGCGCGTCATCAAGTGCCAATTCGAGGCATCGTCGAGGCATCGTTAGTTTTATATTCTAGAAAAGCGTTGCATATTTTTGTTCTACGTGTCCAGTCTTTGTATGTGTAGTTTGTCTATGGTATTAGTTTTAAGAGCCCGAAATATGTATGTAGGGTTGGGCAGGGTAAAATATGCCGTGAGCAGCGTTGCCAGAAAATATAATTTTAAATCGGCAGTTGCGTGTTAAAAAATCGTCAAATGGGAGTAAAAATCGTCATACATATTAAATCAAATGCATTCTTTTATTATGCACTTTATTGAGGGAACGAAAACAAATCAGAAAAACAAAAGAATAACTACAAAATATATATAATAAAAAACTAAACATAACAGTTGCTTCACTAATATTTTTAAGAATAAAATTGACAAAATATAATATCTCCAAATATAATACCAACAGCATTTTTTATGAATACATTGTAGAGTTAAATTTGTTAAGTAAATCGTTATGTACAATTAAATTATAGCAATTGCAATCATTACACTTCATATAATCTCGCGAAAATAAAATTCCCTGTAAAGTATCTGTATCAAGTCGATTGCGAGTTTTACTTTTATTTAAATTAATTATTGAAAATATACGTTCGACATTTGCTGACGAATTTGGAAGAGTTAAAAGTGCAGACACAAAATTTTCAAGTTTTGGAAATATTTTACAGCCGTCATTTCGTTTTAAATTGGAAATAGATTTCCAAAAATGTTCGACTAATATATTAGCAGTTTCATCAAAAGTAAATATGGTCTGATAGTCCAGATACCTTAGCTTTCTGTACTCATTATCTATATCCTGAATGTCTTCATGAAATATAAGATTGGAAAACTCATGAATTAAGGGCAACGAATCTGTTTGTCTATTCATAATTTTTACCGGATCGATTAACGAAATATGTTTAAAGATTGGACTTGTAAAATCAAATCGTTTGCAAATTTGTTCGTATAATTCAATATAAAACAACACGCAGTTGTCAATAAAAGTATTAATTTCTTGATTAGATATATTGAACGATGCTAACTTATTTCTGACAAAAATGCCTAAATACACTTCTTCACGATCGCGCAGGTTATGTGGAAGTTTGAAATCTATCAAGCTAATATTTTTAATTTTTAGACATTCTGGTTTTACAAAACAGTCTAAAACTTTAAACAAAAGTCTTTCTACTTCAGAATACATATTCTGAATTTGCGGACTTTCACTTTGGAAAATTCTGTTTAATTTGTTTATTTCCGGTATAATATATTTAAAAAAAGTAAATAAAGCTCATAAATATGATTATTTAAACAAAAATATGTTGTGCACTGTCAACATTGTCGAAATTTTTTAATGGTTCATATAACTCCACAATTCTATTAACCACTAATTCCAAAGACAACCATCTCGCTTGAGATGGATGTAATAATTTCTTGCGACTGTAATCTAATAAGATGAGTATATCCTTGAACTGTTGACTTCTTTTTGGGCTGTTTGATACATAATTATAAATATCACGTACCATTGCTTCAACTGCAGAAGGCAATTTAAGGCACGCATAAGATGAGCACAAAGCTACGGAGTGGCAGATGCATTTTAGTATTAATAAATTGGGACAGTCATTTTTGAATTTCGCAGCAACAGAATTATATTTGCCTGTCATATTGTTCGCGCCATCAGCAGCGAACCCTATCAAATTGGTTTTGTAATTTATACCTAATTTGGAAAAATAATCTACGATAGCGCAATAAAGTGAATGTGCATCTGTGGACCGAACTTCAATTAGTCCGAAAAAATAATCCCTCACATTAAAATTTACACATACCCTAACCACTAAGCTTAAATTTTTGCTGTTGCTTATGTCCGTGGACTCATCAATACATAAAGAAAACATATTTTCTTTCATAATTAGACATAAGTTTTCTAACTGCTGCTTTCGTAAGACATTTTTTACAATAGAAGTACTTTTTGTTTTTGCGCAAGATGTACCTGATGCTATCACTGAATCACTGAAGCTACTTTGGCACAACTTCACAAGATGGTCAGTAGTATTGAAAGCTAAATTATGTTCAACAATAAAAGCGCACAATTGAAGTTCTGCTTTTGCTGTTGCTTTTTTCACTACAGTGAATTCAGTGAATTGAGAAAATTTTTGTTAAATCTTAGGTTGAAAACTAATCGCTCGTGCTTTCATTTTGTGCTTCTCAGTATTCTTATGTGCTAACAAGTCAGATTTACCTGACGAAGCCTTCAATTCGACACTACAAATCCTGCAACAACCAACGGCATTTCTGATTGTGTTTGTGATTGTGAGTCTAGCAAAACACTTTGTCGAGTAATTTTTGTGACCCATCCTTTCAAATCAGGATCATCTTCCCAAAATTGAGAAAAACACCGGCGCTTTCTTGTAGTCTAGAGTTATTATGCTTTTAG
This sequence comes from Dioctria linearis, assembly GCA_963930735.1. Lineage (NCBI taxonomy): Eukaryota > Metazoa > Arthropoda > Insecta > Diptera > Asilidae > Dioctria > Dioctria linearis. Next base: position 81,897,422 of record OZ005741.1, on the reverse strand, counting down.
TGGTATGACAAAAATCTTTGACTAAATTACCTCTTCTTTAAACAAATTTGAGTATTCCATTTCTAAATTTGTTTCAGGTTCCGTCTGATTCTCAGAAGAAGTGTCCATATCATTTTCAGAGTTCGTCGTCGTTGGCGTTATATTCTTATCTTAACAAACATATTTCAAAAATATCAAGTTGTAGAAATTAAGAATTTATTTACCTAATATTTTGAAGAACTTTCGTATTCCCTTCGACATGGTGCTGGTACTGCTGTTAGTCTGTTACTTTACTCACTCTAAATCGTAAATTATCGTAATGCTGTGTGCAGATGCAGTTACAGTTAGGTTGAAATTTTTTTATTTCGGAATGTATTTCCAGCGTTCCAGGTCAAAAAGTTTACTTTTTGGCATGTGCGTATGGTACCTTCAGATCAAACATTTTTTGTTTCGGTATGTACTTTAAGGTAAAAAATTTTTTGTTTCGGTATGTACTTTAAGGTCAAAAAATTTTTCTGTACAAAAATGACCAAAGTTTACAATTGTTATAAAATCGTCATTTTGGGAAGTAAAATCGTCATTAAAATTCTCGATGCAGAAATCGTCAATATGACGATAAAATCGTCAATCTGACAACGCTGGCCGTGAGTAAGAAGTGCCACCTTAATTATCTCGTAGTATAAAAAGGCAATAAAAAACGAACATACATGCAAGGAATGCATTTAGTATGGGGTAATTTTCGCCACATAGTCAGTCGCTGCCAGGCATTAGGTAAGAGTGCACATGTAATAGTTCTATTAATTTGGCAAAAAGTAAAAAAATATCTTGTCGGACATTTTAGTTTCTTGCTGAATGTGCTCATCATGGTTAAGTAAACTAAGGACCTTTATAACCCTATTTTTTTGTGAGCGCTCTGATACTACTTAAAACTAAAAATGTTTTGTTGTCATTATTTTCTATCTAAAAACATGTTCCTGTACCGCTCGATGTAAAAAGTACCGCGGAGATAAATTTTAGGTATAATGCAGATAACAAAGACTAAAGGTTATAGCTACCTATTTAAATATTAATAACAACCTGAATTGTAATGCCGCTACAAAGATTTTCGAAAAAGTAAATATAAAAATAACATTTTAAAGTAATTCAACTAAAATAAGGCTAGACTATCATATTAAATTAGAATGCCCGTCTGTGTTGAATATTAATGATTATTTTTGAAGTTATGAATAAATAGCGATAACAACGATATAGATTCCTCTTTTTTATTCTTTCTTATCAGGTTGCAATAGGTGGAACTTTTTACCCGCATGAAGGTTAAAAAGTACCGAACGACTTGTTCATTTAAAATTAATTAATAACGTAAAATAATTAAATTTTTTACATATATTTTTTGTTGGTATTGGCACATCAAACGACGAAAAGTCAGCTATCATACCTATCACAATTTTGGAATGCATATTTATTTTAGTATTTGATTGTTTCGAAAATGGCACGTATGCCTAGCAGCCAGTTATGAAAATGCTTTTATATTTTTGTTGCGCCCATTACTCATACATATGTATGAAAAAGCACACAATTTCGATTTTGAAAAGTGTTATTGTTTCTAAGAAATTGGTAAGCGATCATAAATTTGTTTTTACCTATCTGATTTTGCGACGGTAGATGGCAGCGAGAAATTCCCTGTCAAAACAGGCAGTCAAAAAGCGGCCGTTGTGAAAGAAGAAGATACTGAAATTTCATTTGTTATTAAGTTTAAGTGCTTTGAAACAGATTTTTATCGACAATATTTTATATTATTTTGAAAGAATTGCAATGAACTAAAGTGTGGTAGGGAAAAATTTAAAATACAGAAATTAACTAAATTAAAATCAAACTAAATGCCAAAAATATATATCACATCGTTGCCATTTGTATTTAAGCCCCTCGAAATATACATCGAAACCATGTCTTTTTTGTCAACTCGTCTATACTGGTTGTCTTGTATATCATAAATTATTTTATGATTTCACACTTCCTCAATCAATTTTTCATCAAAATTCATTGTTTTGAAATCTTACAACGTTGACAAAAATAAATCCCACAACAATTTCATTCGTTTGATTTTGTTAGCGACGACAGAAAAATTAGAAATTGATCAATCTCGACGGCACCTTCGTCCACCGCTGACCGTCACCTGTCGAAATTTGCGCATTCGCATAAGACGCTGTGCTTTTAGAAGTTTGACAGCGGCATTTTTTCGTCGTTTGCCGTTGCCCGTCGCAATTGTATTTAAGCCTTGGCTTAACAAATTTTGTTTTACGGTTCTTCCATCTTAAAGTAGAACCCTAGTTTCATGCAATCAACGTCTAGCCACCCGTTGATTTTTCATAGCGACACTGATTCAAGAGTTGATTCTATGTACAATTTTTCGTTACAATTTTTACGTCAAGACTATAAAAATAAAAACCATTCGTTTTCCTTTTAATGTTAATCAAGGTGCAAACTCTCACTCTTAGTCATTTACTTCATCTGTGACAGAATCGGTTGCTTCACATCTATTTCTACAATTTTTGCACGAGAAAGATTATCTGGATATGAGTCCTTAATGTCTGCCCACTCTGAGATCGACATTGATGTGGATAATATTATCGACAGGTTTTCCAAATCAAACCGAAAATTGGGTTTTGTGATATCTAACTTAAATATGATAAAAAAAAATTAAAAGCGACTACTTCCGACTTTTTTCTCCCCTCGAACATTTTAGTTGTGACCCCCCAGGCTGAAGGTCTGGATACGCGCCTGCCTACCCTACACTACATTCATTAGTAGAATTAAAATTATATACTTATGTACAGTTACTGTATGTCTGATAAAATGAAATTTATGCTTAATTGCGTTTTATTATAATGAGGGAATATGAATTTTGAATGCGATTTGGAATTACTATACTGTGAATTCGGATTAAGTCTGTGATGACGAGTTTGGGACCAATATCGTAGAATTAGCACAATAAATGTAATACTTGACGTGTCAAGCTTATACTGTACTATCGCCTCATCTGAATGTATACAAAATCTAAGAAAATAAAAAAGTAAATTTCAAACCTAATTAATAGATGGTAAATATCTAAAATAAAATCGTCTTATCAGAACAACAAGAATTCCAATTTAAAGCCGTAATTTTAAAAACTCGCGACTTACGTATCTTTATTTCTTCGAAAATAAAGATATAATAAAACATAAAATTATAAAGAAATAAAAAATCAATAAATGAAACACAATCCTTTACTTGGGTAAAGAGAAATACTTTTATTCAAAAAAATTAATTCGCGAACAACTCTTCAGAGTGTTTTCTTAATCAAACCGGTCTTAAGACTAAACTTTTTTTTACATTTTTACCGTACAATAATTATTCGTCAAAAGTGCTGATGGATCATCTTTCGGGTTCTCAGGCGGAGGCGTTACTTCAAGTCACGTTGCAAGTACACATGAAATGTGTAATCCTATATGCTTGACAGTTTTACTTTTTGCCAAGGTGAAAAGTCTTGGTTACTGTTTGTACTATTTGCTTCGTTAGCAATGTTTTGTGTACATCTTATTTTAAACTAAATAGAAAATAATTTTAGATTTACAAGTTTAAAATGAATATGTCGTCGCGTGAAAAGACGCCTCCCAGAAAACGAAGACTCATTACAAACAACAATATTGTGCAACTTGGGAAAAATCTTTCAATTTTGTTGGTAAAAGTACCAAAGGATTTTATTTTTACCACGATAATAAAAAAAACATTCGGTTAGTAAAAAGCACGTGGCGATTTCAATTTCAATGAAAACCCAGAGTGGGGTTTATGAGTTACGGAAAAAAAAGCATCATCGAACATAATTTGCCTTTCAACATTTCAAACTATTTGTGCGAGTTAATTAAGATAGTTTCAAAGAAACGTGTGATAGCCCAAAATATGAAATGTGCTAGGACAAATGTTACTATGATAGTAAAAAATGTTTTAGCTGTGGAAAGAAGAATATGCATAATTGATCGTATAAACTTAAATCCTTTTTCATTGATTTTTGACGAGTCAACAGATGTAGGATATCTTAAACAACTTTCGTTAGTTGTTCGCTTGTATGATAGGGATAAATTTTGTGCCGAAGACATATTTTTGACATTGATTTATTTAAGGATTCCTTTAATTCCCGTTCGAATCCGTATGAGCAAAATATGATTGAGTTTGCTGCAGCTGGCGCAAATGCTATGATGGGGAAAAATAATTCTGTGTGGACTCGCCTAAAAAATAAAATCCCTTAATCATTTGTGTTGCAGTGCATTTGCCAATCCTTTCATTTATATGCTTCGTATGCATGTTCAGTTTTACCAGATGACTTAGAAGTCGGATTAAGCAATATTTGTAACTACTAGAGGTCATATGAGTTAACTGCTTTTCAAGAAGCTTAGAATTTAAAGCCCAAGAAAATCCTGCATCTTTCAGCTACACGCTGGCCTTACCACAAAGAGGATTTCTTTAAGTGGAAGCAGAAATAAACCAAATAGCTCCGACAAAAGCTATTTCTATTTGGTTAGAAGCTCCTTCCATCAAACTTTATTTAGACTTTCTAGAATATTCATTACCACTTTTTAGAAATGCCAATTTAGAAATACAAAGTGAGGAAGTAAATTTTCATACTATTTATAAAAGAATTCTCTCGATATTATATACAACAATTTTGAAAAAATTTTCCTCAAACTACAGTATTTGCAAAGTAATTCAATAAAACATATTAATTCTCAAAATCCAGTTTACCATCTTCTAATAGAGCAAATCTATTTATGTGTAAAATTAACAGCATCAATTTTAGAGTTAAATGAGAGTTTTCCTTCCAAACAAGTCCTAATTTTCAAAAATAACTTCCTTCAATTTTATATTGAAAGTGCTATTCAAATTTAAAAAAACGTATTCCTTTTGATTCTAAAAAATGCCTTAAGCATTTTGAAATTATCTAGAAAATTTTCAACGAAATGCTTCCATTATACCATTAGCTATACATTTTCCTAATATAATTGAAAATTGTGATTTCAATGAATTAGATACGGAATTTCGGCTGATTAGAAAATTAAAAGAAGTAGATACAAATTTTCCCATAATAGACTTTTGGGGAAAGATTTGTAAATTAGAAAGAGTTTATAGTCCTTTGATGTTTCCTCCAATAAAAAAACTGCTTTCTTATTTATTTTGCCTACCACATAGTTCATACTTCGTAGTTCAGCTACTGCTCTGCCCAATGAGAACACCCAAGAAAAATATTTATAAGGTTGGGGACTATAATTAAGAACGACGGTGAATGTTTAAAATTTATTATACACACACGTCACGCTTAATAACAAAATTGAAACTAAATTTAATATATTTTAACTTCACTTATATTACGTAAAAGGTGTACTTAAATAACGTAAATTAACAACTAGACTTCACTTTTGTAAGTTAGTTCAATAGAAGTTCGTAACAACTACAATTCAAAAAAATACGAGAAATCCAGTAATTTAGATAAAAGTTTAAATAAATAAAAGACTGAAACATACTACCTACTACAATTATTATAAAAGGTTAAAGGACTAAATTTGAAGTGCTCAATCAAAGTTGCATAAGCTATAATATATAAATACAATGTCAAAAACATAGAAATAATAAAATCGTCCAACAGCTGAGTAGATAATCCAAATATTACATGCTCTAAGCTACTTCCGAATTTGCTTCAGATTGATGATCAATGTTATCCCAGCTAGGTACAAAGTTCAGCCCTGCAGCAACTGGTTCAGCTAATTGAACAAGAGAATCCATACTATGAACCGCAACAGGGGAATCACATTCCTTAACACGCACATGCACTGTCCCATTACGAGTAAAAACCGAATGAAAGACTTTATCCCTCCTGAAGGCAAGGAATCTTCGCAGAATTCTCTGATTGATGTGGGTCAAGCTTCCAAAAATATACACTCTACTATCAGAGACAAATGTAAGGAAAATCTAATTTAGTCGAATTGATCCACGCAGCTAAAGCTTCTGAAGGAACATTCTCTGCTCATTACTAGAAGAGAATTTAGCGATGATCTTGAACCGAGCTCCGTGACTTTGAAACGAAAGGCAGTTGAATATGGGGATAACGTATGATTTATGATTGAAGAAATTTTGCTAATTATCTCTTGCGGGTTTTCATTTTGAGTGTATGGTACTCTAGTGACGACAATATCAGTTAACCTGCTGCGTTTGCGCACTGCTTCCAGCTCAGCTTGGGTTTCAGCAAGTTCACTCCGTGTCGTATTCAACTTTTCTCTTAACTGAGCTATCGCTTGACTTGATTCCCGAAAAATTATTAAAAAGTATTAGCAAAGTTTAAATAAGTATAAGTAGAGACAGAGGCGAACAAAATAGGAAATTTTTCGTGTTTTTTAGAATGAAACAAGTAATTTCATATACTTTCGTCTTTTGCTGAATGGGGGAAAAGAACTTGGCTATACACTATTGTAGTGCAATCGAGACAACGAGCTAAAAACAAAAATCGAGAGAAGGTAGGATTAACCGAACGACAAAATCTTATTGAATCCCTCAAAATCCTATCAAACTATTCATAATAATGTACATCAGGTCACACTACCTTCCATTTTAAAGAAAAAGATAAATTTCGCTTTGGTCCACATGCTGAAAGGAGATGTAAAGTTCCTCTCAAATAAAATTCTCATTTTCCCGAAAATATCAGAGAATCCAGCATGAGTTCTCCCACTTATTCTCTTCATAGCAAAACGAATGTAAACAGGAAAATGTGCTGTTCAAATATCATGGGATTACACCAACAAACATTAGAATTCCTGCGAAAAACATTGGGACAACTCCGCCCATTCTCTCTTATTTACGAAAAACATTGGGAAAACTCCACCCATTCTCTCTTATTTACGAAAATATATCATTTGCCATTCCATTTCGTTGCATGTAATCTTCGCTTTCACATTTTTTGTCTTATTCGTAAAATGTTCAAGGAGGGTTTGATTTTTTTCTCTTCCTTCCTTCCTTTTCTCGCCGTGTACATTTAAATGGAAAACAATCGGAACACTCTTCTGTGTCCTTTCTTTTATTTAGTTAATCTTTGGTATTAGCTGCGGCTGGGAGAGTGGTTAGAATAAACAAAGATGTGGCTGCCGAAAATACGGCGCAAAATGTACCACTTTATGTAGTAATTGTAAAGAAAACTGCTCAAATAGAAATATAGAAATATTTGAAGACGTAATTGATCTTGAAGAGATTATTGATGAAGATCGAGGAAAGAGTCTTGATATTCAAATGGCAGAGCTCGTAAACCTCGATAATCTCGAGGATCCTTCGGAATTTGAAAGTTTTATTGATGAAAAAGAACAACAACCCCAATTCAAAAGGCTAAAACTCATTAGAATTTTATAATTCTTCATAAATTTTTTATTTTTGTAAAAAAATTACAAAACAATATCAATAAATTAATTGTTCTACTTAATAATTATGTATTCAAACAATTTTTTTCAAATATACCTGCAACTAATACTTTTTAATAATTTTTCGGAAATTATGTCTGAACTGCCTGGGATAAATTTGGGCACGAGTCTACCTAGATGTTAGTTCCAAGCCCATTGCTTAGCTTTTTTTGTTATCGGGCTCGTTGTCCAAATAACCAAGATTGCAATTGGTAATAAACTCTATAGAAGTATTGTGCAGCTGCTGATTGGTCCAGCCCGTCGTATTTCTCCTTCACCCCTCCCCATCCCGCCCTCCCTTACGCCAACTTTTGGCGGGCTTGAACCTTTCATACCTACACCAAATACCTTTCTAATATGAATTTGCGAATTCACAATTTATAAATTTTTCTACCACAACTTAAAAGATTTTTTATTAATTTGTTATTTATTTAGTTTCAGGATGGCTTGCACCACTTTCATTAATTAAATTCACCCAACTTTAGTCATATTATTTTAAAGTAAATTTTGTTAAACAGAAATAATAAAAAAATTGAAAATCATAAAAATTATTGAAAAAAACGTGATTCGAAAAGTAATGCTTTTAGTTTTTCTCAATTTTAAGCAGTTTTATGAAAAATTGTTAGTTATGTTGAAAAATTCCATATATGAAAGTTGTAATTTTTTTTATTATCTTACATTACACAATTTCATTTTAACTCGTGTTTAATTTTTGTTTTTCTCTTAATTATAACCTTCACTAAATTTTTCCACCAGTCCTTGTCTGTTTATAATTTGTTTGTTTCAAAAAGGTATTGGCACCAGTCTAGTATTCCATACAAACTGTGAAAGTTTCATCCAAATCGGACTTGTACGGGTCCAAAACAAGCCCTTTTGATCGGTTTCGGGTGGAATGGCTGCATACATGTACATACATTGTACATACCATTCACTTCATTTTGCTAACCTAAATTATATATATATATATATATATTTATTAATTTCAATAATTATATTTCTTTTCAAATTAAATTAATTAGCATAAAAATGCAAGTTCATTGAGTTCATAAAATGTAATCGTACTCCTTGGGGAGCTTAGAAAATGCTTAGGTAATGTCTACCAGGTAAGACTTTGCTATACCTGTAGTTATTTTCAGATAAGAAAAGAGTTTAGTTCTTGTTTAAAACTCGACTAGTCAGTCCAGTGAAATAAATTTTATAAAAACTTGGTTGATTGCTGTTTTTATTTCTTTATTTTTGTTTCTTAATAAATGCGAAAACAAAAATAACTCACGCCGCACAATCGCAGTTGCTTATCTTTTTCCCACGCTTAGAAAATCCCAGTCACCTAAAAACAATAAAAACTCATCGAATGTGCAAAACATTATAAGCTAAAAACAAAAATTGCTGAGAAAAGAATTGCCGCATAACACCTCTTTTTCCTTCGGCAGGCAGTAGACAGGCAGCCAAACAATCCAAGCTCTAAGAATAATGCCTCAGAAAACGAATGCCTATCGCTAAATGAAAATATACATGAAATAAATGCAGAGCGTTACCAAACTTTTGCATCCCCCCCCCACTCTCATTTGGAGATTTGTAAATCTCTCAAAAGACAAATTGGAATGTTCAACTTGCACGATCACGCTGTTGAAGAACAATTTCACCGCACTTCTTCCACTGGAATCGAGAAAGAAAGCTTCTTTAGCCACTTTTATTAGCTCCTTCCTGCATGTCCTTTCGAGCCTCTTGCACAAGTTCCTCCGTCCACATCTGTTTTTTTTTTTTTTTTGTGGAAGACCTTACGCTTAAGTTTGCGGATGTTGTAGAGGGAAATTACCCGAGGTCCTTAAAAAAAAGGAAAAGAATTATTATAATTAAAAGATTTGGAAAGAATGAAACAAAAAATAGAACCAATCAAATTATCTACTTAGGTTTGAAAATTCGTACTCTTCCAAGAATCGCATGAGGTGAAAAAATGTCCACTGGAATTGTGGGGAATGTGCCGCATCTCCTGATTTACCCTTCTTTGCTATATCTATCGCTCAAAGCTTTCCACCGCGCTTTTAGTTTTCTCATTGGAAAATTTTCATAAATATAGTATATACAAAAAGAACACAACATTCAGTACGTTTACATGAATACTTGAGTAAGGTAACCCGGCGTGGAACGGGGTACCGGGACACCGGGGCGGAATGGGAAAGGTATTGGGTGCTCGCTATGGACGACAGAGATATGCCACCTTCGTGCACAGCTTTTAATTCGCTGTGCTACGCTATACAGAGAGGTTGCTGTCAGTTAGAGAAAGTGCTTAGTTTTTCGCTCTGCAACACAAGGATAATTACGCCATACACTATTCTTTATTCGGAAATTTACATCACTTGTTTATTTCAACATTCTTTTGATTAATTAAAAGTCTAGTGATAACTAAAGGCTAACAAATATATAGGCCATATAATACTCGTGTTTCAAAGAACGTTACGTCGGGGAACAATGAGTAGAGCACAATGGGGTATATCCATTCCTGCCCCTGATAATATTTGTACATCCCAGATTAGTTAATGGGCATTTTTTTTCATCATGAACTCTGATCTATGAGCTGTGCCAACGATTGGTAACCCATTGTGCCGCGGGTACATTGTACCCCGGGGGTGGGGCAGATTGGCAAATTTTCTCCTTTTTTTCAGACATCGATTTTGGATAAGATGTAAATAAACGTACAAATTGACAAATAATGGTGTTAATTCTTTCAAAATCGCCCAAATTGTCATCAAAGCTTAGCTACTTCGTTCCGTCCTGGGTTCCCCTACTTGACTTGAAATCCACTTCAAACTCAAGTTAAGTTTTTGGTTGAATTAATTCCAATTACTTGACTTGAAATTTACTTGAAATGACATTTTACCTCTGACAACTCTACCTTAGGTTCAATACATAGGTGTGGATTTTTAGACAAATATCTTGAGAAAAGTGCTAAAAATCACTACCTGCAATATCAGCAATAATTTTCTTCTTGTTCCTTTTTGCCGTTTTCATAATTCGCACAAATGAAAAACGTTAAAGTACTGAAGTTGCGTTTACATGAATTAATTTCTTCAAGCAAATCGAACAAAATTTTGTGATTTACTTGGCTCAAGTATACCTGAAGTCGACTTATCGTGATTTCAATAATATTGCTTATGCTAGTTTGTATGATGAATGCCAATCAATGCCTTGGTATGATATTTATTATTGTGCTACAGCTGATGCTCAGCTAAAATTATTGGAAGACAACCTGAAATATCTTCTCGATAAGTATGCTCCGATAAAAGTAAAACACCAAAGATCCAATGACTACCCCTGGTTTAATTCACATATACTTTCCTTGATTACTGAGCGGGAATATTTTTATCGTCGATTTAAGAGTCTCAAGTCTACCACTGCAAGAAAAACCTACAAAAGAGCCCGGGACAAAGCTAATTCGGCAATCCGGGCAGCAAAGCTTGCGTATTATACATCGAAATTAAAGCCTAGTATTCCCTCTAAATGACTCTGGAAAAATCTTAAACTGCTGGACGAAAGCAATTGCAATTTGAACCCTAATGATCTCAATGTTTTTTTACTTCCAGTCATTCTAGTCCCCCTAACACTGGTTGCTATCCAGATTTCATTCAAACTAGTCGACACTTCGAAAATCTTTTTTCCTTTACATGTGCAAATACTGAGGAATTGTTTAAAGCGGTCTATTCAATTAAATCGGACTCAATTGACCCAGACAATATGCCGCCTAGATTTCTGAAGATATTATTTCCTCTAATTCATCTCTATGCATTACACATAATTAACTTTTGCCTGACTTCTTCTAGTTTTCCAGCCTCGTGGAAACTTGCAAATGTGCTTCCGGTTGCTAAGATAAGATTACCAGAGAGCGAAGGTGATTTTCGCCCAATAAGTATCCTGTGTTTCATGGCAAAAGTGTTAGAGAAGTCAATTTGCTGTCAAATTCAAAGTTTTCTTATCGATCACAAGCTGCTATCTGGCTAGAATTTCGGGTTTCGTCCACGACACAGTTGTGAATCAGCATTGCTAAGAATTACAACTGACATCCTCCAAGCGCTTGACAACGGCGATGTCAGCGTACTAGTCCTCCTAGACTTCTCTAAGGCCTTTGATAGCATCCATCATGATATGTTATGTAGAAAATTGGCTTCTTTTTATCATTTTGCTAGATCGGCCAGTTGTTTAATTGTAAATTTCCTGTCCAACCGTGAGCAAAGAGTGAAAGTCAACAATGTGTTTTCCGATACTCTTCCTCTTCACAGAGGTCTTCCTCAAGGCTCAGTTCTTGGACCTCTCCTTTTTTGCATGTATATAAACGATCTTCCTGATGTTCTGCAGGATGTTGAAATCCAACTGTACGCCGATGATGTTCAACTTTACTGGAGTAGGCCGATCGGACTTATTGATGATTGCGTTGAGCGCATGAATTGTGACATTGACCGAATTACTGAATATAACAATGATTTGCTGATAAATCCGCTAAAATCTCAATGTATACTATTTAGCCAAAATGTATTTGACCTAGCGGATATCTCTCCTATAACTCTTAATGGGACCATGCTGCCTTTCATTAATCAGGTCAAGAATCTGGGAATTCGCCTTGATAAGCAAATGAAGTGCTGCAGGTAAGTCAAGGATGTATTGCGGAAGAAGCTGGACTGCGTAGGCGCTGGCTCTCCGCAAGTTTTTTATCGCCAGACATTCGTTCAAAATTAGTCAAAGCTCTTCTATTGCCGTACTTTACTTATGGAAGTATACCTTTCCCCAAACTGGACTCAACGTGTGCCCGACGAATTGAATTCGCCTTCAACGACTGCATAAGGTTTATATATGGACTGCGTCGGTTTGATCACATAAGTTTGTATAAATTGAATTTATTTCGTTGTCCAATTGAAACATACTAGGGATGGCCGATACCGATACAATATTCGATATATCGATATTTATCCCCCTACGATACAGGTAATTCGTATCGATATTTTTATACTTTAAATATCGTTGTATCGATATTTCAATAGCTTTATCGGTAAAAAATGTCTGTAACTGGTACGTCGTGGAAAATGACTTCCTATGAGAAAATTGTTAACAACAGAGCACTAATGTCGCTGAAAGAAAGAACGGAAAAAATATATCCGAAATTTAGTAATTGGGGTATATGGTACTCAAGTGCGATACTGATAATACTCGGCGAGACCACTCTTTTCCACTTGTGATTGTGCGAAATTGATGCGCCGTGGAAAATGACTTCCTATGTGAAAAATGTTCACAACAGAGCACTAATGTCCTTGAAATAAAGAACGGAAAAAATATATGCGAAATGTAGTAAGTGGGGTGTTTGTTACCCAAATGCATGAAAGTGGGGTTTTCGGCGGAAAAACGTCCCGAGAAAGTTTTCACCACTCGATAGTACTCGGCGAGACCTTTAATTTTATATGTAACAACATAGTATGCATTGCATAGTACTATATTTATACATATAATAACAAATATCGTATCGACGATACTAAGGATATCGATATTTTAAAACCCAATATATTGGTGTATCGATATTTGAAAAAAAAAATAGAAATATCTGTGTATCGATATTTTCGCAACTATTGGCCATCCCTAAAACATACTTAAAGTGGTGGGCGGTTGTTTTTCTTTATGAGCTGATGCAATCGAAGGAACCTAATTATCTGTACAGTCGTATACGATTTCTCCAATCAAGTAGGCATAATAAATTGCTGTTAATGCGCTATAATTAAATTGAATTCAATTAGTTATATTAATTTAGTCAACCACGAATTATCACATAGCTAATTGTTTTCCGTAAATGTTTAACTGAACTTAAAATTGTGAAATATAAGATATAATCTTGCGTACTTCTAATGGAATAAATATTATTATTATTATTATTAAACTTTTATTTGGGTAGATAATTCTACCCACTTCTTTTCCTTCAAGTCTACATTCTTATAACTATTGTTTTTTTTATTAAAAGTAAAATTATTTATGTGGGATTCTGCGTCAGAAATCTGAAAAAAAAGATAAAACAGAGTTTCAATAAATTTCAAGAATTTCATGCAGCTGCATAAAATTGCAAAAATTGAGAACAGTAACTTACCGCTATGTTGTAAATGCTGAGCTGAACCTGAAGTCATCCGATAATTGCTGATCAGTTGCAGTTGAATCAGTGAAATCATTAGTTTCAGTGCAGTCGAATTGTTAAGCCGTATTATAAATTAAGCTGTAGGATTGGAACATTATTGCCGGTTTCCAGTTCATTTGTTCTAATTACCTTTTAATAAGCCGAGTTTTGTTAAGACGCCCACCAGCTGTATGTAAAGATCGTGCGTTAGTTAAAGACTAGACTTATATTTTATTCTAATTATATTCACCTTGAATTACCGAAAGGACATTACATGTTAGTAATAGTGAAACAAAAGAACTTTGCGTTTGCAACTAAATTTCCGTGAATAAATAGTGCCATTAGTTAAAGTAACCAATTTTACGACTTTTTAATTTCATCAAGAATCCCACAAATGGTGTCAGAAGTGGGATAGCGGAATTTTGAACTGTAAATAGTGAACGGTAAGCGTGGATCTGGGTACCGGTGCAGAATAACTAGCGAAATAATAACGTGATGCCCTCGTGCGATTTCTATATTAAAAACTGAACAGTGCTAAGTGCGGTAGGTATATATAAAATAAATCAAGTTATGAAAAGAAATTCTAAAACGTGCATTAAGATCTGGTTATTAGTGCTGAAAAGATATAGTTGGTGTATCTCACAGATATAAATCTGAATTCGGGATAGAGTTGAGACGTAAACTTGTGCGGATAGAAAATCTAGAGATGTTAGTGAAACAGTTTTAAGACCAAAGCTAGAAATTTTTAAATAATAATGTTGATAATAATGGTTACTAGGACACATTTGCAATTGCATAACAGGATAACTCATGTTCTAACAGCATAGTATGCAGAAACTCTGGTAAGTTCACTCTAGCTCAAATTTATTGCATGCTTCTGAATAATGAAAAGATTTTCCTAAATTTCACAACTTTATGGGTGACTTTAATCGATTCACTTTACCCGAACTTCAAAAGCATCTTGTGGATACAGGATTACCTCATAGCTATCGAGTAAAGAAGGATTTGATAGATAGATTGATTGCAGCTGTTAGTGAGGATTGCGAGGGAAAAATTGTGGAATCAATTAGCAGTTTGCTGGCTGAGCCAGAATTCGAAGGTTTTGACGAAACGAATACATCTAAAGAGGAGCCTAACATTACGACTTTTGTTTTTAAGGATGTAAAGGAGTCATTAGAAGAATTTAGTGGCGACTCAGGAAAGAATTTGACCGTCTCTGAGACTTATGGTTGGAGTGAAATACAGATATAAATTTACGTGCGACGCCTAGTGTCTGGGGCCGCAAAGTTATCAGTGGAAGCAGCAAATGGAATAACTAGTTGGGAATCTCTTATGAACTTCTTAAAAAGAGAGTTCGATCACGTACCCACCAGTTTAAATGTACATAGCGCTCTAGAAAGTAGAAAAAGGAGTTCGAATGAGTCTTTCTTAGAATACATGTATTCAATGAAGCAGTTAGCAAAAAGGGGAAATGTTGACGAACAATCTCTCGTAGCATATATAATAGCAGGAATATGAAGCAAAAGACTTGGATGAATTGAAAGACAAGCTTAGAGTTTATCAGATCATCAAGAGCCAACGAGGTGTGAAGAGAGTTACAAAACAGGATGAACGACCAAATCGAAGTACAAAGGATCGTAAATCTACTGGAAAAATATATTTTAATTAACTTCTCATTTTACAAAAGTATGTCCTAACAAAGCAAAAGGTGCGCGATGTTTCAGCTGTGGCGAGTTTGGCCATATGCCCCCAAGTTGTCCTAAATCTAAAGGTGAAACAAGTATGCCCATCTATTCTAGTGACACTACCAGGTATGAGAATAGAAATAGAAATTGGCGGAACAAACTTTTTAACATTAAGTGATATGGGTAGTGATCTAACTCTGATTAGAAAATTAGCTAGTGAGAAGCAAGAAAGCAGAGGATCAAGTATTTCTTTGGCAGGTCTTGGTGCTACATTAAACAAAACATTAGGTTCATTTATCGCTGCTCTTTACATACAAGGAAACTCGTATACAACAAGATTACATATTTTTCCAGACAATTGGCTTTCGGACGATTTATTGATTGGTAGGTAAGGATATTTTAAAGTACTCTACTGTTATTATAGAAGATGGAAAGGTCCGACTATTTAAGGCGAAGCGAGAAGAAGATAATTTTTTATCTCAAAATAATGTTGTTCAGCTGATTGAAGAGGCCAAGCCGGGAAACTCCAGGAAAGTTTCAAACGAAATGTTCTCACAGAAAATCTCCGAGTTAATCAAGCAATATAGATCAGTCAGACCAGAAAAGTCTTGCGTACTGATGCAATTATCGTTAGTGGATGAAGCATCTGTATATCATAAGCCACGTAGGTTAGCTCCTAAAGAAAGAGAGATAGTGCACGATCCAATTAGGCAATGGTTAGATGTCAGTGTAATTAAAAAAAGTAACACTGACATTGCTAGTCCGGTAGTGCTCGCCAACAAGAAGGATGGAACTAATAGACTATGTATTGATTATCGTTAGCTGAACGGTAAAATCATTAAAGACAGATATCAAATGTCGAAGACGTGATTCAAGAATAATATGGTGCCAAGTGTTCAGTACTTCAGATTTGCAAAATGGATTTTTCCACGTTGATATAGTGCCGGAAAGTCAAAAATACACTTCATTCATTACGCCGGAAGGACAGTACGAATTTTTTTAAATACCGTTTGTTTTATGTAATTCACCTGTTGTATTCCAGAGATTCTTCAATGCTGTATTTCGAACATTAATACAGAAAAATGTTTTACTCGTATAGTTATATATGGACGACGTTATTATCCCAGCAGAAAACGAAGAGGAAAACATCGAACGGTTAAACATTATTTTAAGGGTAGCACAACAAAATGGTTTGCTGGTGAGATGGGAAAAATGCCGATTTTTACAAAGAAAAGTTTAATTTCTTGGGCACATCATAGAAAATTGAAGCATACAGCTGTCAACTGAAAAGATAAGAGCAGTCCAGGAGTTCACAATACCGAGAAACATTAAGCATCTGCAAAGTTTTCTTGGTCTTATCAGTTATTTTAGAAAATTTGTACCTGGCTATTCCCAAATTGCTAGTCCGTTATCAGATCTAACCAGAAAGGACGCAAACGTTGTCTTCAATCAAGTTCATCAAGATGTATTTCACATGTTAAAGGACAGGCTTTGTGGAGAACCAGTATTAAAATGTTTAACCCCTCATTGGAGACTCAACTGCATACATATGCCAGTACAGATGGATTTGGCTTACGACCTTGAGGTATTAGCTATAATAAAGTCGCTTAAGAAATTGAGGACTTATCTCCTTGGTCTGCAATTTGAAATATATACTGATTGTAAAGCTTTCCAACTTACTATGAAGAGAAAAAAATTGTGCAGCCGCATAGCTCTTGGAGGAGTATAATTGCAGCGTACATCACCGATCCGGAACAATGATGCGTCACGTAGATGGCCTCAAGTGCTATCCAATTATGTTATCTATCGAAGATGGTCTACTCCAAAGAATACGAAAAGCGCAGTTGGAAGCCAAAAATTGCCGGTTAGTCGGAACTATCTTACAGGATAAGCCGTATGAAGACTATTTGCTGCGCAAAAACATTTTATACAAGCTGTGTGGAGGAACATACTTATTAGCAGCTCCGCAGCAATTACAAAGCGAAGTTTTGAAACACATACACGTACAGGGTAATGCAAGTTCAAAAAGGCTTGCCGAACTTGCTGGGCAGGATTATTATAATCCGAGACTTTCAAAAAGGGCCAATGAGACAGTCGCCAATTGCATCGCTTGCATTTTAGCATCTAGAAAGCAAGGCAAGCCGGAAGGTTACCTTTGTCATATCGACAAGATGGATGTGCCTCTGTTAACATTCTATCTAGATCATCTGGGACCTCTACCATCAACCGCGAAGTCGTATAAGTTCTTGTTTATAGTAGTAGACGCCTTCAGTAAATTCACCTGGATTTATCCAGTGAAGTCAGCGACATCCGAAGAAGCCATACGAAGACTCGATCTTCAGAGTGAGATTTTTGGTAACCTTAACCGAGTAGTAACTGATCATGGGACCGCCTTCACTTCAAACGCTTTCTATGAGTACTGCAATGAAATGAAAGTATCCCATGTTACCATAACAACAGTCGTTCCAAGAGTAAATGGTCAAGTGGAGCGCCTGAACCAAATAATCATTTCAACTTTGTCTAAGCTGTCAATAGAAGATCCTCAAAAATGGTACAAGTACGTTGCTAAGGTACAGAAGGTTATCAATTCTACGAAGTCAAGGTCCACGAATAGAACTCCATTCGAACTGATGTTAGGCGTTCCGATGTTCAAAGATGACGACTTTGACTTAGCCTTAGACCTTAGGCTATTAGAAAACGAGCTGATGCTGGACTTCGACAAAAGCAGGAGAGACATGCGGATCGAGGCCTGCCTTGCAATACAGAAACTCCAAGAGGAAAACCGAAAAGCTTTCAACCGGAAGAGAAAACCTGCACGCCAATATAAGGTGCACGACAAGCTAGCCATAAAAAGAACACAATCCGGACTAGTTTCAAAGCCATATCCAAAGTTTATTCGACCGTATGAGGTGACTAGACGTAACATCGTCATCTACAGATTTTATGAAACTATGGGCCAATAGTGATGATAGCGAGATTGAAAGCTGTGATGAAGATTTTGGCAAGTCGCCTGGGACAGACGAGGAGCAGGATGACCGAATGTGGGATTCTGCGTCAGAAATCTTAAAAAAAGGTAAAACAGAGTTTCAATAAATTTCAAGAATTTCATGCAGCTGCATAAAATTGCAAAAATTGAGAACAGTAACTTACCGCTATGTTGTAAATGCTGAGCTGGACCTGAAGCTATCCGATAATTGCTGGTCAGTTGCAGTTGACTCGTTAATCCGTGAAGTCATTAGTTTCAGTGCAGTGGAATTGTTGAGCTGTATTATAAATTAAGCTGTAGAAGTGAAACATTATTGCCGGTTTCCAGTTCATTTGTTCTAATTACCTTTTAATAAGCCGTGTTTTGTTAAGCGTACTAGCTGTATGTAAAGATCGTGCGTTAGTTAAAGACTAAACTTATTTTTTACTCTAATTATATTTACCTTGAGTTATCGAAAAGGACATTACATGTTAGTAATAGTGAAACAAATAACTTTGCGTTTGCAACTGAATTTCCGTGAATAAATAGTGCCATTAGTTAAAGTAACCAATTTTACGTCTTTTTAATTTCATCAAGAACCCTTACATTTATTTTCAAAAATTCAATAATGTTTCCTTCATTGCACTTGCACTTACCTCTATCCAAAACAATACAAATGTCGTTTCATTTTGTCATGTTTTCTCATTATAGATTTAGATCTGGCATATTGGCAGCAATGAAACGCCAGCGTTGAATTATGATTAGAGATGGGTCGATGACCATGCCGGCGTACATGTACTACCTCTAAATATCTTTGAAATAAAACTAAGACCACGCCGACACGTCGACCTTGTTAATGTAGTCCGGCCATTACTCCTCTCTAAAGGCTGCTACAAACGCTCAAGTAAATCTTGCGACTTATGCATGGTCCAGTCGTTTGATTTACATGAGCGTGTGTAGCGAATGTCGGAACTTGAGTTGAGAGAGCAGGAGTGAAATCGGCCGAAACTATCGCGTATAAACAAAACTTATGACTTCGCTATGGAATTGAACTAGACAAAATCAGATGTTAACTTTTGCCTCCACTCGCAACGAATTTTGTTCAAAATTTAATTCATTCCTATAGCAAAGTCGTCAGGTTTGCTTATATACAATAGTTTCGTCAGATTTCACTCATGGCAGACTTCAGCAGCTGCGATTTGCGCTATGTGGGTTACACGAGATAGTACAGTTGGCAGGCAAGCCTACCTTCCAACGTAAAATTTGACAGCAGAAGGCAGTTCGCTTGATGTCTTACGTTCATTGGAAAATTATAGCAATGAAGGAAGTAGCAGAATGATCAAAACCCAAGAAGAAATGAAGAGGAAGGTGTTGGTAAATGGTGTAATGCAAATAATCTCAGAAAATCTGAAAAACTGTATAATGTGAAATTAATATCACCTCAGCTGCCATGATTTTTCATCATGCAAGTCCGCTGTTAAGATCGCAAAGTTGTCTACTACGACGATGTCCCTATAACCGGCATAACCTATGCTACCGTAACCCCCGGAATATAATACAAGCAATGAAGTCGCTGAAGGCACCGACCTTAGAATATATAGCAAACAGGAATGGTGATAAGCCAGATTTTGCGTAATGAATTTCTGGTTGTGTTGGTAGTCCATATTTTACATGTATTTACACGCCATCCCTATTCTATACAACTGTCAATTTGCAAAAAGTAAACAAAGGTTTTGTGCGGTAAAAAATGTTTTTTTTCTACTTTATTTTGAAATAATTCACTTAATTAATTTATATAAATCTTTGCTTCTATTAACAAAAAAGATAATTTCGATAGTGCAGTTGCCTGAAACATGATTTTCCTAGTTTATAATTTGCAAGCACTGACCGAGCACTTCATTTCTGTTTTTTTAATTTCACCAGTTCCTCTATACCTTCACTACTTAATAATGGTGAAGTGATTGTTGACTCCCTGGATAAAGCTAATATTTTAGCTGCTAGATTCGCTTCAAATTCTCGTCTTCCACCAACTTCACAAACACCTGTTTTGCATCGCCCGTGTGAATGTGTACAAGAGCCAATACACGTTCGTACGAGGGATGTGTTCAGGGTCCTTAATGGGATCAACGTCTCCAAAGCCGCAGGTCCTGATGGTTTTTCGCCCCTGTTAATTAAAAGCTGCGCCTCATCCTTGGCTAAACCTCTGCACAAACTCTTCTACTTGTCTTATTCGACAGGAAAATTTCCAACTGCTTGGAAGCTAGCTCACGTTCAGCCTATTCCTAAGAAAGGAGAGGGTAGCGATCCCTCAAATTATCGACCAATTGCCATCACTTCGATTCTTTCAAAGGTTTTTGAATCTATCATTAACTCCAAATTAATGAAGTATCTAGAAACTAATCATCTCATCAACGATCGCCAATATGGCTTCCGAGCTGGACGCTCATCTGGAGACTTGGTGACCTTTCTTACGGAACGTTGGAACCGTAGTCTTCACAATTTTGGTGAGTCTAAAATCGTTGCCCTGGATATTTCAAAAGCCTTTGATAGAGTCTGGCATCCAGCCCTTTTAGCCAAACTCAAAGCACTTGGTCTCTCCCCTCCTCTTGTATTATGGATTGAAAGTTTCCTATCTAGTCGCCAAATACGTGTTGTATTAGATGGCGTTACGTCTGAACCGCATCCCATAAATGCCGGTGTACCTCAAGGCTCTGTTATCTCTCCAACTCTCTTTTTAATTTTCATTAATGATCTGCTTTCCCTTACTTTCAATCCCATCCATAGTTTCGCAGATGACAGTACTCTTGATTTCGCTTACTCCTTTGACACTCTTGCGGAATCCAGGGGGAATGCTGCATGTGTTAAACGAGATTGCATGACTAGATCATTGAATAACGATCTTGCCAATGTCCTCGCTTGGGGCAAAGCGAATCGCGTCGAATTCAATGCATCAAAGTCCCAAAGCTGTCTTATCTCATTAAAACAAGATCATAACTTAACCACACCCGTTTCTTTTGATGGAGCATTCATTTCTGATTCACCGTCACTAAGCATTCTTGGCATTAATATTTCCAGTAAGTTAAACTGGACAGATCACATCTTCTCTGTTGCCAAAGAAGCATCGAAATGTCTTGGATTTCTGAAAAGGTGTAAGAAATATTTCAGCCCGTCAAATTTAGCGCTCCTCTACAAGTCCTACATTAGACCTAGAATGGAATACAACTCCCATATATGGGCCGGGGCTGGTCGCACAGCCTTAGCTTCATTGGATTGGTTATTGTCCAAAAGAGAGCCTTCAAGCTCATTGGCGATTTGGCAATAACTTGTCATATCGACTCACTCGAGCACCGCCGCAATGTTGGATGCCTTTCGCTCCTTTATCGCTATATGCATGGTCAATGTTCTGATGAAATATCTAGTCTAATCCCTTGAAGAATGATTCCTGCACGCAATACTCGCGCTGCAAACCGCGCACATCCTTTAACCCTTCAAATTACTTTCGGCCGTACAGTAAAATTCCGAGATGCTTTTTTATCCCGAACAGTGCGAATGTGGAACAGCTTACCATCTTCTGTTTTTCCTCCGGCATACAATCTGCGGAAGTTTAAGGGCGACATACATCGGCACCTCCGCCACTTTCCGCATATCCCCTAATCCTTTCCCTATCTCCTTCCTGCCATGCTGTGCTTTGCATCATAGGGTATCCCCTGAGCTTGGCTTAATAATATAAAAAAAAAAAAAAAATATGAAGGTTTTAATAGGTTCTAGTGCCACTATAAAACTTTGCACTAAATAAAGTTCAAAGATAATTAGTTTTGAAAAGAATTGATTCGGTACTTTTGTTAAATTTCACAAAAGAATTTTAAGTTGACTAAATCTGCTCACAAAACAAAAGCACATTTAACAAATGGTTGCTCAACTTTGACAAATTTTCCTTCCTTCATCTCACTTACTCTTGTCCTGCTCTTGACAAATTACGCTCATGTACACGAATTTTACACGATTCAACCATTCCTGTTTGCTATATATTCTAAGGCACCGACACATTAAAAGGCTTTAAAATGCATGTAGTAAGATCTGACTCTCACTGCTTTTTGTATATTCGTCAAATTTCATGTTAACCAGGTCCTAAAGCCCAAAACTGTCGCTCCCACAGCAAAATGAAGTTAAAACTAATTGCAGCCAAATATGTTTCTTACTAATAGTTTAAAAAAAAATGGCATGTAGAACAAATTTGTGGAAATTATAGCGTTTGAACAAAATACAAGTAACTTTTATATGAAAAACTCCTGCAGTAAGACAAGGCAAGAAGACTGTGGATGTCGCCTGCTGACCGGCCCGCTGCTCTTTTTTCGACTTTGTTCATGGCTTGTATATTCCGGGGCCTACGATGCTACGCATGGGCCAACTAACCTCACTCTGCTTGATGAGTGTTGCTGGCTCTGATTTTGCAATCTGTATATAGCCTGTAGTTTCTACACTTTTTTTTTATAAAGCTTTTATAGCTTTTAATCTAAGCACAATATAAAAGTTTTGTGTCTTTGATATGGATCCCTGCCATGATATATACATATTGTTGCGAGCGTGGCCCTTGGTTCGTTATTTAAAACACAATATTAAATATTTAATATACAAGTTCTTTATTTCACTCTAATCATACAAAATTCATTAATCAATTAATTAATTCAATTAATCAACTCAACCTTAATTATCGCTAATACTGTACTTTCAATTATCGCAATCCTGAACCTTCCCGAAGATTCCATCATCGATTCTCCGAACCTGAAGTTGTTTACTCTCCATTGCCAATAGATGTCACCAGTTGTCCCTTTCTATTGCACGTAACACTGCCCCCTTCTTAAATTTGTTAGTCCCGAACAACATGTTTTCCACGGTCTTGATGCTTGTAGTATTGACACAAGCGGTCCAAATGAACAATTTTACGCTTGCCTCTTGTGCCACACTGAATCCTGTATACTACATCATTTATTCTAGTTACTACTGAATACGGCCCCTCCCAGTGTTGTTGTGATTTTGGGGAACGTCCCTTACGTCGGTTCGGGTTGTATAGCCAAACAAGATCACCTTCATTGAATCCTGCTGTTGAATTCGCACGTAAGTCATAGCGGGTTCTCATCCGATTGGCATTTACTGCTAACTTTGCCCTCGAGGCCCCCTGTACATCAGCTCTCCGTTTCAATGGGGCTCTGACATTACACTTATACATTTCCTTTCTGCTACTACGTGGCGGCCCTTTGTAAGAAGCACACACACGACGTTTCCTGCAGTCGCTTTGCAGGTGTCCCAATTTATTACAATCCCAACATCGAAGAACACTGCATGAAGGGGTGCTCAGTGATAACTGCAATCAGTGGCAAGTCTTCTGCTCAGCTCGATATCTTTTCAATACCACTTTCCTGTCTTCATCTAGAGATTCCACTTGTCGACGTTTTCTGCAGTCTCTTTGTAGGTTTCCTGGTCTATTACAATTCCAGCATCGAAGGAGACCACGCGAAGGTGATCTCTGTGATGACTGCATTCTATTACAAGTACATTCGTCCACCGAAATGTCTCTCATTCGTACTGCACTCCGCGAAGTTTGTCTGGCGGATTCATACGCTAATGCATAGGCTAGTGCTTCTGCTGTTGATTTTTTTCCTGCTAGCCTTAACGCTTGTTGTAAATTTTGATCTGCAATAGCGTTCATAAATGCCTCTGTTGCCACTCCATTAAGGATATCCGCATTCACGCTGGAGTATGAAAGATGCGCTAACTATTCCACATCAGACTGCAGCTGTTGTGGTGATTCGCCATGCTTTTGAATCCTGTTGCCTAACTATAGGCGATATGCTTGCTGCATGTGTTCATCTCCGTAACGTAAGAGTTCTGACGCAGGACCTCGAAGTGGTAACACCAGAGCTATAGCTTTGTCTTCATCATTCCATCCATTTACCTCTGAAGCTCCCTCGAATTGTCTCTTGAAGATATGCCACGAATTTTGTCCATCAAATATTGAAGGTTTCATTCTACCTGCACCGGATTTCAGCTGCTACGTTTAGAGGCTGACGATGCTTTATTCTTCCAGATCTGCTTTAAAGTTCTCAAGCTGCTCGGTGACTTTTTGTTGAGCTTCCGCTACTTCCTGCTCGATTCCTTCAATTTTCAAATTTTGTTCGTCTAACGAGTTTTTCATGAACGTCTTCTGTTCCTCCAAACGAGTTTCTAGACAATTCTCCAGAGAACTCTTTTGTTCGTCCAAGCGGGTTTCCATAGATTTCTTGTATTCCTCGAGAGAATTTTTTCTTCCTTAAGAGCATTCTTTTGCTCGTCAAAAGGGGATTCCAGAAATCACTTTTGTTTCTCAAGAAAATTGCTTGTTTCCTCAAAAGTATTCTTCATCTGCAGAGCTAATGAAAGCTCCAATTTACTCATTAAAATGCCAAAAACTTGTTCCATGTTCATCACAGACTTTTCTCCCGGTTCAGTTTCTTTCAAGTCATCTTCGAAAACAAATGTCTCAGGATTCTTTCCTTCTTCTATCAAAGCTTGTCTCAGTCCCTCGACAAGAACATTCTTTGCACCTATCGTTTGTAATGACCGGTTCCCTAACTCCACTTTCAAATCCTGTATTCGAAGCTCCTCCACTTTACGCCCCATTATTTTAGTAATTCACTTACAGTTGAATAAAAATTATTTTCCAAAACTTTCAAAATTTAACACAATTTCACAAAATGCCACCACTTTATTACGCGAATTTATCCCACTTCTGACATCAGTTGTTGCGAGCGTGGCCTTTGATTCGTTATTTAAAACACAATATTAAATATTTAATATACAAGTTCTTTATTTCACTCTAATCATATGAAATTCATTAACCTTCAATTAATCAACTCAACTTTAATTATCGCTAATACTGTACTTTCAATTATCGCAATTCAATTTTAACACTTTCGCCCGTTTATTACTTTCGCTTGTTAACCCTGCAACGTATAAGACACATTGAATAAATAACTAATAAGGAAGCGGGGTTTCGTGCGAATACAGTGTACGTGAGTAGGCAATTCAATGACAGTTAAACCCATGAAGCGGTGAGAGAAATGATAAATTATCATAGGCAACGCCAAGGAATATTATCTGAAGATAGGGGGGTGCCAACATTTGTTTATTTTGCATAACAATTCGGATTATACAAAATGTCCCCCCTCAAAATTTCACGGTTTCACTACTGCTATGACGAAACGAATACAAACACAGCACACTAATACATTTCGCCGAGTGTCTTAGATTCAACCGATATGCCGTTTCGTTATTAGTTATTTATTCAATACTAAGACAAGACTCTTTTTTTTCGGTGACAACTGTTATACTTATACCCTAGCAACTCTCCAGATTATTCTGGAGTGTTCTATTCTAGTATTTTCTTGACTATTCTATTCATTCTATTCGTGAACCTTCCCGAAGATTCCATCATCGATTCTCCGATCCTGAATTTGTTTACTCTCCATTGCCAGCAGATGTCACCAGTTGTCTCTTTCTATTGCACGTAACAATATAATAGTTCGAGTTATTTACTGCAGCGCCGCGAGTGAGAAGTTAACTCTACAGTCCTGAAGTGAAGTTGCGACCACTATATAATATATACATATAGCTAGTACTAAGTTCCGCGCTAAACTAAATTTTAGCGGGTCTTCAATATCTAGCCGTTCTTTAGCAGCTAAAATATGACAGCGGAGACTCAGAGAAAAGATATATTGTAAGAGTAATAATTTATTGTATTCAAAAACAAGATTTATTTTTGTATCGTAAAGTACACTGTTAGAGAAGTACAACTTGGCAGTCGTGTTAAAGTAATAAAGAGACGTAGACCTGGTGAACTGTCAGTGAACAATGTACATTGTTAGGCGAAGAAATGTAATATAGTTGACACTACTAAAGTTATTTTGGCATTTTCTTTGACTCACCATTAAATTGGCCCTTACAAACTCAGAAGTGGGATAAGAGATGACAGCGGATTTGTTCATCCACGAAATATTTATGAGGATATTCCTACCAGAAGGGAGCAGTAAGTTGACAAAGAGGATCACATGGAACAGAAACGCGTGATTTTGTCTGGATTTCGTTATTTCATCAATGTTATTGGAATATTCATGGGAATGGATAATTAGCAGAAATTGTGGTAACTTTTATGTATCTTTAAAGAGAAATTATTATGGATGATCAAAAATTTTGAAGATTTGACTTTGTGTCACATGTGTGTTGGATTTTTGCGTAGACATTTGTTGTCTAAAACGATAAATTTTATGACTTTGTGTCACATGTGTGTCGGACTTTTGCGTAGACATTTGTTGTCTAAAACGATAAATTTTATTAAAAAGATTGAAAGTGTTACAGATTTTAGTGCATTTGTAAGATTCTAGACGAGAATCTTAGCGGATGGATTATGTTTTGTGGGATTAAGTCCCTTATGATTACCATATGCTTATGAGTTCATATGTGTTTGAAGGCATACGGCCAATTTGATTAATTTTTGCACAATTTTTGCTACGAGGTTTACGACCATTAATGTGTTTGATTTTTGTTGTTCATTGTGTATGAAGGCATACGGCCAAATTAATTAGATTATACATACATATTGCAAGGTTTACGACCATTATTTTATTTGACTGTTTGTTATATGCTTTACGATTGTTTTTGTTAAAGACTGCATATCATATCGAAGTTAAATATGAGTCATACGGAAAGATTAAATGAATTTTTAAGACAGGCCTCTGTTAATCAGTTAAAAGAAAAGCTAGCTGCATTACAGTTAGATACTACTGGACTTAAGGCAAGCTTGAAACTTAGGTTGGAGGAAGCGGTGAAAGGCTTCTCTCCTGAACAGATTTTGTTGACTTTTCCGGACATGGAGGCGCAGGAAAATGGACTCTTCAGACTCTCCAGTATCTACAGTTTCGCTGGACCTGCAAATTAGTTCTCTACGAGAGACTTTGGAAAAAACAAAGTAAATAGCGCGGTTGAAGAAAGAGATTTCCAGTTTGACTCAGTCTATTGGACCTCAACAGCAACCAGTTACGTTGGCATTCCGTGATGTGGAGGAATCTGTTCCTACTTTTAGCGGAGACGACAATCTTTCTATTGAGAGGTGGATCCAGCTAATGGAAGAATCAGGGGAAATATTTTCTTGGGACAGTCGAAGTTATTACATATATGCAAAACGTTTACTAACGGGAACAGCAAAACTGCTTCTTCGAACTACATCAGCGAAGAACTGGGAAGATCTAAAGCAGGATTTACTACTAGAATTTGACAGAAAGGTCACAAAAGCCGACATTTACGAGGAGCTACGAAAAAGGAAGAAGAAAAACTCAGAGTCTTATCAACAATATTTCCTTGCTATGAAGGAAATATCTTCACTTGCCGATATTGACGAAAGGGATATAGTGCTTTCAGTAATTAGGGGTATCCCAGATACAGAATTCAATAAGTCCATTCTGTATAATGCCAATAATTTACATGAATTAAAAATATCACTTAGTAAATACGAAAAAATTAAATGTTTTTCTTCCAGTAATCAGCAGCAATTTAAGTTTGACTCCAAAGCTCAGTCTCAGGTTCCGAAACTTATTAGATGCTACAATTGCAACGAAAAGGGTCATGTTAGCAGTAAATTTTCCAAACCAAAGAGAGCTCCTGGTCCCTGTTTTAAGTGCGGACGATTGGGTCATAGATTTGCCGATTGTCCTGGATCAAATGCCGTCATGTCTCTACAGAATCAAGAGTCACATCGCATAAGGCCAGTTAATGATTTTCAACATAAGGTTCAGTACACATTTTCAACATGCGAGCCTGGATTCGACGAATGCACATACACATGTGTCTTGGTTTCCTTACTGGACACTGGTAGTCCTATAAGTATCATACAGCAGAAATACGTTCCTGGTCATTTCATCAGTATGGTAGAGCTGGGACAACATAGATACCATGGCATAAACAACAGCTTATTGGATATTAAAGGTAGAATAACTGGTAAGGTACATTTCCAAGATAAAGTCTGTATAATTAATATTTTTGTTGTAAAAGATAACAGTATGACGTTTCCCGTAGTTTTAGGTAGAGATTTCATACAGACTGCCCAGTTAGACTTTACTTCATGTGTTAAAATTATAAACTGTCAGGATCTGAGCGTAATGGATAGTGGAAAGGTGCTGGATTGTGAACCTGCGTGTGTCGAACGAGAAATGGAAGCTTCAATAATTAGCGAAGCGGTCGAGACTTCTCAAAAGTGTCTTGAAACAGGTATGATTAATAATGATTTTGAAGATGAGATCTTAAATATTGACGCTGACTTCGAGGGGGGCTTTAATATTAATACTTGCATACCCTTCAATGTAAAAGATGAAATTAGTAAAATCATTACGTGTGCTGATATTGATGAGAGTAGGGACCGTGATAGACTTGTAGATGAATTTAAAATGACATTACGTTTGACAAAAGAGCATCCATTTTATTGTGCGCAGCGCAGACTACCCCATGCACATATTGCAGAATTACGTAAAATTATTAGTGATTTATTAAATAGAGGGATAATTCGTGACAGTTGCTCTCCATACGCTTCGCCAATAGTTTTGGTACAAAAAAGGAGCAAAGATATCCGCCTTTGTGTTGACTACAGAAAGTTGAATAGGCTCACTGTAAAAGATAACTACCCCCTTCCCCTTATTGAAGATCTATTAGATAGATTGAGAGGAAAGAAATATTTCACCACATTAGACCTCCGAAGTGGATTTCATCATGTTAGAATGGATGAAAATTCCATTAAATATACATCTTTTGTGACACCCGTGGGGCAGTTTGAGTATGTTCGAATGCCTTTTGGGTTAAAAAATGCTCCATCAGTGTTTCAGCGATATGTTAGCAGAATATTTCACAAACTTATATTCGAAGATAGGCTTTTTGTATATATGGACGATTTACTGATCGCTACTGAGGCAATCGAGGAACATTTGGAGATTTTAAGGGAAGTGCTGTCTTTGGTGCGGTTGTTCTCGTTGGAACTTCGGTATGATAAGTGCAAATTCCTTTACGAGGAGATAGTTTATTTGGGATATAGAGTAAATCGAGACGGAATAAGACCCAATGAAGAAAGTTTAAGAGCCATTAATGACTTTCCAGTCCCAAAGAGTCAGAGGGACGTTCAAAGTTTTCTGGGATTGTGTTCCTATTTTCGCAAATTTATAAAAGATTTTGCGCTGATAGCTAAGCCTCTGTATGACCTTCTAAGAAAGAATTGCGAGTTCAGGTTTGACCTGAAAGAATTGGAAATATTTGATATTCTGAAGATTAAGCTTTTGGAATCCCCAGTTCTTTCTATTTATAGTCCTCACAACCCAACAGAGTTGCATTGTGATGCAAGTTCTTTTGGTTTTGGTGCTGTCCTTATGCAGAAACAGAAGGATGGGAGATTTCATCCAATATTTTATTTTTCTAAACGTACCACGGAAGTAGAATCCCGGTATCACAGCTATGAGCTGGAAACCCTGTCAATAATATATGCCTTGAGAAGATTTCGTGTTTACCTATTGGGCATACCCTTCAAAATTATAACTGATTGCCAATCCTTGGCGCTGACCTTGAATAGGAAGTTGATTAATCCTAGAATAGCCAGATGGGTTTTAGAATTACAGTCTTATGATTATCAAATCGAACATAGAGCTGGTTCCAGAATGCAGCATGTTGATGCATTAAGCCGATGTACAAATGTCTTGTTCATAGAAGAAGAATCTTTTGAGTATGCGCTCGCCGTATGTCAGCAACGAGACCCAGTTATAAAGACGAAAGCCAGTTGTATGAGATGCATAATGGTTTGGTTTACCGTAAGGTTAAGGGTATTGACAACATCTTGTTTTACGTCCCGATGGATATGGAGCAACGAGTTATACAAAGCTACTATGAGTCACTGTGTCACCTGGGAGTGGAAAAGTGCTATAAATATATTAAGCGGACATATTGGTTTCCGGGAATGAAGAGTAAAATTAAAGATTATATTTCTAAATGTTTGAGATGCATTCATTGTTCTGTACCTACAGGAAAAGTCGAAGGAACACTTCATAGTATTCCAAAAGGAAAGTTGCCTTTCGATACCTTGCATATTGATCATTATGGTCCTTTGCCTTGTACACGTACTAGGAAAAACACATCCTCGTTCTTGTCGATGCATTTACGAAGTTTACTAAACTATACGCAGTGAACGGTACTACGACAAGGGAAGTTATTTCTTGTCTGCGAAACTATTTTTCAATATATAGTAGGCCGAACCGCTTAATATCTGACAGAGGAAGTTGCTTTACTTCCAAGGAGTTTCAGGATTTCTTGTCTGCTCAAAATGTTCAACACATAGCCGTGGCTACTATGTCCCCACAGTCTTATGGACAAGTGGAACGAGTGAATCGGATGCTAACGCCTATGCTTTCTAAGAAAATAGGGTCTACTTCTATTGAGGAATGGCATAAATGCCTGGTTAGTATTGAATTCTCGATTAATAATACAGTTAATAGTTCTACGGGTGAAAGCCCAAGCGTACTTTTATTTGGAGTAAATCAAAAGGAAGAGCCGTTTGATAGAGTCGCTGAGTACTTGCACGAAAATGAAATTCTAGAAGAAAGACAAGATCTGGAAGAAGTGCGTGATGCTGCTGCGGATTCTATAGATCGAACACAAGTGTATAATAAGAGAAGTATAAACAAGAAGCTTTTACCAAAATATCGTGGTCCTTACGAAATCGTTAGAATATTGCCAAATGACAGATATGTCATTAAAGATTTGAAAGGAATGCAAGTGTCTAGAGTGCCTTACGAAGGAGTGTGTTCGCCGGCTAACATGAAGCCATACGTGATAGCAGTGATAAGCTGATTTTTGAAGATACTTGACATAGTTACTTTTGAGAAGGTGTTTTAGATTTTTTAATGAATATGCTGAATGAATTTTCGTTGTCTGTGGTTTCACAGTCCGGCACTAATTTCAATTTTCTTTGAAATTATTTAGTTCTTATTGTAAGTGAAAATAATCATTTGAAACTTTGTTTTATCGTTAATGTGAAAGGTTACACATCTTGTTATTTGTATTCATGTTGTACTTATGAACTCTAATTATAGTTTATTTGAACTTGATGTAATGATATATGTATAAGTTTTAATATTGTACTAGCTTAATAGTAGCCATGTATATAGCTACGCTCGTTTTGAAAGACTTTGTAATATCATAAGTATTTAGTGTAGTGTAATCGAGGACGATTTAGAGTCAGGATGGACGAATTGTAAGAGTAATAATTTATTGTATTCTACTTAAAATCTAGATGGCGCTAGGCTCTTAAAAACAAGATTTATTTTGTATCGTAAAGTACACTGTTAGAGAAGTACAACTTGGCAGTCGTGTTAAAGTAATAAAGAGACGTAGACCTGGTGAACTGTCAGTGAACAATGTACATTGTTAGGTGAAGAAATGTAATATAGTTGACACTACTAAAGTTATTTTGGCATTTTCTTTGACTCACCATTAAATGGGCCCTTACAATATTAAAAGCAAGAAGAAGAAGAATTTTGCATTTTTTTTACGGAAATACAGCGGGCATAACATTTCTGAAAACAGGCAGTTAAAATTATTTGGGAATATTAAAAATATGAAAATAATATGCATAATGTATACAACAACAACAAATAACAATGAAATGGAAAATACGGCCACGAGAAGAAATCCAACTCATCCGTACCACTGACTTATAACAATGGACTGAGCGATTTGCTATTTCATGTGGCACAAAAAATATTGTGTTTCTGTATATCACCGTTAGAGCACCCTTTAAAACTATTACATAAAAAACATGTAAAACTCGACCAATCAGATGAAATTTTACATCCGAAAATCGAATTAAATTAAAAAAATATATTTTCTTGTGCCCAAGTGATATTTTAATCGCTTATAAGGAATTAAACTCATTCCGGCTTTAATTTTCAAATGTTATTCTTAACTGAATCCTGCTTATGGGCAAGAGAGACGGAGCATGGTGAACACTATCTTTACCTTATTCCTTCTGCGGTGATTGCATCTGTAACCAACATAACAACATCAAATGGCATAAGCAAGCGTTCCTGAATGCAATATTTTGTGTTGGTAGCTCCAACTCTGCCATAGGGCAGAGAACTATAAAACTTGTGCCATGCTTTCCTATAGGAAAATGACAATACGCTCAGTCCATTGTTATAAGTCAGTGATCCGTACTTACAGCAAGGCCATACAAAACTACGTTAACTACAAAAATTCAGCCAATAAATTCTCAAATCGCATTCGGTAAATAGAATTAGTAAGGTTACGGGTGAGGGGAGTACACTCTCCAATAAAACGGAGAAAATACCCACTATGATTGTAAAAAATATAAATGGCAAAATCTTATATAGATACATTTCAGAGAACAAACTCAAAGCGAAGTTCAGTAACATGAACTCATCCACCTCTAAAGTCTACCCGGGCAGTCTGGAAGAGAAACAGATATTCCTAAAACTTTTCAACGAAAAGAAAATTGATTGCTACACCTACTCAGCCTCGTCTGAGAAGCCAATTAGCCTCCTACTTAAGGGTCTTCACCA
The DNA here is from genome assembly GCA_963930735.1 of Dioctria linearis. Taxonomy (NCBI): domain Eukaryota; kingdom Metazoa; phylum Arthropoda; class Insecta; order Diptera; family Asilidae; genus Dioctria; species Dioctria linearis. The sequence goes on along the minus strand of OZ005741.1, from coordinate 81,864,543 downwards.
TAACATTGAAGAAATCGATGTAATGTATGAATTTAAGATCATTCTCCCTCTAGTTTCCCCAAGGAAAATTTCCAGATTCCAAACTCCCAACTCGAGAAAAGAAAACTATCAAATAGACAGTTTCTTAATCCAACTGAACCCATGGGCGAATGTCGCAAACTTACTAGATACTAGATACTTCCTAGGACAGCGAGTAACCTGGAAAGCAGTTAAAGGTAAAGGGCTTATACAATGTTATAGATGCCAACAATTCGGCCATCTTGCGATGAACTGCCTCAGGGAATTTAAATGTGTAAAATGCCTTCAAAGACACCCACCAAATGAATACCTAACTAATAAAGAGACGGAGGCGACCCCTGCTTGCGTAAACTACGGTCAGGTAGGCCACCCCGCTAACTACCGGGTGTGCCCGATGTACAAAAAAATACTTAAGGAAAGAAGAGACAGAATCCTAAAATCAAAAACGGCCAGGGCAGATGTAGGGAGTAAATGCCCAGTACAACCTTCCATATTCAAGAAAGGAATTAGATATAGGGACACCCTGCTATATACCAACCGAGAGGAAAAAAAACTCCTCCACTTCACCTCGCAGAAATAATAGTTTCCAAGGGTTCCTGAACCTCTCAAACGAACTTTTCGGAGTTCCCCTGCAAGAACTGTTCATGAAAATTAATAAATTTATGGAAAAGATAGAAAAATGCGATACTCTCTACCAGAAAAGGGAAGAAATGTTAATGTTTATAATAAACACATGCCATAATGACCCGTAACAATATCTACTTTATCGAATTAAATGTGCAATCTATAAAAAACAACTCCAGAAGAATAGAACTATTTAATATCTTAAACAAGCAAAAGCCTGACTTTGCTACGATTTTTGAAACCAAAGTCAATGACAAACATATACTTACTCAACTTCCCGCAGTTCAATACAATAAGAGTAGACAAAGGACAGGGAGTAGCCCTATTAGTAAAATACAATATTGTTACGTGCAATAGAAAGAGACAACTGGTGACATCTACTGGCAATAAACAACTTCAGGTTCGGAGAGTAAATGACTTCAGGTTCGGAGAATCGATTATGAAAGTTCAGGAATAGAACAAATAGAATAGTCTAGAAGCTTTTGGAATAGAACACTCCAGAATAATCCGGAGTGTTTCTAGGGTATAAATATAACAGTTGTCATCGCCAGAAAAAGAGTCTTGTTTTAGACGTTGCAGTGTTAAGAAGCGAAAGTAATAAAGAAGCGATAGTGTGTAATTAGATTGCGATAATTGAAAGTACAGTGTTAGCGATAATTAGAGTTGAGTTGATTAGATGAATGTTTGTGAACTTTATATGATTTAAGTCTAATAAAGAACTTATATATTAATTATTTAATATTGTGTTTTAAATAACGAACCAAAGGCCACGCTCGCAACAACTGGTGTCAGAAGTGAAATATATTTGAGAAATAAAGTGGTGGCAATTGACTGAAAAATTAAAAGTGTGATTAATTTTGTGGAATTGTGTTAAATTTTAAAAGTTCTGGAAAATAATTTATATTCAACTGTGAGTGAATTACTAAAATAATGGGGCGCAAAGTGGACGAGCTTCGAACGCAGGATTTGAAAGTGGAGTTAGGGAACCGGTCATTACAAACGACAGGCATAAAGAAAGTTCTAGTCGAGCGACTTAGACAATCTTTGATAGAAGAAGGAAAGAATCCTGAAACATTTGTTTTCGAAGAGAACTTAGAAGAAATCTATGGACGAACAAAAGAATTCTCTGGAATCACGTTTAGATGAACAGAAGAAATCTATGGACGAACAAAAGAATTCTCTGGAATCACGTTTAGATGAACAGAAGAAATCTATGGAAGCCCGTTTTGATGAACAAAAGATTGATTTTGAGGAGCAAAAGAAATCTCTGGAAACCCGTTTGGACGAACAAAAGATCTCTCTGGAGAATTGTCTAGAAACTCGTTTGGAGGAACAGAAGACTTTTCTGAAAAACTCATTAGACGAACAAAATTTGAAAATTGAAGGAATCGAGCAGGAAGTGGCGGAAGCTCAACAAAAAGTCACCGAGCAGCTTGACAGTTTTAAATCAGATCTGGAAAGAATAAAGCATCGTCAGCCTCTAAGCGTAGCAACTGAAATATCCGGTGCAGGTAGAATGAAACCTCCCATATTTGATGGACAAAATTCGTGGCATATCTTCAAGAGACAATTCGAGGCAGCTTCAGAGGTAAATGGATGGAATGATGAAGACAAAGATATAGCTCTGGTGTTAGCACTTCGAGGTCCTGCGTCAGAACTCTTACAAACTGTACCGATTGAAAATCAACGTAATTACTCTTCATTAGTACAGGCGATAGAATTACGTTACGGAGATGAGCACATGCAGCAAGTATATCGCCTACAGTTGCGCAACAGGATTCAAAAGCATGGCGAATCACTACAACAACTGCAGGCAGATGTAGAAAGATTAGCGCATCTGTCCAGCGTGAATGCGGATTTTCTCAATGAAGTGGCGACAGAGGCATTTGTGAACGCTATTACAGATCAAAATTTACAACAATCATTAAGGCTAGCAGGAAAGAAATCAACAGCAGAAGCACTAGCCTATGCATTAGTGTATGAATCCGCCAGACAAGCTTCGCGGAGTGCAGTAAGAATGAGAGACATTTCGGTGGACGAATGTACTTGTAATAGAATGCAGTCATCCCAGAGCTCACCTTTGCGTGGTATCCTTCGATGCTGGAATTGTAATAGAACAGGACACCTACAAAGAGACTGCAGAAAAGAGGAATTGCAAAGATATCGAGCTGAGCAGCAGACTTGCAATAGATTGCAGTTATCACTGAGCACCCCTTCACGTAGTGTTCTTCGATGTTAGGATTGTAATAAATTAGGACACCTTCAAATCGACTGCAGGAAACGCCATCGAAAGGAATCAACAGAAAAGAAAGGGAGAGAAGAATGTCCAAATTGGCGAGCTAGAGAGCAAATTATTCTTAGGGAGACTAGAATCCAACCTTATGGCTTTGAGAGCCAACACAGGAAAGGACGTATCCATGGAAATGCAGAAGCCTTGGTACAACGTCAGTGGGAACCTGAATGTAAGCATTACGGCTGGGAGAAAGGAAATGAGAAAACAGCTACTATAGAGTTGGTAACTGTGGACCCATCAACAGGTTGGGACATCGAGAGTTTGCAAACAGCGCAACGAGAGGATCCGGACATATCGCCTATTCTTGCTTGGAAAGCGGACATAGAAAAACCAGAATGGAAGGATATTTCGAGGATGAGTGAAAAGCTGAAAAGCTACTGGGCTCAATGAAATTCTCTTCATATTGAATGCGGTATATTAAAACGCAAGTGGGAAGCACCTAACGGTAAATCGTTCCGAATGCAAATAGTCGTGCCGGCATCAAAGGTCAACGAGGTTCTAGGTAAAGTGCATCGTGGAGCATCTGGAGAACATTTGGGAGTGAATAAAACAATTTCTAAAATACGAGAAAAGTTTTATTGGCTACATATGCGGGAGGATGTAGAAAAGTGGTGTCGCAGTTGCACTGTGTGTGCTTTTTACAAAGGGCCGCCACGTAGCAGCAGAAAGGAAATGTACAAGTGTAATGTCAGAGCCCCATTGAAACTGAGAGCGAAATTAGCAGTAAGTACCCACCGGATGAGGACACGCTATGACTTACGTGCGAATTCAGCAGGATTCAATGAAGGTGATCTTGTTTGGCTATACAACCCGAATCGATTTAAGGGATGCTCTCCAAAGTCACAACAACAGTGGGAGGGACCGTATTCAGTAGTAACTAAAATAAACGACGTAGTATACAGGATTCAACGTGGTACAGGAGGCAAACGAAAAATCGTCCATCTGGATCGCTTGTGTCAATACTACAAGCATCAAGACCGTGGACCACCTGTTGTTCGGGACGAACAAGTTTAAGAAGGGGGCAGTGTTACGTGCAATAGAAAGAGACAACTGGTGACATCTACTGGCAATAAACAACTTCAGGTTCGGAGAGTAAATGACTTCAGGTTCGGAGAATCGATTATGAAAGTTCAGGAATAGAACAAATAGAATAGTCAAGAAGCTTTTTGAATAGAACACTCCAGAATAATCCGGAGTGTTTCTAGGGTATAAATATAACAGTTGTCATCGCCAGAAAAAGAGTCTTGTTTTAGACGTTGTAGTGTTAAGAAGCGAAAGTAATAAAGAAGCGATAGTGTGTAATTAGATTGCGATAATTGAAAGTACAGTGTTAGCGATAATTAGAGTTGAGTTGATTAGATGAATGTTTGTGAACTTTATATGATTTAAGTCTAATAAAGAACTTATATATTAATTATTTAATATTGTGTTTTAAATAACGAACCAAAGGCCACGCTCGCAACAATATTAAATATAAGCAAATACCGACAACAAACTTTCAAATACCCCTTCCTGGCGGAAGTGGCTTTGAAAATAAACAACCACTTCAAAAAAATATTAATAGGGAGTATATACATTCCGTCCACATTAGAAGTTAATTATCTTTTAGAGACCCTTAACAAAATCGGAGACATCGGAGAAAATTTTGATTCCATTATAATAGGAGGAGACTGGAATTCTAGACACACCAGCTGGGGGGATAGCAAAATAAACTCAAACGGTAGACACTTACATAATTGGATTAGAGAGAACGGGTCAAGAGTGAACCTGGACGTTATCACACCAAGGGGACCTACATTCCCACAGGGTGCCTCTATATTAGATTTTTTTCTCACGACGGAAAAGACTTCAAGGGTACTCTTCCACTCATACTCCTGCACGACCCACGAATCATTTTCTGACCACTATATGGTTAAATTAACCATAGATATGGGAGAAATTAATTTCTCGCTACTAGACCCGAAAACCAAGGAAGACTTCGCCAATGTAGACTGGGTCAACTTCCAAAGGGACATTACAGTGGAGTTAGGAGAGCTACCGCATTCCAACGTTTATATAACAAATAATGGAATTGACATACTGATCGATAAATTAAACGACACGATATTATCAGTAAAAAATAGACACGTAAAGAAAATAATCCCATCCGACAAAAAATATAAAAACGTCCCACAGGAAATTATGAGACTCATTAAGACTAAACAAAATTGGAGTAAGGATCTTAAAAAAATATTTCATAGAACGTTCAATAGACACCACCAGGAGTACCAATCGCTATCTGCTCGAATCAATTGCTTAAAAAAAATCGTAGACGAAAAAGTGCGATTACATATGAACAAACGATTCCAAGACCGATTATCTGCAACAGTACCAGGCCCACAAGCATTCAAAGAAATATTTAAAATAATCGGGAAAAAGAAAAGAGCTTCGTCGGAAATAGTATGCTCAAATAACCAAGAACTTACATCAATACAAGAAAAACTAAAAGCATTCGAGGACTACTATAAGAAATTATATAAAGAAAAGCTCCCGCAACATTGTGCACAACTTCAGCAAGAAGCATCCAGTTCAGTTCTAAATTTTATCCCCTCAAACTCCAGTAACTCAGAGGCATTCACCCAGATGATAAATCTTGAGGACAGTAATAACAGGTTGAACATTAACACAATCACATACAGAACCAACAACAAAAAATCGTGCGGTCCTGATGGAATCTCAAATTCCCTAATTAAAAAATTACCATACAAAGCGATTGAATACCTAACCATAATTTTCAACCACTGTATAAATAATAGCTATTTTCCAAAAATATGGAAAAAAGCAAAACTCGTCCCAATCCTAAAAAGCAAAAAATCATATGACGTTAGTAACTTTCGTCCAATACAAATGCTCTCTAACATTGGTAAACTCCTAGAAAGAATTATAGCGGATCACTTTGATGACTTCTGCGACAATGAAAACATTATTCCAGCCTACCAATTCGGCTTCAGGAAAAGCCATTCCACTAACCATGCCCTTCTTAAATTACATAGTGATGTAACAGTAAACTTGAGACTGCGTAAATGCACGACAACGTGTGCGTTGGACCTAGAAAAGGCCTTCGACAGTGTGTGGACCAATGGTCTTTTACATAAAATGATCCTATACGGGGTTCCTCCATTGTTGATAAGGTTGTACTATAGTTTCCTTACAAATAGAAGCCTCCAAATAGTCATAGAAGAGAAAACCTCAAACCACATCAAAATATTTGCAGGAGTCCCCCAAGGCTCCATATCGGGCCCCAAACTATACAACTTCTTCCTAATCGACTTCCCTCATATCTCAATGGACCATCTTGGAAACACACAGTCGCAGGCTATCCTATACGCAGACGACACCCTCATTTATGCCAAGGATAAAAACCCTGAAAAAGCCACGGTAAAAGTCAGAAAACATATCGAGGATATTAATGAATTCTACAAGTCATGGGGAATAACAATAAACGAAAAAAAATCTGAACTAATATGCTTCCGAAACGCATCGGGAAGAGGAACCGCTGGAGCAGCTAAAAATTTAAAAATTAATATAGGAACACATGAAATCCCAGTTAAAGATAATATTAAATACCTAGGGGTTACATTCAATAAGCTTCTAAAAGCTAATAATCAAGGCAGATATGCCTTAAACAGGGGAATAAAAGCCTCAAAAATATTAATACCACTGCTGAAACATAACAGCCTATCTACAAACACCAAACTCCTTATCTACAAACAACTAATCAGACCTACAATTACCTATGGATTTATATCCTGGTTTACAATATCCCCCACTATTGCAGATCAGATGGAGGTCCTTGAAAGAAGGATCCTCAGACTCTGTACTGGAAAACATTTCCAATCAAAAACAGAAAAGTTCTCGAACGAATTTATATACAGAATATCCAACATAACCCCATTAATGAGATACATGGTCAACCTAAGCTCAAAATTCCTATCTAACCTCCCTAATCTCAACAATATCCTGATTAATGAAATCTACAACGAGAATATAAATGCGAGACTATTGGACAGCTACTACCCCTATTGACTCCATAGACCTACTACAAGAATATAAATATAAATATAGAATACCTAAATACTACAAAATAACCTCATTTATGCCAAGGATAAAAACCCTGAAAAAGCCACGGTAAAAGTCAGAAAACATATCGAGGATATTAATGAATTCTACAAGTCATGGGGAATAACAATAAACGAAAAAAAATCTGAACTAATATGCTTCCGGAACGCATCGGGAAGAGGAACCGCTGGAGCAGCTAAAAATTTAAAAATTAATATAGGAACACATGAAATCCCAGTTAAAGATAATATTAAATACCTAGGGGTTACATTCAATAAGCTTCTAAAAGCTAATAATCAAGGCAGATATGCCTTAAACAGGGGAATAAAAGCCTCAAAAATATTAATACCACTGCTGAAACATAACAGCCTATCTACAAACACCAAACTCCTTATCTACAAACAACTAATCAGACCTACAATTACCTATGGATTTATATCTTGGTTTACAATATCCCCCACTATTGCAGATCAGATGGAGGTCCTTGAAAGAAGGATCCTCAGACTCTGTACTGGAAAACATTTCCAATCAAAAACAGAAAAGCTCTCGAACGAATTTATATACAGAATATCCAACATAACCCCATTAATGAGATACATGGTCAACCTAAGCTCAAAATTCCTATCTAACCTCCCTAATCTCAACAATATCCTGATTAATGAAATCTACAACGAGAATATAAATGCGAGACTATTGGACAGCTACTACCCCTATTGACTCCATAGACCTACTACAAGAATATAAATATAAATATAGAATACCTAAATACTACAAAATAACCTCAATAATTAACCAAAATAGAAGATAAGATTTTTATATTTGATCGAAAATATTAATTTAAGATTAAAAAGTTCAAAATGTAATGAGACTGATTTTGTAATTGGCTCCCTGTGATAGAATACTCTTAATAAGTCAAATGTAGTATTAGGGACTGGATACCTCAGGCTCGTATTCCACTAGTTTATAAGTTATTATATAAAAAAAAAAAACAAAAAAAAACAACAGGTTGTATTGTAATGGTCACACAAGTGTGCGTTGTAAAATTGTTGACATTGTCTAGGAACTCGGTTCTATAGTAGCAATACGCCTCTCGATCGGATGTATGAAAATAAATGTAAAACATATAATGAGCATAACCAGTAAAAAATAGTTATAAATCTTATAAATTAAAAACAAATGTAACTTTGAAGTCGAAATAAATGAATTGATGTCTTAGAAAGGAGATGTCGCTTTTGTTTAATGATAAAAATAAAAAAATTTCAGTACATAATGGTTAAAAACCAAATAAAAAATTATATTGAAAATTATTTCAAGTGGAAATAAAAAGCGAAAGTCAATTAGCGACATCTCCTTTCTAAGACGTCAACGATTCTGGGCAATTCAATAACTCGTGTCTCAGTGTCTTTCATCATAGATATATAAATATAAAAATATCTAATGGCTAAGACGTGAGGCATGACGAAATGAAATTTTTTTGAAATTTCTTTGTGATTGTTTGTTTTACAATCGTGCCATCTATGTGTAAATAGACATACTTAAAGATTTATTGTCACCCTAATATGAAATCTAGTACAAATTTTAATATAATTCTAATCTAGATTTTTTCCTTACTTTTGTAGTAGCCAGACTACCAGAGTGAGGTGAAGCATTTTATAAAAGAGACAAAGCAAAAGCAGAAGAGATGGCCAGATCGTCGTTGCCATCGAAAAACTGCTTGATACGCCAATTAAAACCGTGAATACTTTAAAAATTTCTCCCGGAATGTCGTGTAAATCGCAGAATCGTTATTATTTAAAGTAAAATAGTGTTATAACGTATTTGGGAGTGTTGAACTTTGAAAATTTTTAATGAATATCCAAAGTATTTTTTTCTCGTCCCCTTTCATCATTACAGTTGTTTCCCATATCTACACCGAATAGTTCTGATTGTAATAAAAAATTGAAAAGTGGAAAATGCAAGAAAAAGAACGGAAAAGTAGAGAATTGTCTATGTCAAAGATTTTTCTTCATTAATCATACAATCATAAGAAGAAAAAAACGCACACAATTGAGCTTTTGTTTATTAATTTTTCCTTTTTTTTTCTGTCGTGTTTACGGAATTAATGCTTTAGTGTGTATGGAAAGTTCAAACGAAAAAAACATTTGCTCGCAATACTATTGAATTGAAGTGCTACGATTTGCTAGTGTGTGCGAGTTGTCAGATCGCGATTGAGATTTTTCTGTTTGCTATAGTTCGGTGTATACTCAGTTCGTTGAGGTAGTGTTTTTGAGGAAAAATCAATGAAATTTTACACAAGTGCATTAAATTTTTAACGGTAATAAAAAGTTTTAAGGGAATTTTTTTCGAATGGAAGGAAAGTGCAATGAAATTAAATCCCGTCTAGAAAACTTAAGGAAAATGAATGGAACTGTAGCTGTGTGCGTAATACTGTGCATTTGATAGGAATTCTTGACAGAATTGCTTTTTTTTGCCTAGAATCCCATCTGACGTTTCTCAATTGGAACTGAAATTTAGCTGGTGCAAGGCCTAAGCTCGATTTTTTTTATAAACTTTCGAAAGATTTTTATATTTGATGTTCTATACACTGTCCCATTTGAATGGTTGCAAGCTAGTCTATTCTAATTATCTAAATTCGATTTTCATCAACGATTCTTCATCAATGGGTTATCAGACAGACTGATGCTACGCAAGTAAATTTTATGTAATTCACTTGGATGAAAAACGTCCGTAAGTTCCCATCAGCTCTACAAATATCAAGTATCCGTCACCAACAACTTTTGCACGTCGGCTGTCATGTAACCTAGCTTGTTGAGACGTTTCGCTTTAATTACTTTGTACTCGTACAGTCTCCATGTACTTCTTTGCTCTACCCTTACTCTGTCGTACCGTATCCTGCAAAAGTCTGCTCATGGAAAAACTACGAAGTGTTGGTAAGTCATTCTGGTAGAATTTTCCATAGATGTATAGCTACATCTGGGCTAATTGTATAATGGGAAAAAAAGTAATGAGCAACCTTCAGACCTTGTATTCTTATAAAATATATTGGTAAGCGAGCTGACGTATCATCCCAGGGGTTGTGGGATACCTTCCTGCGCAATTGCCTTGGTCATGTGCTTCATTTGCTTAATACTTCCCTCCAATTTTTTACTCCTACCACTTATCAAATAAAATGACATGTATCTATTTGTTAATCTTAATGCCACTAAATGTATCTAACTACGTAAAAAAAATCGCAAGTACTACCGTGTATACGTGGCTTTGTGCCGGAGTCAGTAATAAGTAAACTTTTATTTTTTATTTTTAAGTTATACCTTTGTGTATAGAAGTATCTAGTGATTACAAAAAAGCTTGGTTTTTATAATGTCAGATGGCCCCACTAGTACCATTTTGAACAATTTTGCACGCTTCGCAAAAGCAAAGCTGTGCAACTGAAATTGGACAAGGGGTTCAAGGGATAAGCGTAAGAGCATAACCCACTGACTTATAACAATGGACTGAGCGATTTGCTATTTCATGTGGCACAAATATTGTGTTTCTGTATATCACCGTTAGAGCAGCCTTTAAAACTTTTACTACAAAAAAAACATGTAAAACTCAACCAGTCAGATGAAATTTTACACCCGAAAATCGAATTAAATTAAAAGTGTCCAAGTGATATTTTAATCGTTTATAAGGAATTAAACTCATTCCGACCTTAATTTTCAAAAGTTATTCTTAACTGAATCCTGCGTATGGGCAGGAGAGACGGAGCATGGTAAACACTATCTTTACCTTATCCTTTCTGCCGTGATCGCATCTGCAGCCAACATGAAAACATCAAATGGCATAAGAAAACGTTTAGTAAGAAATGTTTTGTGTTGGTAGCTCCAACTCTGCCATAGGGCGAAAGAGAAAATTGTAAAACTTGTGCCATTCTTTCCTATAGGAAAATGGTAATATAAGTCAGTGGCATAACCTAAATAAACAATAATGCGAAATAGACAACGCCCCAATAGAATATAAAATCCACGATGGCAGGACCTGATCTAGGGCAGGCTGAAATGTGTGCCGTTATGGGCCTCCTACATCAGGTCCAGACATCGCTGATTTTATATTGAAGCGAGGCATTGCTAGCTTTCCTTTGGTTACATCTGCTCTGCAGTAGTAGCGTCTCTACAACACAACAAGGTACTAATGTCGATTTCGATGGGACCATTTCAGTGTTGCACTTTTTCTGGCAGCGGAGAACTGGGAGCACTGAAGTCCATCGAACATATTTCTGTCATATTCCTTGTATTTGTGGGCACACGTATTATATACACAGATTAAATGTTGTTTATTGATATATAGAAACAAATTTCTTCTTAACTTAAAGCCAATTGCCCAAATAAAATTTTTTAATTCATTTAACTCCAAAATTTCACAAATAATAGCGACAGTACACTTCGACAGAGCAGATGATAATTCAACTTGAATAAGTTTTTGTAACACCGACAAAATATCCAGTGCCAAGTAGGGGAAGTCAGTGCAAACCTCGTGTTGCACTTCTGCTATAAAAATTGTCCCATCGAACATTTTCAGTGTTGCACTGCTGGAAAAAGTGCAATACTGGTGTTGCACTGAAATCCCATCGAAAAGGTATATGGAATACAAAATATTCTCATTAAAATTGTTTACCCTACATCTGTGACGTGTTTCGTAAAAAACAGACGAGAAAGAATATTGTGTTCTCTGTAACTTTTCTATACATTCGGACACAAATGGCGGAACGTGGTTCATACTTATAATACCTTGTATCTCTGTACCGTGCACAAGGGTATACCAAAGACTATAATACAAAGATTTGCAGACATATGGTATTGGTATAGCCTGTCTATCCCAGCGGGAAATGGAAGCGCTCAAAGACGAATGCAACAGTGCTTCCCCACCGTATTCTTGTTCATATCTTTTTGTTGTGAGCATGCCCGCAGAGGGAAGCGCTCAGTTGTAGATGCTTGGGAAGCGCACTTGGAGCTCTTGTAGGGTGGCACTCTTGGACCCGCTTGTAGGGTAACCATAGCAGTCTTGGAGCTCTTTTGGGGAATACAGAGGGAATCAGGATAAAAGCTTTATGAATAATTTTAGTTTTATTCTGAATGCGCTCCATTTCATTTTTAGTTAACCGCACACTTCAACTGACTACCTACTACAAAATGAAAATTCTGCTGCGCTTTCAGATGCATATGAGTCACCTTTTCACAACAAAAAACAGATAGGTTATGAATAAGCCTAAACTCAGAAATGACATCTTCCGCACAGCTTCCTTTGGCTATGGTAAGAGAGCACTTCGGAAAAGATATTTTCTGGCTATGGTGTTGAAAAGGGAAGCGCTCAGTTGTAGATGCTTGGGAAGCGCACTTGGAGTGCTTGTAGGGTAGCCGTAGCAGTGTTGGAGCTCTTTCGGGGAATGCAGAGGGAATCAGGATAAGGGCTTTATGAATAATTTTAGTTTTATTCTGAATGCGCTCTATTTCATTTTCAATTAACCGCACACTTCAACTGACTAACTATAGAATGAAACTTCTGCTGCGCTTTCATATGCATATATGAGTCATCTTTTCACAACAAAAAACGATATGCCTAAAACTCAGAGAAGAGAATAAAGAGAAGAGATCTGCTTCCGCACAGATTCCTTTGGCTATGGTAAGAGAGCACTTCGGAAAATATATTTTCTGGCTATGGTGTGGAAGCGCTTCCCTTTAAAAGCTCTTGACATATTTCCCGCTGGGATGGAATTTACTGGATATTTTTTCATTAGAATTTGTATGCATTTTCGGCAGCCGATAACAGCACAAATGAAAGTGTTGTATCTGAAAATAACTCCATTCTGCCACTAAATGAATAAAAATTGTGCCGAAACATTTTCTTTAAATTTCTAAGAAGAAATGAATGCTTATTGCTTAGCTAGCGTCTATGCTCATAAAAATTATTACCCGCTCCCCAAGCACTCGTTGTAATCCAAATGCATACATATGAAATGAAGAAATAAGGTCCAATAAATTTCTAAGAAAAAATTGATGACTTCTCTACATCAGGTCGAGATGTCGTTGATTTTATATTAGAAAGACGCATTGCTGTCGGTCTCCAATACTGCATACAAATTCTAAAGAAAATATTTCCAGTAAATTTCTAAAAGAAAATTGAGGACTTTTCTAATCAGGTCCAGGCTGTGGTGCTCATAATTGGTGGGGGTAGTGTACAATGCGAAGTTATAATAATTTCTCAACAGAGGTGGAATCTCTTAGATTCCTCATTATTTTTCACTTCCAAACTACGCAATGTGCCAGCAACATCTTTATTTTATAGAATCTTTGGTTATAGTCTTTGGATCTAGTTATAGATATTTATGTTGTTTTGTAGCTTCTGCGGCTGTAACAAAGTTTCGCGTAACGTAGCATTTTAAATTAGAATTTTCAATAGGCAAGCACAAAGCTCTGATTGCTTTCCAGTGTGATTTGTGGTTTGAAAGCAACAGAATTCAACGCATTTTCTCATTTTTTTGTGTAGCTATGTTTGAGTAATAAAATATAAACAATTTTCTTAAAGAATACTTAGATTTTTATGCTGGTAAATGCACAAGGAATTAAATAAGAAAATTCCTGAATAAAACTTTTAGTACGGAGGCCTATTTACATTGTGCAGAAGGTTGGAGTTGAAAGTAATGCATTTTTCCATAAGAACAAATGCTAAGAGAAGTACGAAATCGTACCACTCTAATATATTCAAAGAATTCGATGTCACGGCCTGGAACATAAAGACGGCAATGTTCAAGCTCTATCCCAACCGAATTCATGTCTATGCCACTGAGCTTTCCTACTTTGTATAACAGTTAAACATCTGCTTTCGCAAGGCTTTTTACTTTTTTAAATCTTTTAGAAACAAAAGTATTAAGCTCATATTCATAAGGTAGTCATACTTTGTGGCAAATAAAATTAGTTTTATCCTTTGAATTATAGCTAATTGTATTAAGTACAAAATAATTCATGTCGCCAAAAACATTTTTGGTGAATTTAACTGCAGTTTTGATGGTCAAGAATTATGACTGCTTTGTGAATATAACCCTAATACATTTTGCATTTCAGGGACAAGAGAGCTTGTTTCAAGTTGATTAATGCAAGGGTTGAGACATACACACATCATGTAACATGCACAAGCTCATAACTAAACGTCAAATATCAAGCTAAGCACACGAATTCAGACAGGTTAGCTTCGTCTTTATCTAATTCTTATAATAGCTGAGCTTGTACGACTTCACTATCTGTTACAACAGGACACACACTTGGATTCGGATAGGCGCTTATAACAAATTTTTGCTTATTGAAAATTAGTCCCTTGACACGATGACACACACTTGAAACTAGACACTACGTAAAAACCGAATGTGTCTCAACCCATGGTACACGTAGATGATACATGGTTCATACACGTTCTTGAGACAGCAAAGAAAATTTATCATTTCCAAACTGAGTACTCGCATACTTAATATAATAATTAATAATTATTAAAAAAAAAAAATAATGTAAATATTTTTCCAATTTTAATTTCACCTAGGGCTTTTGTGCACGGGTCACTGTTAAGGCTTGTTCACGAGCGCGATTTATCGCATGCGACAGAGCTCTGATTGGCTGCAGCAATGTAGTTGTCGCTGAACATGCTTACTCTTTCTACGTTTCATGCGATACAAAAATTAATCGCAGCAATGCTCTTAGTTTGGTGCGATTTTCACCTTAACCTCAACATTTACGTTTGTTTACCTTTGTAATCGAATGCTAAAGCTCCGCAGTGATGTCAAAATTTATTATAATATGTAAATACATAAATATATGTAAATTTCCCACTAATATCTCCTTGTCACTATAAAACTAAACAAATTAAGTTGTAGCCTCTGTCAACCTTGTGAACGTATCGCGCGATAAAAACCAGTCGCAAATAGATATAGATCTATAGAAAGAGCAGGACGTCACCAAAATATCGCACGTATCATATCGCGCTCGTGAACATAGGTTCATTGTAAATATGGACTGCTTAACAATTTCTATTTCATGTGGCCTCAATTGCTTATGTCAAAAAAGTCCTTACGCCGCGCCGGTGACAACATTAAAAATATCATTGGCGGGAAATTGAAAAAATGAGTGCGCAGCTCGAAAAGTGATTATAATAAATCCTTTCGAATTTCTGCTGCATATCTAATGAATATATTGCCTTTGCTAAAACACTTTTATCAGTAATAAACCTAAATTAAAAACATTTATTTTGACGGACCCACTTATTATTTGTTGTTTACAGTTCTCTCTGTTGGTACTTAGTGCTTAGACAGAAACAGTCAGCAATATATATAGAAATGAGTCCAATTTTGCAGTGCATTTCTATGAACGTAGTCAGTCCATATTATACATGTCAGTGAATCTAGGTACAGTACCGACATTTTCTTACCGGAAATAGATAAAAATGATAGTTGGCGTACATTTAGACAGAGATGTAACCATTTGTTTGATAGTAAAAAAAAAACATGTTCAGCACGCGAGAATATGTGGTAGATATACGCAATGGCATCTCCCCTTAAGTTTCTTTCTCGTGGGGCAAAAGCTACTGGTGTGCTGAGACCAGGCTGAAGTAGATCTAGGGTGTTTTTGTTTCGGTGTTAACCCTCAAGCCCATTTTGTGTTCGACTTGCCAGAGTCATGGCACTCGTGACGCCCGAAGCTGTCACTTTGTTTTTGCTTGCTACTTGGGTTAATTCCGGGTTAACCCTACCTGCTCCTGCTCTTGACTAGGAAAACCCCGGTTTTTGTTTTGAAATGTCAAGTAAAGAAGATAGAAGGCCTTTGTTTTCATATTAAGTTGGTGATTGGGAAATTTTAAAGTTTGTAATTTCCATTGCGCAAAAACACGAACCTGACATATCGGAGTTAACAGCTTTTTGAACTTGTTCTGACATGTCCTCGGATGTCCCAGGTGTTACGTTCCGGAAGGACAAATAAAACCGCTCCTGGAGTGCATTCAAAAACATAGCTACAGTTGACTCTAGCTGACTTCAATAGTTCCAAAACCCAGTAGTCAACTAATTTATGTCAGCTGAGTTGACTTTTGAGCGTTCCGAAACATCTGAAGTTGACTTAAGTAGTCAACTATCCCTGACTGTGCTCTAAACTGCTAGTTATCTAATATATAAACCGTGACGTGAGTTGTCAATTGAAATATTTTGTTTGGCGCGCTCTTACAAACGTTTTGCGAAATTTATTTAATTTTCTCTGGCTCATTTCGGATTAACACACAGTAATAAAATATTAGTTTTAAGTATCAATAAAATTATACAATCAGTACAAATGACAGTCCTAATACTTTTAGCTTACTCAGATCGTTCCAAAACCTCAAACAGCTTTAGTTAACTGCAGACAGCTTGACATAGCTCTGACATAACTCTGACATAGCTACAACTATAGCTGCAGTTGTGTTTTGCACTTAGCAACTTCTGACATTTAGTAACATGATATTCGGTGTTTACAGCCAGCTGTTGCTTTTTTAGTGAATTCAGAAATGTGGAAATATTGAATTAATTTATAACTTTTAATATACTATTGAAAAAAAAGATATGAATATATGTACTTCAAAATACTTAAATTAAGAACACATAACGCCGAAATAGGAACGAAAATATCCATTATTTCAGTTTTTATTTTCAGTTAAAATTGTAAAGTTTTTGACAAATTTTTCTGTTAAAACGAACTATAAACAATAACGTATTACACGAAGGCCACTGACATATATCCGCTTACAGTAGGGGCAAAGTTAACTTAATGAAATTAATATTATGTTATCTTTGGTAGGTGTGTAGAAAATTAGAGAAGCATCATATAGTGTGTCTTCATGAATACTGCAGCTTGCATATAATGCTTGTAAGAGTACGTTCGGAAAGAAATGGGGTGTTTTTTCTTTGCATTTGTACAGCCGTAGTACAATCAGCTCCCTCCCACGGAAAGATAGAGTGGTGCTCAACAGAGCGAAAATGCCTGAAAAAAGGTCATTTCCAAAAGATAATTGCCTACTTTCTGGCACTTATTGAACTTTTTCAGTCATTTTCTCTGGATATTACGAAAAATTGCAAGAAACGCAGAAAGGGTTACATTTTCGGTAGAGAGTGTGATAGGTAATTTTAAAGCTAAGGTTTTGGGCTTTCAATATGAAAAATTGGTATTGATGACGTGTTTTTTGATAAAAATAGTAGGTAATTAAATAAAAAAAAAGAGTTATAATTCCGAACTTTCAACTTTGTTGAGCCTTAATTTCAAAAGGGAGGGGAGGAGACGAAAAATGTATAGACTACTACTAGAAAGGTCCAACGATTATCAATCGAAGAAGTTTTAAATCATCATCAGGGTGTAACGTTACAGGGTGAATTGTGAAAACATACCGAAATATTTTAAAGCCCCGTTATCTCGGAAACCGTTAGGATCCCCCCCGTCATACAATTTTTTGTTCGTCTAACCATGACCTCCGTAATTGTCGGATATTACACCACATACGGGACACTCTGTATATATGTCGTAGACACTTGATGTAACTTAGCACTTCACGAAAAGTCTAGGCAGATAGTGTAAGAGTTTGCGCTTAATGACTTTTTACATGATGTGTCCAAAATTTTTAGTCACTTCGTGAAATGCTACAGGACTTTACGCCGATAGTATAATACCAACACGCCGGCGTGTGTGTGTGTGTGGCTGTCTCGCAGGCGTGGGCGCGACCTCCTCCTACACCACTAATCTACCTCTCGTAGCATTCGGTTATCTCTAAACATTTCACACGTATCATGTAAAAAGTTATTAAGCGCAATTTGTTACACTATCTGCCTACATTTCATGAAATGCCTAGACTTTTCGCAAAGTGCTAAGTTACATCAAGTGTCTACGACATATATATTTATAATTTAATATAATACATGTCTTATACACGTATATATGTATGTACTCTGTTTTTTAATCATGGAACCTGTATTTTTATATTTTACTTGCAATATTTCTTCTCATTTCTCCACTTTTAAATATTGCCAGGGGATTATTTCAAAAGTTTGCGACACATAAAATAAAATCCAACACTTTTTACTAAGGATATCAGCGGTAACGCGATATCCTGCTTTTCCCCATATACAGGGCGTATTTGCCATGGTGGTCCATAGGAAGTGATAGTACTCACCTAGCCAAACAAAAATTTATATAGCGGGGGAGTGGTTAACATAACTTCTTTTTATAAGAACTTTAAACTGTAGCCGTTAAAGAGTTGTTACTTCATAACCTATTCAAGTCATGCCGAAATTAGACGATATTTGTTTTAAAATTACTGGTTTTCAGTCACTAAAGGCCGCTACACACGATCAAGCAAATTGTACGACTTGTGCATGGCCAAGTTAGTTTTGTTCGATTTTTTTATTGACCCAAAATAATAGGGTAAAATGTTAAGGTAATTTTATATGAAGATAAAACAACTATTTTGATTCTTTAAAGACCCATAACTCCAAAAATATCAGTAACATGACATTAAAGCTGAATATGTTGATATAAACGTTGATGCACTAAGGCAAGACTGAGAAACATCATCAACCCCCAGTAGGACCAAGGGGGAAAGAAAATAGACCTCCACCCATATATTTTGTTTTCATTTATCATTGAGATCTATCACCTCCTTCCAAAAGACCATCCTAAATGGGAACAGCCTGCATACGTACTTATGTACAATGCAAATGTCAGTGAGTTGTAAGTCCATCAGTTTTTGAGGATAATCATAACTCTAATCATATATGCTCAATTTCTGACATGTCGCATCGAACAATATGAAAAGCTGATTGTTACTATCTGACCTTATTAACTCCAGCTTGTAGTCGTCAAATATTTAAGTATAGGTATTACCAAAAAATATATACATAAGTAAAAGAACTCGCAGCAGAAGCAAGCAAATCGACTTGCAGATTTTTATTGTAGAGTTCCGCCGGCAGTACCGTAATTTTATACAACCATGATTTTTCACGTCTCACTTACCAATCCATTTGCACTCGTCGCACAAAAATTTTACCATTATTTTTATGTACCTAGAATAGCATTCATATCTGTTTTAGAAAATTCTCGGAAATTTTTCTTCGTACATAAGTAGGTATTACTTTTGACCCGCAAATCTACTGATATGTTTTTGCATGGAAATCCTCGATTGAAATTAAATTGTTTAACAAGGAAAATAGCTAGAATTGGACCAAAACCAATTCTTACGATACCCTAGGCTTAATTAAATTCGTGTTTTCGCATCTATTTCTAGAACTGTTCGTCGGACAATAAAAATGATTATAATCAATTTCATATACCATTTTATATTCTGAAAAACCTTTCAGTACAATAAAAACGTCTAAGTAAGACGTATACATAAAAAACACTTCAATGTTTGTATGGCAACACCAAGGAGGGTCGCCCGATTTAGTTGATTTTTAAAATTTTATTTACAATTTTTATGAAAACGCCATGTACAAAATTTCCGCTGTCTGGGTCGACGCGATCTCAGGCAGTGTCTAAATATGTATATAATGAAAATGGAATTTTTGTATGGCAACCCTACGAAGGTCTTACCTGATTGGCCCATTTTTAAATTTAAATCATGCAAAAAGCAAAAAAAAATTAATATTGTATTATGGGTGTATATTTAATCCAATCATTGTTTCTATGCCTTACGAACGGAATGATAAACTTAGTATACGCTATAGATTTCATTTAGATATAATAGCTTTGTTATTTAAGGGCTGGCTATAAACTATAAAGCTGTCAGCTTATGGAGGCTAAGGAACAACGCTAAAAAATTACTTGAAGACAAATGATAGTTTAAGCAATTGGTAATAGACATTTTAATCGCCGGTTGCTTTCCATAAGAAATAAGCGATATTGCTGAAATTTTGATTTTGAGGCTCACTTAATCTAAAATATAATTTTTCAAAGGTTATTTTCCTTAATCTCATCGAGGAAAATTAAAAACCTGTTTCCGATGATTAAAAATCACAAGAAATGCTAAAATCAAAACTAAACTTACCAACACTAACCTAATTGTAAGTTGCATAAAATAATTCCGTTTGTGACTTCCAAAGTCCCACAGATTTTTTCTTATTTAGCAAAAAGCTTTTCTTACTTTTTGCGGAGAAGTATATATGGGAATCTACTTGCAACTTTGAGCCAAGCTCTCGTCAGCGTTATTCGTTTTTATAGTTCGTTTTCTTCCGCGATTAATTTTTCCACCACACCATCGTGAAACATGTTTATTCTTGTCAAAAATTTCTCTCTGATGAGAACT
Source organism: Dioctria linearis (assembly GCA_963930735.1). NCBI lineage: Eukaryota > Metazoa > Arthropoda > Insecta > Diptera > Asilidae > Dioctria > Dioctria linearis. Next base: position 81,844,175 of record OZ005741.1, on the reverse strand, counting down.
CAAGTGATGAAATGTGAAAAGTTGAATTTGAGGGAAAAAAACGGCAAGATTTTTTTGTTTTCAATAAAAGTCTAACATTTTGACCTTTTGTGAATTGTACAAATTTCTACGGCATTTCATAGTAGATTCAGAGGTGTGTTCTTAATTTTTTTTTGTGTTGTTTAATTAGTAAGACTAAAAAACGTTGTGTTCAACTTAAGATTGCCTAGTAACAAGAAATGACGACAAACTTACAGCAAAAAGGCAGCCAGTCAACCTGCATTCTCTGTCGATTGTAATCGCAGAGGGTGGTTTGATAGCAACACTTAAATAATGATTAATAAAACTAATATACTACACGATACTGTTCTTATGTAGTATCACCTTTTTCTCTTCACTTATCAGTGATATCATGATCTGTCGAAAAAAAAAGATCAATCTTCTTTTAAAAATATGAAAATGAGTAATTTTTTTTTGTTTTTGTTTTTTTTTTTTTTTTTACATATTCATTGATTCATTGAGTTGAAGCAATTATTTTGCTTCTGGGATTTTTATGGGATTCCCCCAAAGATACGTACGTTAGTACTATTTAATGACAAAAATGATTTTTTCTTACAACCAATACCCGTGATAATTTACAGTCCTCGAGTTATCGAGTAATTTTAATTACTTTTGGATGAAATTATGACTATGACAATTTTCAAAATATCTGATATTTTGATATTGTACATACTTTATTATTTTTGTTAATAGGTCCCAAGACTGTGAACGAATAGTTTTATAATATTAACCCAAAGTTTTACAATGGCAGCTAACAGGTTTCCATACAAAAACGGCAATTTTCGTCTTTTCATTGCTCATATTGGTATATTTGATATACATATGTATGTATCATAGTGCAGTGCCTGGAGAATAGACCCGTTATTTGTCTCATCTCCGGTTTTTTAAGTAAGCCTATTTGATTGTCTCAGCCCTGGAATACACTCAAAGGTGACTTTTTAGACCACCTTAGAAGGGCTCAGGACCCCTCTTCGATTGTGATGAAATTTACCGGGATGATAAAGAATGTAAAAATGTTCGGCCGATCATTTTTTGTTTTGCCCCTTGATCCCTTCTCTCTTTTTAGGAGAGGTCAAAGTTCTGTGAATTTGGGTTTTTGGTGAAAAATCCTATTTTCAAAAAATCAAACTCCCATGAGTTTCAAAATTAGATAACTCAAAATTAAAGCCGAATACATCGGCATTTTTTGCACATCGATAACTAACGGTTTCAAAATAAAATTATAAAGAATAATCCACTAAAAACTGGGCAAACCAAAAGTCGATAAGTTACAAAAAGTACTATTATTAACAAAAAAATCGTTCTACTTGGAATCATAGTAATATTTTTCGCGCTGGGATATTCCCTTTAATATTAGACCTCAATCATTGGATTGGAATATTTTTACATTCTTTATCATCCCTATAAATTCCATAAAAATCGCAGGGGATCGGCCAAAAGTGTTCGGTTTGATAAGGAATCGCTGTATTTATATAGTAATGGCTTAAAACGCTAGACCAAAGATACGTTTAGATGGTACTTCTTTTTCTGCAATATGAAGCATCCAACTACAGGTAAAGTAATGTATACGATGGCGCATACATCAAATATGAGCGTATGATTAGACAGCTTCTTGCAATTAAAACACACGGTGCAGAAAGTCACTGCATGACATCTATTCGAACTTCTTCCAAAATACTCGAAAGCCTTTCTAGCATTCTAGAAAATCGCGCATCCATTGCTTTAGTTCTTTTTTCTCTTTTTTTTTTTTTTGACGACCCCAAAATATAACGCCGACGATGACATTTTTAGACTGATTTAAAGTTTTGCCTCTTGATAATGTGTGAACAGAAAGCGGCAGGAGTCATAGCATCCTTTATTTACGCCTTGTAGCATGCTACATCGTATGCAGTGTTGCATCCATTGTTGCACGAAAAGAGGCACCATCTAAACGTACCTTCAGAGACCTAAAATTTGTAATAAAATCAAACCAGTTCGACAAACTTAGGATTGTCATACAAATTCCAATTTTCAGGTAATATTCGGGTATTGGGTCGGAAAGTTCGAGGTTTTTCTGCATTTCCAATGATTATAGAAATTCATTGAAATTATTTTATGTCTATAGAGACGAGAAATTGTCCAGCTAAAAACACGTTGGCACAACGCCCTTGAATGTTAGATGCAGTAATTATATTATATATTGAATCGATTGGAATTACTAAATATATAAATACATATACTCATACGTACTGCCGTTATGTCTATTCGCTTACTGTTAATGGAGTTTGGTATGTTCAACATGTTAACTGAAGTTGTTAATATATAAATTGAAGCTCACAACTGCAGTTTTTACGAAAGCCAAACTTCCAGGGTGAGCTGACATAAGCTAGTACTTGCCAGTATATAAGATTTTTTAAACCATTTGCCAAAAAGCCCATAATTTGAGACACTCCTAGGTGTTGAGCTTTAGACAATAGGCAAGACCAAGACAGTAGCGAGCTTTCATGAAGTAAGGAATTGAACGTAGCGGTAATAGGTAAATCATCTGATCCAACAGATTATTGCAAAAATTAATTTTGGAATCTCGTCATCTAAAGGAGAGGTCATCACCCATTATAACATGTTATGCTTGGATCTTTTAATTAGTGTGCTTACCATTCCGGATGTGAACACCAGATTTAAGTACCTAAATATTTTAAATTGTTGAATACGTTCACTTGAATATCTATTTCATAACAATGAAAAATTTTTTACTTAGGTATAACGATATAAAAGTAATTCGAGGGAATAGTCCAGAATAAAAACAATAAAGAAATTGTTCGATAACAATACGCATATGTAGGTATGTAAGTAGTTAGTTTTTTATTTTTCGTAATTCAAAACAAAAAACAAACTGAAGCAATTATCTATCCGTAGGCTGTAAGGTCAAACTTGTCACTTTTTGTTTTTATCAAACAATTCCTATCTGATTCAAAATTGTCATTAGGTTATTTGGACATCTTCAGTTTGAAGCAGATTAAGTTTTTTTTATAATTAATGCTTTCTCTCGACTCACTATCAATATAAATAGCATCACAAATAAATCCATAGCAATAGAATGAAAAATGCTCTTCCTATTCAGTATTCACAATCACACATATAAAAGTAATAAGAATTAACTCAGACCTAAGGTGGTATATTAAATCTAAGAGTCTGTGGTGAATCATAAAAATCAACTTTGATATTGATGTTCTTCTACATCTCTTTGCGTTTCTTTACTCCCTACCGTTATTGCACATAATTTCACCTTGCCGTCATATAACTGAACTGGTTACAACTGAAAACTCGATCTTTTACTACCCATTGTGCTTAATACCAGTAGCCAACACCTTAAAACCGGTTTACTTCGGAGATTTTTACATTAAATTCCGCCTCACGAGAGCCCCTCCGACTATAAATGACTTTAAGTATCATCGCAACAGCTGAAGGTAGAAATTTCTTAATGTTTTCTTAGGAATCAATTTTTTGTGTTTTTTTGTTTTCTTTTTATTCGTAATAAAATGAAAGCAATATGTTATGGAAATCAAACGTTTCGTGCCTAACCATTTATGTATTTCATAATTTTGAAAGCTTATTAGAAGATACCTCAGAACTTCTACTTCGGTTAAATTGGGGCCGAAAAAATAATGAAATTCTCTGAAAATTTCCTAATTTATTATATTTGAACTCTTCTTTTTTACCTTTCAATTTGCGCCCAGAGCCATTATGCATACTGTGAAATGGTAGTAGAAGTAGCGATAGCTCATTGCAAGAAACTATATTATTAAATTAGTATTTTTGCAGTTGGAGCTGTCGAAAAAATCAGTTGAAATCACTGAGGGTCAATGGGATTTGCTTTCATCACTATATTATGTAGGGGAAACCAGGGTTATAGACTTCACAAATAAATATCTCTTAAATTAATAGAGCGAATGAGCTCAAAATGTTAACGTATTTAATTAAATTTATTTGAATAATTTGTACGAGCTGGCTCTAATTCTCACATTTCTTCAGGTAGAGTCGGATTGTATATGTATTTGGGGGTGTTATTCGTCCAATCATTGCGGATACTATAGGAGTATTGAGACTTCCCTCGCTTTATATGTGGCTCATTTAATGAGATCCTCTTGATCTAAAACTTTGACTTTTTCAATTCAGTATGAAAATCTAATTGTGATATCGTATTTTTTGATAAATTTACATAGTAAGTAGTTAAGTGAGTAAAATTGAAAGAAAATTCCGAAATTTTTAGTGTTTGAACCATAACTTCAAAACGGTCGGGAGGAGTAGAAACAGTTATGGCTCATTAAGAGGAGTCAGTACCAAGATATGCAAGTTTCATACATTTTTCAATGCGAATTGCTGGTAAAATATTTGTAGCAGAGTAATGATTTATATCTTAAATTAAAAGTAATGAAGAAGTCTAGTAAATAATGTCGGCAAAAATTTAAAAAAAATATTTTGGAATGGAGATATTATCTCGGAAATTTGTAAAAAATGATAAAAATTGAGGTCTTTTAAATCAAATTCCTATGAGTAGGTATTCTCATTGCTTTAAATTGTGACTATTTTAGAAAGATAAAGCCTAGATCTAGCAAATAACGTCGAGTTTTTCTCATTTTGCTGTTTTTTATAATTATTTGAATCTAATAGTACTAGTTTTTCTCCCAATATCTCACCGACGAGAAATTACATAATTTCGTTGAAAGTTATTGCAATACAAAGCAAAAGAGCACATCTAACAATTATTGGCAAACATGCATTGGTTATACATGCAAAAATTTTAATTTTCACTTCCACTTGAGTCGACTGACTATTCTAATTGAGGATTTTAAGATTTTGAGTCGGAACTAGTCTAGAGCTGCTACTCGAAACTCCAGCTGCGGTATAGAGACAACAAAGTAACCTTGTTTTGGATTCCTGTACACGAAGGAGTGTATGGTAGTGAAAAAGCGAACGATCTGGTTAAAACCGAAGCCGACAGCCCTACCTAACATTTGGCTTAACACAAAGTCACTTTAGGGAGGAACTGCAAAAATGGGAAGATGGGCAACTAGATCTTCTCTGGCGTAGCACGACCGGTATGAGACAAGTGAAGGAAGGAATTTTTCACCCATTCTCTCCAGGAGCGCAAACTAATTGGTTTTAGCAGACAATCACTCAGGCTGTTTATTAATATAGTCACTGGGCATGACCTCTTCCATTATCTTCTGAAGAAGATAGGAAAATCCAACAGCGATCTGGGCTTACTGTGCAAAGAGGTAGATGATAACTCGAAGCATGTTATATTTGAGTGTTTCGTGCTTGCATTTTTAAGATTGCAAATCACTAGAGAAGTAGATACTTATCCTCCAAATAAGGGTTTCAATCTAACCTTCAAGAGAATAATCGAGCTTGTAAAGAGGCTAGATTTAGATTAACCACAGAAATTCTCAAAATATAAAAATCTATAAAATTGCTCTCAGAGACTTCTATCCCCCTGCGAACCTTTTTATATTCTAGATGAAATCTATAGGGTATACTTAGCTTGTCATTCCGTTTGTAATGCACAGGAAGAATGATGGTAGAGCACAATGGATTGGACACCCACGCATCATATTAAAAGCTATTTTGATTTTTGCATGTTCGTCCGTCTGTCTGTGCGCACGATAACTCGAGAACACTTAGAGAGCTGAAATTTTGTACACGGACTTTAAAAGAAAAAGTAAAATTAAGTTCGAAAATGAGACAAATCGGGCAATCGTGGGGTTGCCATACAAAAATTTCGTTTTCCACTATATATTTGGATATTGCCTGAGAACGCGTCTACATAGAGAGGTGAAATTTGGTACATGGTGTTTTTATAGTAATAGCAAATAAAATTTCAAAAATGGACTAAATCAGACAAACCCTTCTTGGTGTTTCCATATAAAAATTTAGATTTTTTACATATACTGTGAAAACGATCAGTCCTAGACATTTTTTTTGTACTAAAAACTTCTTCAGAATACGAAATTCTATAAAATTGGTTATAATCATTTTTTCTGTCCGACGAACCGTTCTAGAAATATATGCGAAATCCCTTTCAAAAATCATACTTGCATAGATCGGTGACCATACGAAATTTGATACGGGCATCTAAGCTAGGGTATCATAAGAATTGGTCTTAGACTAATTCTAGCTTTTTTCAAGAACATTTTAACACAATAATGGACATTTGCCATCCTAAATGTCTACATACGTATGTTTATTTACTATATACATATTTGGCTATTAACATTACTGCAATTAAAATCGTTCTTCTCCAATTACTTACAATTTACATTTACAATTTGGTTAATTTTACCAAATTCTTAGCTCACTACGAGAAAGCGTACTCAACTACATGTACATATATGCAGATTTACAATTTTAATGGATTTGAACTACATGTAGAAATCAAAACAACTTACATAATATTGTATCGTAAATCTTTACCATAGGTCCACACCTGTGCCTGTATAAAAACTTTCATTTGCAATTTAGGACTGTAATGTTGATATTAGATCGATTTTGCAATATAGGTTGTGGAAAATTAAAAAAAAAGGAAATCATAAATTCACATCCATTTTTTAATCAAATTTAAATTCATAATCTGCTCCGACAATAATTAGTTTTGTTTGAAAAAATCGGCAAATCCTTCAACAGCATTTTTCTCTATTCACTACTGCACCTACTCCATGATATTCCCAGTCTCATATGCGTATGCTCTTTAAATATTCTTCCTTCCTTTTCCTTGCCAACCGCCTCCTCTTACCAACCACCGAACCTACCCTACTACACCCGACGGCCCTGCATTTCCAAACAAATGCCTATTGCATGTCGTTGTGCACACTTTAGAGCGTTTTCACTGTCATTCCATCTAGAAAGTCCAATTTTTGCAGTTAGCAACAACGAAGACAGCATGAAAGTTAGTAAACGGCAATAAGTATCAGCGGTAGCTGCCGACGGGGAGTTAAAGATAATCTCAAACCCCAATACTGAACCCTTTAAAACGTGAATCCGACTATATGCGACTCATTTTATGCGCCTCAGTTACTACTACTACTAGACTCTCGACTTTCTAGGTGTTATATTAAGTAAGAACAATGCATCTAACACAACACATAGGAATACCCTGGAGTTTGTGCTGAGCTGTACATCATACACAGCCACATCCCTTTTCCATAGCCTATAGGCACATAAATTTCACTATATGTTATCCAAAGCTGCAGCTTAAAACATACATATACTCACTGGTTAAGTATCATTAAATCAGGGGAAAGAAAATCTGATGAGATCCTTTTGACATGGGCATGTTGCGCTCTGTAAAAAGGAAAACTGCCTTAGATTTGCATATTGAAGCATTCTTTATAATCCCTTTTAAGATATGGAAAGCGTTGGGGGCAGAATGGATTTTTTTTCTAAAACTTTCTTTCCGCCTCTTTTTTCTGAATCGGTGAAGTTTCTTTGCTGCAGCTATATATAACTGAGAAGCGAATTAATTTCAACTCAGCCATATGTATATCGGTCCTTTCCCCCTTGTTGACAAATTTCATTGGTTTCTACCACAAAATTGCACTTTAGTGGATATATGCATTCCATACATAAAGCCTTTCTAATGAAAAATTCTGTATATGTTTTTATATTCTATTTTGCAACAGTGTCAATGCCCGGCAAAATGAATGTATATGAGGACAACCAAATGCAAACAATCAGTGTGGCGTTAAAATCAGTTTTTTTTTGAAGTCAAGTCTTAAAATGTACAAGCTAACGAGAAAAGTGTAATAAATTTCCTATATATAGTTAATAAACTATAAAATAGTGTTCTGAAAGAAGCAAGGTGTGATAAAATGCATGTACCCCCATTTTCAACAAATTTAAACTACGCCACTGTAACTGTTTCTTCTACAACATCAACGGCCGGTACACCGTCATCAAGTGGACAACAGAAACAGCAGCACCAACAGCAGCAACATCAACAACAACAACAATTTCAACAGCAACAACAGCAACAAGTACAACTTCAACATTACCAACAACAAAAGTTGCATCAGCATCATTTGCAAAAGCAAAATTCTTTATCGTTTTCACAGGCTGGAGGGGACGTTTTACTTCAACGTCCGCACTTAACTTATTCATCGTCTTCATTAGGCCAGTGTGGTAGTACACCAACAGCGACATTTACAGCAGCTATCATCGATAATGGCAACGACTGCAAACATAGAATCAATCAGCAGCAAAGTAGTATGCTGCAGGAGTGCGATACTGAGGACGAAGTAAGTATTATTTTCATTTATCAGAAATAGTTTCAAAATTACATATAAGACATTGTGTGTATACATTCTTAAATCCAAAATAATTCAAAACTGCAAAGCTTATGGCTCAACATTGAATCTATCGTACATATTTGAGGCGGTGAAAACCAGAGTAGGACAGGTATAAGAAAAAGTGTAAACAATACATAACCCATAAAGGGTTGCATTTTGGGTACATATCTACAAAACCTCTGATCTCCCAAACGAGGCATTTGGGGGATGACAAACAATGTTCAGTCAAGACATTTCAAAAAATCGACTAGCATACTCGATTCTACTTTTTTTTTCGAACACCTTGTATAATCCAGAGTGTAGTATATATTTGGTTAGAGCAACGACCACTGAAACAGCTTCCAGTCAGCCATACTCAGAGCTCAGTGCTCCGTTGTGATTATGTACCACCACTATGCAAACTACCTAAAAGTTGATTAGACTACGGGAAGACTAGAACTAGGGTTTCCAATTATCCGACATTAATGATTATCCGATTATCGAATAGTGAAAACTCAAAATATCCGGATAATCCGGTTATCCGAACAACAAAAAACAAAATAAAATCCAATATTTCATGGTGTTTTATATTTTTTTTTATTCAAATATTTTAATTATGTATGATTTAAATTTATTTTGTTTTTAAAAAAGAATATTTTAAAAAGTTATTGCATTGAAAGTTTCAAAATTCAGACGAGTTCTAAATTTTGTCTTAGTCAGGGCTACGATTGAAACTGTAAATGCTGGCTTTATTGTAAGAAATGCATTGAATAATATGTTAAATAATCTATCCTTGTTTTTTTGCGTTGCTCTGCTCATCAACATACATAGGTAATTGAAGAAATTGCCACTTCCAGTTATCGCTGCAGACTGACAATGTAATGGGAACACCTTTTGAATTAAAATTAAAATATTTATTGAATGTGGTATATTGCCTGCTTCTAAGAAGATTTACTTTCATAATCATTTTATCTCGACGTTCATCCATTCGTTTTTTATTCTGTTTCGATAAATTTTAACCTAAGTTCGTTCTAAACTCGTCTAAGCTTTTAAATAGAAATTTATAAACACATTCAGCGGTCAAAAGTGTCGCTGAATAATTCCTTTGCCGCAGTCTCTAGTGGTGATAGGACATCTAAAATTTCTTTTAAACTTGATTGCCTTTAAATGGTTAAAAATTAAATGTCGCATCGTTGACTGCTGGCTTACCCGTTGGTTACGTGAACAAGTCGAGCCATCGTCGATTTTATATACATAATCCCGCCATATATGGATAACGCCATACGGATAACAGAAAACTCCTACACCGGAATCTGAAAAAATCCATAAACAATGTATATACTACCTTTTTGGGCGATTAACTCAACTTTTTATTTCTAGATATATTTAATTTTTAACCACACTGTTATCATGTAATTTCAGTGCTTAGTAGGTTTTGTTATACCCTAGATGAAATCTATAGGGTATACTAAGTTTGTCCTTCCGTTTGTAACGCATAGAAATAATTATGTAGAGCAAAATGGATTGGACACCCACACATAATATTAAGAGTTATTTTGATTTTTGCATGTCCGCCTGTCCGTCCGTCTGTCTATCTGTCTGTGTGCCCACACGATACTCGAGAGCGCATGTACTTAGAGAGCTAAAATTTTGCACATGAGAATTTTAAAAAAAAAGTAAATTCAAGTTCGAAAATGGGACAAATCGGGTAACTCCTTCAAGGAGTTGCCATACAAAAGTTTCGTTTTTCACTACTTATTTGGACATTGCTTTAGAAGGCATCAGCGTAGAGAGTTGAAATATTTCTGCGCGACGTTTTCATAAAAATAGTAAAAATAATTTCATAAATGAGCTAAATTGGTCCATATAAAAATTTTGATCTTTAACATAGGTATTCTGTGAAAACAATCAGGCCTAGACGTTTTTTGTGTACTCAAAAGTTCTTCAGAATGTGAAATGTTATGAAACTAGTTATAATAATTTTTACTGTCCGAGGAATCGTTCTAGAAATATATGCCAAAAACCACTTAGGCAATGAAACGTACACAGATAGGTGACCATACGAAATTATATAGACCCAGTTTAGACAGGTCAGTTTCAGTATGCTGCCTCTGCTGCACGAAATCTGTAGGTTGGCTGATGCTCCATTCCTGCTCCCAACCATCATATTACTGAGAAGTTTTCGTGGGGCAGAGGCAGCTTATTGACCCGTCTAAACAGGGTCATAAGGGCATTCATCTAGGGTATCATAAGAATTACTCTTGGACCAATTCTAGCTTTCTTACTTGTTTTATTTAAAATTTGGATAAAAAAACATCCAAGACAACTTATTTGTTTATTCAAAGAAGCTTTAATAAATAAATAATAATAATAAATACAACTGCCACTTGAGAAAGTAATTCTATAATCTTTTAAAAATAGCTGAACAGTTAGAAAGAAAACAGTATTTTCCTGATAAAAAAAATATCCGGATTATCGGATAATTGAGGAAAAATATCATGATTACCCAATAGTCAAAATGGGTCGGATAATCCGAATAACTTGATATCCGGATATTCGGATTGGAGACCTAAACTAGAACCAACCACAAGAATTGATAAATTTTACTATTGCTCCTTGCTTTTTCTCCCATCCCAATTTCTTCATTGTTTGATAAGATTCGCACACCAGATGTTAAATGCTTCCCACCCTCTCTTCGTCCGTACAACTCCTACAAAAGTTATTGTAGGGACCTGAACATGTTTCGAATGTTCGGGAACGGTCTTAATGTTGCGTACATTTGCACGAATCTTAATCATCAAAGCTGCTGAGTTGTACGGTGTAGCTGGCTCTAAAGATTCTAACTAATATCGACAGTTGCACAGTTGAGCTTTCCATGTGTGAAAACTAGATCAAACAAGCTTTTCATTGTGTATTTGAAGGTTGCAACTCAGAATTTCTGATTACCTCACCGTTATACTCTATTATTCTATTATTTGTTAGTCCTAGTTTTCGAGCTTATTAATTTTATCTTCTCATTTTTCATCAGGCAGACATTAAAACCAAATCATTGATTTGATTATTCTGCATGCTAGAGGTGGGAAGTATCAAGTTCACAGTTGCATTGTACATAGTATGCAGGCGCATACTCCTTACACGCGACATCTATGTTTTTTTATTACATTAGATTTTGTAGAAGATACATCGCTATTGCTTCGCATCTTATAATGATAACTTACCGTAGAAATCTAGGAGTTATGTGATTACCTGTCGAGTTGCTGAATCCAACTCAACAGAAATAGGCCGAGGCAATTACTACATACTGATTTCTTTGCTAGCTTTCACCTGGAACAAAGCAATAGCATCCAGATCTTGGGAGATATCCTTTGGAATAAGAAAGAAGTTAATTGTTGAGCTTAACCCTAATTGTAATCCGTGTGATAACGTGTTTCCTACTATAGATCATATTACACAGTTTGACTGAAAGTCGTTTTATTTATTGAAAGATACAGATTTACTTGGACTAATTAGGGCAAGTCGCCTTCGTTGGAATATTTATTTGGAATTTGACGGCATGTTCTTAGTTCAGCTCAGTGGCTTCTTGCTTCAATATATTCTTTGAAATCTTTTCGATTCTTATTTATTTTAAAAACAGCACTTTGACAAAGATCTTCAAATGATCAAATCTCACTCTAAATCTCGGAAAAGAAAGAATCTGTAGTTTTTGAAAATAGATCAGGGCCGACTTTTTTTACATGAAAACGGTCTTTTCTTCACACTTTATACTAGAATTGGACTTGATCTATCGTTCTGAAATAACATTGAAGTAACTCTTCCTGTCACCAAGAAAAGAGATCCATCTGAGCTTATTAAAAGTTAAGCTTAAGTACATCCTCTTTTATATGGAGGCATTTTTTGCTGCGTAGACCGGTTTAATTCGAAAAAATATGCCCTTATTTTTAAAATAGCTTATAATATACTTGTTTACAAAAAGAATTATCTGGATCGGGCTGAATTGAGTGTTTAGAGCCGCGCATTACAGCTGAGACACGTTAAAATTAGGTAGGCCTTTACAAGATGGGGATCTCGTAACTGATCCACCAATTCAGTATGTGAGTTCTCCTAACCATTGGCAGTACAACTTACTTCTTTGTCAACTTCCACGACCCTAAGTATGCTACATAAACACCATATTCTTCCGAATTGAATAATGTTTCCCAACATCCTTCCACTATGCTTTATTTCTTAATGTCTGTTCTCCTAAAAAAATTTTCAATGAAATTAAACATATTGCAAGGCTTGGTAATGTCAGTGCATTATTGGTGTGTAAGACCTGGGCAAAACTCTTTCATATCGATAAAATGTTTGAGATATCACCTACATATACCGCCTTCACAAATGGGATCGGAATGTTCGGAGACAAGAAACTTTTATATACACAACTTCATTCCAGAGTTATGTTTCCATCAATTGACAGTAAATAGAAAGTCTATGTAGTCAAAACACGGATGATAATAATCAGGCATGTATCCAAGGTGATCCAGCAACAAGGTGAATTGTGCAGTATTAAGTTACACACCCGGCTAAAAGTTTTCATTTCTTCAGCTTTCCAAGGAAAAAATGTCAATATGCTATTGCATCGAGAAAAGTGTATAAATGGTTGCTGAAAAGCAAAAAAATTTCAATTAGAATATGATATGTGCCCTTTATTGAGGACGATGGAGTTTCAAACGAAGAAAATCAACACCATATGACGTGGCTCCCAATTGACAGTTCGAGAAGGCCATACCTTATTAGCCTTCCTACCATGCTGTACACCTGCAAGTGCTCAAGTTCGCTCTCGCTGCTTATGTTTTATGAGAGACCTGATCATCATGGGGGGGGGGGGGGGGGGGAGGCACGATAAAACGCTTCGCTCAGCCCACGATTCCCTTTCAGAGAAGTGACGCCCAAAACGAACCATCGCGTCAAGTGGCATGTGGGTCAGAAGGTTTTCATGTTTCAGCCCACAAGCTAATGAGCAATGGGAAGAACCAGTCCAGCTGTCCTCCCAGCATCCCAATGAGCGCAATCAGCACACAGGCTTTTTGGCATCTGCCTGGATGACAAGATTCAGGGTTGCAGATTAAGTAAGACCTCAAGGGCAGCAGTTGCCGTGAATGGCATGGAGCCTGTAATTCCCAGGCAAACAAGCTCTTGCAGGCCCGCCAGCTTTCGGATAGAAGTCCCCACTTGCGTCCTCGGCCACCATAAGGCCTATGTGAACATAGGTCTTACACCCGAGCTGTACATCCAATGTACAACACTCGGTTTCATGCCCCATATGCAGCCAAGGGTTCTCCTGCATTGAGCGAAGACTCTCATAGCCGCATTCACTTTTTATCTACATGTAAGTATGTCCCACGAGTCAAGGTAGACACCGAGGTGCTTGACATAAGGAGACGGTTGCAGAGTGTGTCCAAAGAGCTTTAAATAAATTTACTTAATGACCGTGAAAACTATTCAATATATGTTTTATAAAAGGGGTTCCACACAGGAGTCACGTATTCTAGTAAACTGCGCTGCGTTTCCTGATGTGAATTGAAGAAAAAAATGTTTTAAAAGATTTACAAGCTCTAAAAATGAATCCAAGCAATTTAAAGGATTTATTTACAGTATAATTAATTTGGCAAGAAAATAATAGTTTATCATCAAAAACCGGGAAGTAGTAAAGATTTTAGACTGAGAGAATATTTCTCTGTTCTCTCTGTCTCCGTCAACCCATACCTGTACATGTACACACCGCGATGCCAGCCATGCACATAATTTCATGTTTCACTTTGCTGCCTGACTGCTTGTCGGCCACCAATTCCTAGCTCATCCGCTCATCTTACTATTCTCCCTCTGTTCTACTGCAATGAAATGTAAATGAAAATTCTCTCAAACAAGGTATTCTTGATGAAACCGGTTTCCTAGAGAAGAGGTGAAAGAAGTAAAGAGAGCACGCAATGCAATGCATGGGCATGATGCAGAGAGTTTTCGTAAAATTTGTGAGAGCGGGTCGTATTATTACGACCCGCCATATAAAACTTTTAAATATATGGGATGCGTATTCTTTCTGTTAGATTTTCTTTGGTACTATGTAACTTAGCAAATTTTATAGTGACCCTTTTACGATTGAAAGGAACTTGCTTACATTTATTTATATTTAATGTTTAGTAGTTTTCGACGCACCATTTCTCAACCATACTTATGTCTTCTTGCAATCGAGTACAATCTTCAGCATTTCTATTAACAAAAAAAATTTAGCATCGTCTGCGTAGAGTAGACAATTCTAATTTAGATTTATTTAAATTTAGATAAATGACCTTCCAATTTATGTAAATCACAAAAATAAACAGGCCGAGGATAGTACCGTGGGTGATACCCGAAGTTTATGCAAAGGCCAGCGATTCGAACCCATTAATGACTTCAAAGCTGTGTCGTCCGTCTAAATACAAACACATTTTAATGAGTACCTTATTTGGTTGAATCTTATCAAAGGCTTTAGTCTTTAATTAATGTTCATTGTCCACAAAACTGCCTTAATAATAAGACAGCCATACATTTTAAAGAGTCAGTATCGCTTCAAAGCAAAGTCAAGTCAACTTCAACACTGATGAACTCAATATTTTTAACTGGAATTGCGTTATGAGAGCCATGAACATAAACACCTGTCACACGATCGTTTCATAAAGAGACATTTATTGATATATTACATTTTAGTAGAGCATAAACACTAGAATCCGCGAAAGCCTCCTGCAGTAGATCAATTAGTCTTCTAAAACCGCTCAAGAATGAGGCGAAGACATTTTCAATGGGGAGATATTACGGGTTAGTAGAACCTAATCTCTTTTAACCTTGAGCCAAATATCTAGAATTATTGCTGGATTCTAAATTATATTGGAACGTACACCTGACACCGATCTACGGCATAAAACCCAGGACCATGTATTGGATCTATACGGCGTCATAAGAGCCACGTTGACATAGTATGGGGCGATTACATGGTATTATATGGGGTAATCAACTACATTTGTAATCAAATTAATAATCACGATTACCCATAAATCATCATTAATCATGACTACTTCGAGTAATATTAGGAAAATGTAACCGTAATCATGATGATCATATGATTACATTTTTTTGATTACAAACGAAACTTTTCAAGAGATATTAAAATTTAGTTCTAAAAAAACAAACAATATACATACATACATATGTGATCGTAAGAATTTTTATTATATACTGTTGCATTATGTATTAATTGGAGTCAGTGTAAGGAATGTTAGTGTATCTTTCTTTTTTTTTATACATATATATTTATAGATAAGATAGGGGATACCAATGATATGATGCAAAGCACAGCATAGCAAGAAGGAGATAGGGAAATGGGACATGACGAAAGTGGCGGAGGTGCAGATGTATGTCACTCTTGAGCCTTCGCAGATTGTAAGCCCAAGGAAAAACAAGCTGAAGAATATTCCACATTCGCACAGTTCGGGATAAGAAATCATCACGGAATTTTACTGTACGCCCGAAAGTGATCAAACTAGATATTTCATCGGAACATTAACTCTGTTTGTAGCGATAAACGAGCGAAAGGCATCCAACATTCTGGCGGTGCTCGAGTGAGTCGATATGACAAGTTATTGTCAAATCGCCAATGAGTTTAAGGCTGTATTTTGGACAATATCAAATGAAACTAAGGTTGTACGACCAGCCTCGGCCCAGATGTGGGAATTGTATTCCATTCTATGTCTGATATAGGACTTGAATAGGAACGCTAGATTTGACCGGTTGAAATGTTTCTTACACCTTTTCAGAAGGCCAAGATATTTCACAAAGAAGATGTGGTCTGACCAGCTTAATTTACTGGAAATACTAAGCCAAGAACGCTTAGTGACGGTAAATCGGAAATGAAATGGGAGTGGTTAAATGGAGATCTTGTTTTAAAGAGTTGAAACAGCTTTGGGTCTTAGATGTATAGAATTCGACGCAGCTCTTGTTATTGTCAAGAGGTAACAGAGCAGAGTGGGGCACAGCGGCATTTTTAAAACTTCTCAGGAGTTTCTTGAGTGGACGCAGTCAGTTTGTTAGGGTGAGGTCTGCTCGGGTGAAACGTCTCTCTTATCTGGAGTTCCTCAAGGATCCATACTTGGCCCCTTGCTGTTCAGCCTATACGTGAATGACATTACTGACGTAATATCAGATGCTTCCATCCATCTATATGCAGACGATGTGCAAATGTATCTGAGCAGGCCGATTGGCTTGACGGAGGACTGTGTATGCCGCTTCAATGATGACCTGCAACGCGTATATGATTGGTCACTACAAAATAACCTGGAGTTGAATCCCAGTAAAGCAAAATGCTTAGCGATTTATAGGAATGGAATTGATCCTAATACCGTCCCACCAATACTCATTAACAACACCGTTCTACCATATGTTGATTCAGCTAGGGCTCTTGGCTTTGAGCTTAACTCTAAGTTCACCTGCTGTAAACATATTGGTGTTACGATAGAAAAAATATATGGGTGTCTGCGGCAGTTATGGCTGAGCTCTAGTTTTCTCTCACTTCATATGCGGATGAAGCTGGTCAGGGCTTTAGTGGTCCCTCACTTCACATATGGTAGTGTGGTTTTCTCTGATCTTGACTCAGTCTGTCGAAGGCGACTCTTGGTAGCACACAATGATGTGCTCCGCTTTGTCTTTAAACTGCCTCGCTTCAGTCATATATCATCTTATTCAACATGCTTGTTTGGTTGTTCTTTGGATGCATACCTAATCCAATACAGGTTAAAATTTCTGCACAGACTAATATATAACCAACAGCCCACGTACTTATTCGAAAAGCTTAACTTCTTGCAATCGGCTAGACACAGGAATCTTCTAATCCCTAGTTGTAGATCACGATTTGGCCCGCATTCTTACTTTTTCCAATGTGCTCGCCAGTGGAATCTATTGGCACATGATATTCAGTGCACGAGTGGCGGTAGAGCTTTTGGCAGACTTATTAAATCAGTGACTCTTGTCTAAATCGGCGGTTATCATAGTTTGGAATGTTGCTCAACTAAATCCTTGCTTATTTAATTTCTCTTTCACTGTATTCTTTTTGCTCTCAAATATTCCATAGCTTAGTTTTACATAAGTATAGTATATTCTCGTCATTAATTTTTTTTTCTTTTTTTTGTTCTCTCTTCGTTTTTTTTTCTTTTCTTTTTTTTCTCTTTGCACTCAACTCTAATATTAGTTTTATTGTTACTTTTGTTTAATTAGTTCGTAGTAATTTTTTTCTTTTTATTTTTTGTCTCTCTTTTTAATCCAGCACACTACTGTACATCTTAAGATTGTAATGATCTTTGTACTGAAAATAAATTGTCATTATGCCAGACTCTATCAAAGGCCCTTGAAATATCCAGGGCAACGATTTTAGACTCTCCAAAATGGTGGAGACTACGATTCCAATGATCCGTAAGAAAAGTCAACAAATCTCCAGATGAGCGACCAGTCGAAGAAATATTGGCGATCGTTGATGAGTTGATTGATTTTTAGATATTTTATTAATTTGGAGTTAATGGTAGAATGAAAAACTTTGGAAAGAATCGAAGTGATTGCAATTGGTCGATAATTTGAGGGGTCGCTACCCTCTCCCTTTTTGGGAATTGGCTGAACGTGGGCTAGTTTTCAAGCAATTGGCCAAATTCCTGTCTAATAAGACAAGTAGATTAGTTTGCGCAGAGGCTTAACCAAGGATAAGGCGCCAATTTTAATTTTCAGGTTCGAAAACCATCAAAACCTGCAACTTTAAAGACGTGGATCTCCTTAAGGACCTAGAACTCATTCCCCTTACGGGTTTGTATTGTCTCTTGCACACATCCATCCGCGGGATGCCAAAGAGGTGCTGTGAATTTAGTGGAAGACGAGAATTTGAAGCGAATCGAGCATCCAAAATATTAGCCCTGTCCAGGGAGTCAAAACCCACTTCACCTTTGTTATGTAGTGAAGTTCTAGAGGAACTGGTGAAGTTGTTCCTGATTAATAGAGACTCGCATATATCGTGACCATCAACTTAAATTCGAGGATCTTACCCTTGGAAAATGCAGCGGCCAAGATGCATGTAGCAGGCTTAATTCTAGATAAAAACCTTGGCAAAGAGCACGCTACGATTGTATGTCGGAGAAATCCCTGAACTGGCTATGACATTAG
The DNA here is from genome assembly GCA_963930735.1 of Dioctria linearis. Taxonomy (NCBI): domain Eukaryota; kingdom Metazoa; phylum Arthropoda; class Insecta; order Diptera; family Asilidae; genus Dioctria; species Dioctria linearis. The sequence continues at coordinate 81,825,624 of OZ005741.1, read as the reverse complement.
ACCATATGCCGGCGAGACTTTCGTCTTGTCAATCAGCCAATATAGTGGTAAAGGACCGAGAAGCCTGGAAATTTCCAAAATTGGAAGTGGAGTGGAGTGCTGCACCTGAAACATATCCGAGCGTGGAAAGAGAACGTTTAGCAATAAAAGCGTCTTTATCTTCTCCGACAGTCAGTCAATAATTAGAGTTATTTCATCTTCCCCGGTGAAATCAAAGTTCGTGTGTAAGAATGCCACATCGCCCTTTGTAAACTGAGTAAATCCAATCGGGTAAGCCTGATCTGGATCCCTGAACATCAAAGCTTTGCTGCCAGCAAGAAAACTTGCTAGACAATGCTCACTAACAGTTGTTACACTACACCTCGGATCGGCCCAGAGCTAATGTGTGAGTTTTTCTCCGGGTACAGCAAAGCACTCCAATGCAGGGAGAAACATGTAACCTGAGGCGCTGGATCTTAAGCGTTGCCCCCGGAATAATCTCAAAGAGACATGTTTCTCGCATAGAATCTCTCGCAAAAGCTTCAAAGCTCTTTTTCGAAACAATGTGCTTTCTACTTCAGTTGTTGACTGAACGTCACTGATCCCCATAAGGTCTGGACATCTGGGTTTATCTGTGACTGTACCATACGATCGCTGTTTAAACTTGATTGTTTTTGAGCTTTCTCACAGACCTCCGCTTTTGCTTTCAATTTCATCTTTACATCTCTCTCGAAAAATGAGAGTTTGGTAGATGGCTTGTGAGAGAAAAGCTTTAAGCACATGTTTGTCGGTTAGCCGCAATAATTGGTGTCAGTTTTAAGTACGGTGGATGGTTATCTGTATTTTTCTTATTTGTGCTAATAGCTTTAAGCTTTGTTTGGTTGAATATAAGGTTTATAAAGAGCTGTAAAAAAGTGATCCAGGTTTATATGGTGGTTTTCTAATCTACTTGTATGTTGTCTGTGGTATAAGTATAATATCACAAATATAAATATAGAGATGAAGAACGCATATCAGAAAAATGAAAACCTTATAAAATTTCTGGTAACCAAGTTAGTTAGCTACGACGAAAATGGTAGAAATGTTGTTTTAACAGAAAATGTTCCATATGTTCACGCACTCACCCAAGTTTCTATCTTTTACCAGAGCAAAGCAATGAGAAATACTTTAATCACAGAAAAACTAACGGCAAACAAAGACTGGGCAAGTACCAAATAGACCTAAATCAGCAACGCTTCTCTCGAATATAAAATTGGCGATGCCTCGACATGCACTTGATGACGTAAGCCAACAATCCCTTGCTCCAATATTAAAACAGCGATGACTCGACCCGATGAACGGAAGAATTTTTTCTTAGAAATTTATTGGAAATTTCTTCCTTCGAATTTTTAAGCATTGGTCGACAGCAATGACTCGCTTCAATATAAAATGAACGATGCCCGACCTGATGTAGGGAAGACCTTAATTTTTTCTTAGAAATTTACTGGAAATTTTTTTCTTACGGGCCTTTTACAAAAAAAAAAGTAAAATTTAGTTCGAAAATGATACAAATCGGGTAACTCCTTAGTAGGGTTGCCATGCAAAAATTTAACTTTTCCCTACACACTACCCGAGAACACATCAATGTAGAGGGCAGAAATTTTGCATAGTGTTTTCATAAAAATAGTAAATATAATTTCAAAAATGGACTCAACCGGGCAACCCCTTCTTGGTGTTGCCATAGACCAATTCTAGCTTTTTTCACTTGTTCCTTAGAAATTTACTGGAAATTATTTTTTAGAATTTATATGCATTTTGGAGGCAGACTACAATTTTTATGAGCGCAGACGCGTAAATATGCAATAAAAATTTTTTTTTTTAGAAATTTACAAAAAATGTTTCGGTAGAATTTTTATTCACTTTAGTGACCGATTAGAGTATTTGCAGATACAATACTTTCATTTGTGCCTTTGTCGGCTTCCAATTGCCAATAAGCATTCATTTCCTCTGCCGTTGTCAGCCTCCAATAATGCATACAACTTCTAAGGAACAAATTTCCAGTAAATTTCTAAGAAAGAATTGAGGCCTTCCCTGGAGCTGCTAATTTGCTATCCGGAATAATTAAGATCCGATTCCTCAAATCCGACTGTCCGGATAATCCGAAACATCCTTGCGATTGCATTGCTTCATTGGGAAAATGGAAATTTATATTTTCCGAATGAAGCAATGCAATCTGGAGGAAATTTTGAATCTTTTTTGCTAGTCTGGATCCAGATATTTCGGATCTCGATCCAAATTTTACTTGGGGGAGTTAAGGAAAACATGAGAAGTGTGGCATTATTGAAGGACGGCTAACTCTGTGTGGGAGGGACGCAGAGCATTGGGTTTTTTCCTTCGGATTTAGGGTCTAGAGTACAAAAATATAGATGAAAAAATGTTCGGGAGGGGCTTTTGGGGATGGGGCTCGCACCACCCCTCATTAGGATTGTCCAAAATACGTCATGTTTGGTATAAATAAAAGAGAGAGGAGCGGGTAATCGAGTGGTGTACTTTTCTTTTTGATCATTTTAACTTCATAACTGACTTTTTACCGCCGAAAGACGGATTTTTAGCGCTTGGGTCATATACACCCCAGTTCCTATATTTTACATATATTTATTCCGTTCTTTGTTATTAGTACTCTGTTGTGAACATTTTTCTCATGGAAAATGAATGTCCACGACTCACCAGTTCTTCATAATGATCAGTTGAAAACGCCCATTTTTTCATCTTAAGAAAGACTGATTCAATTCTCTTGCAGATATCTCCAAAACTAATCACCGGACTCAAAAACTAATTAAATATTTAATTAGGAAACGAAATGTAGATGCGATTTAATCCTACATACAAGCTTTAATGTGCATATTTAAAATTTGTATAGCATCTCTTCTGTACTGGAAGACGACCAAATTGACCATTTTCGCGTGATTTAAAATTGTTCCATATTTATCTGCAAGTATTGCAAGGATTTCCATAATTTGTTTCTGTAAATGTAGCCAGGATATGCGGCGAATCCATAATTTAATTTAAAAATTACTAGGTACCTAGGTACCATCATAAAGGTCAATAAAAACAAATAATACTGTCAGTTGAGAAATATTCTTCTTATTTCTCCACAACTAACACAGCCGAGGGTTTTGTCGAGTGGAATAGAGAGTTTGGTAATTCTTAATACAAATTCCCCTTGTTACAGAGAGCTAGGAGTTAAAAATACTCAGAAATGTCTCACAGCTTATAAACACTGATAGTATGTGGAGCCAATATAGCTTGTGGGTGTTACCAAGATAGCATTATATATGAAAATTTGCCATTCTCGTGGGTTCAATACCGTTCAATTTGTTATGAAGCATTTGGAATTATTTTTAGCATCATATCATTTTTATTTCAAAAAAAAATTGAAAATGCGGTTGTACTGTCAGTATCGGCCAGAAAAGTAAAATTCTGACGGCCAGAACTGAAAATACTATTGAATTGTTCATTAGTACTATTAGTACTGTAAACAATAAGTTTATGAAAACGTAGCATAACTAAAAAAAGTAACCAAATATTTGAAAAGTCTGAATTTTTCCCCATTTGTGAAGCAGTGGTATTGGGACCGAATCAGTTATGACTGTTTACGAAAAAGCTTTCTTTACTTATTATTTCTAACCCATAATAAAATTTGAAGCTAGAAAAGCAAGTTAGAGAGCTTGATACACTTTTTCAAAAAAAATATGTATAAAGCTAGCTCAACGTTTTAATTCTTCTAGCCGAAGTTCAAAGTTGGCTATTGCAATTATGAGAAGTAAATTTGGCATTTTTCTATACCCTAGATGAAATCATTTCGTATATGAATTTTGTCATTCCTTTGGTAACTCACAGAAATAATGATAGTAGAGCAAAATGGATTGGACATCCACTTATAATATTAAAAGTTTTTTTGGTTTTTGTATGTCCGTCTGTCCCTCTGTCCGTCTGTCCGTCTGTCCCTCTGTCCGTCTGTGTGTACCGTCCGTCCTCACACTTAGGGAGCTGAAATTTTACACACGACCTTTTTATAACGTTTGTCTTGTTTCTTTATGGAATGGTTAGTAACCGGTTGAAAGGACTCTTTTAAATTTTTTATCCAATTGAACAGTGTCGTAAAAAATTCTTTGATAAATAATGTTTTATTTATTTTTTTAATAAAGAACCTTGAATTCCATAGGATGCTTTTTAATTATATTTTGCCAAAACTCAATAGTTTCTAGAAAAATATATTTATTTCAGTAAAAACTGTATTTAATGAAATCAAACATATTTCCCAATGGCAATTATAATTAGGTTAGATATCTCAATACTTAATTAAACAAAGAAAATTCATGTACAATATACTTTAAGAGTGTTTCTTTTGAATGCACCCGAATCAAAAATTGATCATGTATGCTCATTTTTAGCTACCAAATCAATACAAGTTTTTAATGTATCTCTTACAAACAATTTCACCACAGACCATATCTTTTTATTTACCACTGCCTCTTCAATTCTTTCTCATGTTCTTGATAAAGTTTGTTGTGCGTTTTCTGAATGTTGACCAAAATGCACCTTTAACTTTGCGCCACACTTCTTACAAACACTGTAACCATCATTTTCTGCAAAAAAAAAACTCCAGTATGATCAGGTCATTTGCACATTAGATGACTCATCGTTTTCCGTTGCCGCGCCGTAAGGCCCAACTTCAAAATATGTTACTTGAACTCGAAAAAATAAAAAGACAAGTTGGCTTTTTATTTTTACCAGAAAAAATAATAATCCTTTGAGCTTAGTTTTTTTTAACTTAAAATTATTATGACAGAAATAACAGTTTTAGTACAACTTTTCCAAGCATTCAAAAGCTTTCAAAACACGTCCCACGAAAAATATTTTTGTATATTCCACTAAATTTGCGCGATAATAATTTATTCCAGCATTTATTTTGTTTTGTTTAAAATTCTCAAAATACCAGTTATTTTCGATATTGGGCCATATAAGTAAGCGAAAGAGCAATTGAATTTCTAAGCGGTTACAAAAAATTTCAAAAACAAAGAATAGGCGACAAAGGGCTAAGAGTTCACTTCTTTCCTTAGTTCCTTCACCCTGAGCTATAATGGCTGCTTTTGGCGCCTGAGGCAAATGTATAAATTTGGCGCTGATCTATAAAATTCAACATAACCTAATTTAGTTTAAAGTTGAGCAACAATTGATCATGAGAATAAAACATCTGTACAAAAGAATAGTAAATAATATTTATTGCACATAAAATTATTAGTTGATATTAATTTTTTGCGAGTTATGTACATTTAAAAACATTGAGGTGAATCAGTTTGATAGAAATATTTGCAAGTTTTCATTTTAGCTAATCATGGTAGTCCTAATTATGTAATATCCCGCCAAATATCGGTAATTTGGGATGTTTTGCCCCTTTGCCTCCAAAGTTAAGCTAGATTCAAAAATTTTGTATGTGAAAGGCCTGCAGCTAGCTGTCTATATTATTGAAGTCTGTGTAGCTAACTAGCTTGGTTACCAGAAATGTTATATACATATGAAAGGCCTGTCCGGGTCCAAGTCTTCGTGTTCGTCTTGTTATTACAGCTAGTGACGTAACATCGAGTCAAGCTCTATCCGAATCCAGGTCTATGCCACCGAGCTTTGCTACTTTGTATGACAGTTTTGACATCTGGTTAGCTTGATCACAGAGTCAAGGTTCGAGTTGACTGATTTAAATAGACAACGTATTGTGAGGTTATGTTTACTTGCTGTCTGTGAAATCAACCTGAGCAGACGAACGAATTCGAACGGGTTAGCTTCGTCTTCGTCTAACTATTATAATAGCTGAGCTTGTTGTGTTATGTCACTAGCTGTAATAACAAGACGAAGGCGAAGACTTGGATCCGGACAGGCCCTTAATATGTATATTTACTTATTTGTGATATTAATCAGCTGTGAAAAGTCAACGAAGGGTAATTGCGGTAAGGCCTGAATTACAATTACGACTATGACTTGATTTTCAGTCGAAATCGACGCTAAAGTTAAATTTGTAATTAAATTAAGGCTTCAACTGCTTGAACAAACCAGAAGTGCTGTGCTACTGTTATTGAACTGAAGTTGGCCGCAGCCGACACCAACTTTGCACTTTGAACGTAGTCGAAGTCGAAGTGGCAATTGTATCTTGCCACATGTATTTACCATTTGGGCAAAGTCACAGTCGACTGATCGGTCGTGATTGTAATTCAGGCTTTAAGTTGAAAATCGGCCAACTTCTGCGTCATGGCTGCGATACCATTGCCTGCGTGATGTTTAGTTATTCAGCCTGCGTGGTGCCTACGCTGTATTTTGTTCCGGATCTAAATCCAGATAGTACCTACCTATCTGGATTTCAGGAATCGGATGTGGTTGTCCGGATATTAGCAAATCCATGATGTAGGAAAGCCCTGAATTTTTTCTTTAGAATTTCTATGCATTTACTGGAGGCCGACATCGGCACACATGAAAGCGTTGCGGATATTTGTTCTACTTTTCCAAGCTTTTTATGCTATTAGTTTGTCTATGCTTTAGGTCTTAGGAATGGCTGGCTGGTAGAGCAAAATGGATTGTACACACACATAAGTTATTTTGATTTTTGCATGTCCGTCTGTCCGTCCCCTCGATAACTCGGAATCGCACTTACTTAGAAAGCTAAAATTTTAAATTAAACAGGGCCCTTAAAAACAAACATTTCAGCTTAAAGTTCGAAAATGGCTGTACGAGCTTTGGTCGTGTCAAATACCTACTTGTACCTTAATATAGGCTCTGAATTACCTATAGGTAGGTACCATAAGTACAAACGTACTGTGTGCTGTTCCTTCCGTGCAACAATCGACGTGAATTAAACCTCTATACAATATTTACAGAAGGAGTATTAAGCCATATAGAATTAAATACCCAACTGCGTTTTAAGAGGGCCTTTTTCACCATCAACCGTATGTTTTCCTTGACGTATTCTTTATACATATAAAGAAAATTCTACTTCTATGTAGGTACACATATAATTCTTCAGTTTATGATCATAGAACATTCCCAGATTTTTTAGCCCTACTGTCGCTCAGAAAAATAAAATGAATGCTACTGTTCTTCATAAACGTAGGAAAATTACGTTAACCACCTATTCGTCCACCACAACCGCACCGGATGATTTTATAATAAAAAACGCTATTCGTACTTGGCGAATAACCAATTAAATACTAGCATGCATGTGTAAATATAAAATATATGTACATATTATATGTATATAATAAAAAACAGTAGAAAACCCCACTCACACCTCTTTCTATGGCGGGAAAACGATATTCGCATGTGATCCGAAGTAAAGTTAAGCATTCAAAAGCAAAACAGCAACAAAACGTAAACAATGCCTCAAGAAAGCTTCAACTTATGCTCTGTTGCTACTTGCTATGATAGCATGCTGTCACATTATTGCATGGTGATGTTATAGGCTATAGCTGCAACTTTGGATTCCATACATATGTACATATAGCCAAAGGTGAGGGGAAGTGCGCAGAAGTTTATCAACATACAAGTACGACCGAGTCGTAGGTGTCACTATGCTTCGATTATGTAAGAACATTCCACACATATTCATTGAGCATGAGTGCGAAAATACTCGTACGTTGTGTTCTATGCAACTGTGTAGGAATACTGTCTTGTCATGCGTGGAAAATGCGTGCATTGCACTCATTGAATTCATTCCATTCCGCATAAAAGCTTTTCATTGAAATTTTCGACGGGCATACAATCGAGGCTCGGATAATAGCGTACTTGAATATGCCGCGCTATTGCTAAAAGCATTATGTATGACTCATGATGTTATATGCCATACATATATGAATAGGTGCTCGGCCCGGTGGGTCTTCTGTTGCTTATGTGTGCGAAGATGACATGAGGTGGGGCTAACTATATATACATATGTAAAATCTCGAAGCACAAATGCTCAAAGCTTTAAAAGTATAGATGCCTGTGCTTCCTATGGTATGGTAGGCCTGACAGGCGGTGGTGGTGTAAGGTGTAACTGCCAACTGGTGGCGCAACGCGTTCTTCCGTAAAGCGTAAAATTTTCTCATTGAGGTATTTTTGGCCGTTCAACTGATTGTGACTTGGAAGTTGTTTTGTTGTCTGTCGTCGGCTGAATTTCGTATGTTTATTTGTAGCCGCCGCTGCTGCGGTTATTTTATTAGATGAGATTTTTCGGCTACCGATTTATTAAGTGATTATAAAGAAAACCTTGAAATATCTGTGCTATCAAGTATGGATAACAGCCAGGTAAGATTTGCCTTTATTACCTGAGTATAGTACAAATTTTTAAATCATTTAAAAGCTCAGAACCCGTGTATGTAGTATCTAGATACATATACCTAGCTTAAGACCATTAGGAAAGGATGGAATCTCTGTATGGATGTTCAGTTTAACCGATAAAGTGTTACAAATTCATACCAATTCATTCTAAATGATTAAATGTGCTGAGCATATTTACGAGTATGTTGATACATATTATTTCATACTATTTCAGAATTTTTATGTATTTTTAGTTGCCGACAGCAATCCAAATTTTCATTTCTAATTATTTCATTCATAAAAATATCACACCACCAGACGTAAGTATTCGATTGGTAGCTACCTAATTTGATTGTAGTTCAATTCAAACCCGAAAACACCAGTACCTACATAGTACATACATACATACATATGTGTTTCATGATTTATTGTTGCGAAATTAACGAAAGTCAATTTAACTGTCGGATTGGTAGCTAGCAAAAATGTTACATTTACCATCGATTAAGTGTCATGCTATTTAGTTATTTCCCAGCGGGAATCGGAAGCATCAGAGGATGCAAGCGGAAGCTCTACTCAGAAGGCACAGATCCATGGTTTTTCGTTGGACACCTTTAACCTTTTTAGCATTACATGTCATTAGGAGGAAGCAATAGAAAAACTTTTCAATGGACTAACATCGAAGCAATTGAGAAAAAGTACTTTGCTTCCTTCCACAAGGTTTCATTGAAAGCCCTGAAAATTTTTCCTGCTGGGTTGGTAGCTACCAAGCTGTCTGTACTGTCCCTCCGAGAAATGTGCACTATTTATTTGGTAGCCGTAAGTATACTGGTATCAAATAGATATTAGTTTATTTAAAACAAATATTATGTACATTCCTATAAAAAACAATAAAATAGAAAGTCTTTCAGTTAATAGTAACTCTGTTATCAAAAGATGACAGACCACCGTTAGTAAATGCCAACAAATTCAGAAATTGCAATAACATGCAGAAATGTATGTTTGTATGTGAGAATCTGAAAAATATTTGGTCATCTATGATCGAGATTCGAGCCTTGATACTCTGATTTGTACTTCTATATTCTACCCACTGGGTCATCAGCGCCTTCTCCGTTTAAATTTCTTTGAGAAACCTCAATGCTCTATCCAACATCTTACGAGTAAATAACTAAACGAGAGGCCCATCATCAAAAATTTTCGTGCCAATCCCAAAGCTGTATAAGTTTATACGCACACTACAAAAAACGCGCATTGTAGGCTAGGCGGATAGAAAAAAAATTTATGCAAACTACTTTGGCGCGGTTTTTGAAAGTATGAAAAAAAATTGTATACGAGCAGCAGTATAGTGGGGCTATACAGTAGGGCTATTACCATCTTTGGTTGCCCAAGAACTTCCTTAAAATATCATTTTTGGTAAAACTATATCAAGAAAATATATTAAAAATTAAGTACTTTTATCGAAATTACAAACATTTAGCAATATTCTTATTCCCCGGACAGTACTGATTTTGTCTGTCAATATTACTGACTAAAAACGCTATGCGTTCGATGAACTGACTAGTCAGTTCATTATTAAATGTCGTCAATCAGTGCAGACATTCATCATCTGTATGCATTGCTAATGATTTCTTTCTTATTCCGTAATTATTCTCTACAAAATAAAGATTACAATGTACATTAAACCCTTTCCAGTCATTTCCCACTCAAAAGAGAGAAGATTAGAAATATAAACACAAATTTTCACTTTCCGCCATCTTAATTGTACGTTTGACAGTTAATTTACTAGTCAGTAGTGACTGGCCAGAAGTCTTATCAGTACTAACTAGTGAGTTAAAAATACTTATTAGAGGGGGAAAACACAAGTCTGTGTTAGTGTCAAAGTCAGTTCTACTGACACGTGTAATCCCCGGGTTGGTTTCTTACTTGTAGGATCCAGCAACTCGGCCATCTTTAAATCGAAATTTTCCCTCAGATATCCGTACATCTTTCGTGCGTAATCTGAGATCTACTCTATTCCCTACGATCTCCCATGATGTAAGAATTGAGAAAAATATTTCCCAAAATTCCGCTTATTGTTGTACAGTTCTTTGAAAATAACAAAAAAGAGCAAGTTTTACTCTTTCGACCTAACTTCAAAAATTCATATCTCCGGTTGTATAAGCAGGTTTTAACCATCGAAAGAGTTTTGGAAAGGATATATTTAAAATTTTGTTGGAAAAATACCCTTGTTGCAATTTTCGTAAAAAGGATATTATAGAATAAGGGCTGTCTTTTATTCTTGAAAATTCTTTGATGGGATATATGGCTTATTTCGTTTTTTTTCATTGCTGGGAGGGTTTAAATCTAGGTTAGGTTAGGTTAGAGTGGTGGCCATCGTAAAGGCATGTACGACCAGCCATACTTAGACCATCTATGGTCCATTTTTATGTCACTTTATTGGGACCCTGTCTGCAAAAGAGACATAAGATCTAGGGAGTGCGTTGAACCAGCTACAAGAGTTAATGAACCTTACCAGGTCTTCCAACTCTTTGTTTGCTAATTCGCCCAGTTCGCAGAAAAAGTAGCTACCAAGCGTATTCCTCCTACGCTTAGCAAGGTTAGGGCATTCACACAGCAGGTGCTGAACGCTCTCAGCCTCGTCGATACAGCTTATGCAGAAGTCATTGTATGGAGCTTTCATTCACTCTGAACATTTTCCAAAGAGGCAGTGTCCCGTGATAACTGTGGTAAGATTACGCACGTCATTCCGGTTCTTCCTAAGCAGAGATTCAGTCTTAACAGGACAAATTTCGGGCCAGAGCTGTCTTGAAATGGCGCATGAGGTAAGTTCTCCCCATCTGAGATTTGCCAGCTTGCAGGTCTGTATACATTTAGAATCCTGTTCGCTGATTCCAGGCGCTGCCTTATGGACTCCTCCGCTAGACATATGTATATTTATAGCGGAACTCTTTCTGGGCAGAGCGTCAGCTGCCTCAGAGAATAACTATGTGGTTAGCACCCAGTGGCTCTGTGGGGGGATAAAAGATATACAACCGCATTCTTAAATTCGTACCCGAAAAATTTGTCTACTGACAACTGACAATTCTTACAAAGAAAAGTCTATCCGTCCTCACGATAACTCAAGAACGCGTCTTGGAGATCTGAAATTATGCAGATGGACTTTAAAAAAAACGTAAAATTAAGTTCGAAAATGGGACAAATGGGGTAACTCCTTCGTAGGGCTGCCATACAAAAATTTCGTTTTTCACTATATATATGTATATGTTGGTGTTGCCATATAAAAAATTAGCATTTTTACGTATATTGTGTAACGATTAGTCCCAGACGTTGTTATTGTACTGAAAAGTTCTTCAAAATATGAAATCGTATGAAATTGGTTATAATCATTTTTACTGTCCGACGAACCGTTCTAAAAATGTATGCAAAACCACTTCAACGATCAAACTTGCATTGGTCTTAGACCAATTCTAGCTTTTAAAAACATTTTCAATACATTATTTGATGCTGTGATGATTGTAGCAAATTTGTAAGTATAACATAAATAATTTTAGAGGTCGGCATTTGAAATATTATAGTCTACCTAAAATAATTAGAATTCTTATCGTTGTTAAAAGTGGAACAGCGAGAAAAAAGTCGAGATGAAAATACAGTTTAAAGCCTAATACTATAAGGCAAATGACCAGTCTTGTATAAGATAAATAAAAACAAGTAAAAAAGTTAGAATTGGTCCAAGAACCAATTCTTGTGATACCCTAGATGAATGCCCGTAATAACTTCATATGGTGAAGTTTGATTTTTGTAGTGGTTTTTCGCTTATATTTCTAGAACGGTTCGTCGGACAGCAAAAATGATTATAACAAATTTCATAGGATTTTATATTCTGAAGAAGTTTTCGGTATAATAAAAACGTTAGGACTGATCGTTTTACGGTATACGTAAAAAACCAAAATTTTCATATGGCAACACCAAGATATTGTCCGATTTAGTCCATTTTTGAAATTTCGTTTACTATTACCATGAAAATGCCATGTACCAAATTTCAACTCTTTACGACCAGGTGTTATCAGACAGTGTACAAATAAATATATAGTGGGAAATAAGATTTTTCTATGACAGGAAGGACTATGAAGAAGTTGCCCGATTTGTCGCATTTTCAAACTTAAATTTACGTTTTTAAAAAAGCCCGTACGCAAGATTTCAGGTCTCAAAGTGAACGCCTTCTCAAGTTATCTGTGCGTTACAACCTGAATGACAAACTTAGTACATATACCTTATAGATTTCATCTAGGGTATAAAAATTATCTAGTAATATCGGCAACTTGTTAAAAAAAGGCCAGCTCTCATGAAAATATTGAAGTATACATGGATTGGTCAACAGAATAATATATAGCATCAACCACTTTACAAACACTTTTACAAACTGCATACTATTGTAAATAAAATAGCCTTATTTCATTGCATACGGAAATATCAACTTTTATACAAGAACTTCTTCATTTTAATAAAAATATAGGAGGATTTAATTTATTTGTTTTACAAAAATTATAAACCTTACTATAAAAATATTCGTTTCATAAAATTATTTAAATTTAATATCTGCTTTAAATAAAAACGCATCGCAGCGTTTTTGTTTATAACAGAATATTTTAAAGGCCGACATTAGATTAAATGTTTTGAATGAATTGTTTTGGATAAATGATTATAGACTAGAAGTGGATAGGATATTGTTCATGGATAAATTGGTTTATGGACGTACTGCTATTGGATGAATTGTATTGGATAAATTTTCCTTGGGCTATTTGTTTTGGGTAAATTTTCCGCAAACCGCAAATATGATCCGTGCAGTTAATTTCTTTTCAGTGATTCTGAATACGGAATTGTCGTTCTGCTGTATGTACAAATGCTTCCCTCTCATATAAATCCACTTGTAATTAAAACCTTACATAAACTAATGTAAAATATAGCCAACTACAATGTAGCTTTGCTGGTCTAGCGCAGTTCTGTATTTCTGGTCAGGAAGTACAATTATGACTTCAGGATGGAGGATATATTGGTTTTACAAGTTTAATACGAAAGTGTGATAGTGATAATAGCACAAATGCAATGCAATGCTTTTGATCTTCGATTTCATAAACGAAGTGAAAAAGACCTACGGACAATACTGTCTTGGAATGATACAGAGAATGCCTTTATTAAAACTTAAACGAAGAAATTCTTTTTTAGTGCAGAAAAAAACTAATTTCAGTATCAATCAAGAACTGCAGTATCCGAAACTGCGATGAAAACGCTTTCTGTACCTCTGGTACCTTGACAGATTTCATAGACAAGGAGTCAGCACTCAATTCTTTGAATAAATGCCTCTAATATCTCAAGGGGGAAAAATTTGAGACGAGATTATCTGCAAAAAAACAACAAAATGCATGAAAAACATAATTGCGGAAAAACTATTCGGAATGAGATACATATGAGGACAGTGATAGTGGACTCTCCTCTTTAATTTGACCTATTACCTATGTCCTAACTGTAGCCGTTAAACAGTTAATAGCTCATAAATAAATCGAAATGTGCAATAATTTTGTTTCTACTTCAAAGCTTTATGACGTATGTTAAAAATCAGGAATGGGGTACTCATCACCGATGAATTACTAATAAATTAGTAAAAATTCTTTTAAATTTTATCGCAAACTAACTATATAACATACATATGTATTCGTACTATATATAATGTGGTGTAGGTATTGCATAACTAAATTTTTTTCAAAAAAATAAATAAATATTTAAATAATATTTTTCTATGCCAATAAATGATTAAAACGGTCAGTTTCAACCGGATTTGAATAGTTTAGAATTCAGATAAGCATTTTTCATTCCACTTTCCTTTTGTAAACATTATGCCTCAAATTTGTATACCTATCGAGTACACACAAAAAAATCTTATCTCCGAGACTACTATTTTTATACATCTTATCTCATTTCCCTGGCAATGGAAATTTAATTTGTTTGCAAGCGTTAATGTAATTTAATTGACTAACTAACATCAAATAATAATTATAGTGATTCATTTAGAAATATTTCACCCTTTACAATTAAAGAATAATTTTGCATATTAATATGAACAGCTGATAATAGGTGTTTAGAAATAATATTAGTAAATGAGGCGTTGCCACTGGCAGAACGTAGATACTCAAAATAAACAAAAAAATTATAAGAAGTCTAAGATCAAAATATATATGATATATATATTGATATCCTAGATGAAACGCCCGGGAACGTAGCCTCTCTTTTGTTTTAAAGAGCCCCTCATTCATATAAGTTCGATAATATTTGTTTTCACATTTTTCCTAAACCGGCTCATCGGTTTCAGTTCATTATACATATCTGCGTGCTTTCAAGCAATTTCGACATGTGTGCGAAAAATTTACAGCTTATCACACTCATTTCATTACACTAAACAGCATCATTGAGCAAATATTGCAGTCCAAGGGATTCTAGATATTTGAATTTTTTTTTTTTATTCATTATTATTATTATTTGTATACCTAGTCTAGTTCTTGTATATTAATATGTAAATTGTCGAGGGAGCTTTAACTTTTCTCATCCATAAACAACATAGACCTTTAGCGTCATGTCAAAAAATTTGAATACCTAAATATTAGTTGTAGAAATCCATATCTAGTATAGAGTAGTTCAAAGTCCTCTGACCGTGAGTAAGGACGATTTGAAACATTTATTATCAGTCACTCGCAATTGATGCAGATTTTTCCAAATGGAATGATTTTTCAAATTCGCATAATGATCCCAAATCAAGAAAATTCTAGGTCCTAAAATGAATTATTGACAGCATACTCATATCTGAATGCTGACAACATTACCTGAATGTATGTCAAGAAAGAAATGAAATTATTTTTCATCTATATATTCCCGTTCCTCAAGTACCTTTAATGCGAGTAATGTGGAGAGTTTATTTTGCTAGAATAGATTAATAATGAATTCAAATTGATTGGATAAAAGTGCTCCGTAGTTGGCCATCAATCCTATGAAGAAAAGATCTTGTGTCCATATCTCGGCGGTGTACGATTTGAATGACCTTCTTCGAGACACTTAATACACCTAGTTTTCTCTTGTAATAAAAAAATAGGCACTCCCAATAGAAACTGCATAAAGCAATACATAACCACGCGTAATACTACTGCCAAGTTGCAGATAATGGGCTAATGCTTTTGTATAGAAGTGCTCCATCGGTCCACTCATAGTTTTTGATTTTGTTATGGACTTTCGAGTGACGACTATTGGACGTGAAGTCCATTCTATCAGCATGAGCTGATAGCTCACTCAGTGATCAGCGATGACACAGGGCGGCATGCTAGCATCTTGGTTATTGCGGGAGAGTTAGTGGGGTGGGTATCCGAAATCCTGCCGCTGTCACTGCCCATATGTGTGTCTGACACAAACAAACAAGAACACATTCAGCCCTGAAGGGGCCCTTACACTGCTTACCTTTACTTCTGTTGAAGACGATAATGTTAATGTCTTCAGTCCATTGCCCCATCTACTCTGTGACATTGCGGGCAAAATTTCACAATGTCCCTAATTGACCTGGAAAGAAAAGTTGAGCCAAGTGGAGAACCTTGTCAACCTTCATCGTGAGGCGAGCTCCAGGAGAGTGAAGGAAAAGCAAAGCCTCGCATGTCCATTATGTTACAATTAGATACTTTATTAAAAAAAAACGTCAATGTTACACTCAACTGCAACATCCTAAAGTGATAGGATAAGTCATTCTATTAGCCCTCTTCTGATGCCAAAAGCTATACTCGAGCTCTAGCGTTCTAACCGTCTCAGTACCCTAACACTATATGAATTTCAGCAATATTATATACTAAGTAGGCGCATAGACTTTTACAAAAGTTAATCAAAGTCGGGAGCTATACGAATATTTTTAACAGTTTAATATCTCCTCAAATAGTTGCAAACGTCTCGAACCCGACATGGATCAAATCTATGTTGAATTTAAATACATTTCCATTTCTCTTCCTTTGGTTACTCCTGATGAGTGGTGCTACACTGAGAACAAAAACCTAACCGCTAAATTACAACTCGATACTTGATAATGATAGATTCATCTTAACTGGAGAATCCCGTAGAAATATTTCGATTATACCACACGGCAGATGCCCAAGAATTGGTCGGAGGATTCAGAAAAATAGTCCAATGACGAGTTACAGTTATAATACGGCGGATGCCGGTGAATTTCTTGGAGAATCCAAATGCAAATGCCAATGAGGCCTCGGTAGCTCACTGACTATCAACCCAGGGGTCGTGGGTTCGATTCCCACCTCGTCTTGGGCCTGTGCTTCATCTACAAATTTTTCCTTCCTTTCGCTATAAAATGACATGTATCTACATATCTCTATAATTTATTTAAGTTGGTTTGCTAATAATGTATGTATCTACTATGTAACTCGCTATGATGTGGTGGGCACTCAAATAAATAAATGTTTTTTTTTATGAATTTAGTGGGAGGAACCAGAAAAATAGCTGAAGAATTGACCAAAAGTATTACACGGTGGATGCCGATGAAATTGCTGCAGAACAGGACATACAACTGTTGAGTGATTTTTTCTTGCAAGTAAATGCCACATTCTCTGACGCTGGATTTATCTTACCTATGGAATAAGTAAATATTTAGCCGACTGTGGCAGATATTCACGCCACTCGCTAAAATTAGTTAATGCGATTATTTCTGGATGACAAAATTCTGTTCCCGCCTGGTCTTGTCTTCTAATTTCTATTCCACTTAACTTATTTTGACACCTCGAAAGCTCTTCTTCTTCTTCAGCCACCTTTTTTTTAGTCTTCAGCCACAGTCAGGGTTAAAGTTAAAACGTCCGCTCGTGTCGAACGTGATAGCACATCGCTGTGGAGACTAATGTAAACACTGCTACATCTGTCTTACATGTAATATGTTGCTGCATGCAGCACGCTACGACAATTTTTATACTTTTACGAAATTAATTGGCAGAAAATAGCGTACATAGCGCATTGCAAAACACAAGCAGTTTTCCTTTTACCTAGAATACGACAGTATAAGTAAAAATAATTGTAAATATTTTCACGTAGAAAGATGATGCCCTGGTAAACCATTGCTGGTTTCCCAAAGATTTCTTGACGAGTCCCAGACATAAAAAATGAGCCTTAGAATTTCAGGGTGTTAGAAGTTGATTGGTCCTTTTGTATGGAAAACCCTATATCTTCACACCACTCAAGATAAGGATGCCATTGATACATCATTCAAGGGGGGCTGATGCTTCCACATAGTGTAGGAGAATGGTCGTTTTTGGTCTAGTGATAGTAACAATGAAATTTTTGTCATTCCAAAGATCTTTTGATATGCAATAACCACGTCATTAAAACTAGCTTTTTGTATCAAATATAAGGACCCCAAAATTTCAAAAAACGTACGTAAAGTTAGCACCTCAACTTAGTTTCATTTAGTTGGGAGCTCTTATAATTTGTCGTGGAACTGTAGATGGTAATCGGGCATCCAAAACAGAAATAAACGGTATTGAACTATATATTGTTGCGAGCGTGGCTTTTGGTTCGTTATTTAAAACACAATGCTAGAGATTTAATTCTTAAGTTCTTTATTTTCGCTCTACACTTATAAAATTCACAAAAAATTAATTAATTAACTCAACTTTAATTACCGCTAGTACTGTATATCCTAAATTCGCCTGTTTATTACTTTCGCTGGTAAACACTGCACTGTCTGAGCCAAGACCACAGTATACATACAGTAGAACAGCTTAGAACAAGCTACTGAAAAGTGAATTTTAGATTTTTAATTACAAAAAAAAAACCTTAAAATCTCTCCCATAAGAGGGAACTGTTAAGTATGATACAGAAGTAAATGGGCGAACGGTAGCTAGTAGCACAATCTACGAGAAGAAAAATTCGTTTTATGTAAGTACACATCTCGAGAATTTACTTACAAATGTATTGTTCCATAAACTAAACAGCTGTTTGACAGTAAAGTGGGGTTCGTTCATAGAGATGCCATGGACAGTGTAATAGGAAAAATGGCTGTAATTATGTTTGTGACACTTTGACAGGTCTACCAAGCCAAATGGCAATGGACAAATTGCTTTTTTGCTTGTCATTTCGCCACTTTTCTTCGAGTACAAGTTTTGACATGCCTTAAGTTCTCTTTCTTCCACTTTAGATTTACATAGGAATCTTTGTATTAAAAATTGACTAGTGTGTTATTTAAAAATGTTGAATGAGAAAGTATAGTCACATTATAGAAGCATCCTAATCATGTGATAGGTTTGACAGAGCTCTTCTACTGTATGAATATACTGTAACAAGGGGCCGGATTCACTAACTCGGGGAGTTTTGGATTAGTGGAGATGAGAGTTTTTTTGACACTTAACTCTCCACTCGGAATTCTGTAACTCGGGGAATTTGTATTGAGAATTACGAAACTCTCTCTTCCACCCGACAAAGCTCTCGGCTGGATTAGTTGTGGAGAAGTAAGAAGAATATTTCTCAACTGACAGTATTCGCTGTTCTTGTTGTGTTTTCTGAAGGTACTTACGTACCTAGGATTTTAAAATTAAATTATGGATTCACTGCATATCCTGGCTATGTTTACAAAAACAAATTATGGAAATCCTTGCAATACTTACAGAGAAATATGGATTTTGATGTCTCAAGGTACCCGCTCAAAATTTTAAATCACGCGAAAATGGTCATTTTGGTCGTCTTCCAGTACAGAAGAGATGTTATAAAAATTTTAAATATGCACGTTAAAGCTTATATGTAGGATTATATCGCATTTACATTTTGTCCCCTAATTAGATATGTAATTAGTTTTTGAGTCCGGTATATGGTTTTGAAGATAACTGAAAAAGAAGTGAATCATTCCATCTTTAAGATGAAAAATACGCGGTTTTTCAGTACGAAAATGGACATATTTTCAACTCATCATTATGAAGAACTGGTAAGTCATGGAAATTCACTAGCCATGAGAAAAATGTTCACAACAGAGTACTAATGGATGTGTAACAGAGAACGGAAGAAATATATGCAAAATATAGGAACTGGGGTGTATATGACCCAAGTGAAAAAATCCATCTTTCGGCGGTATAAAGTCAGTTATGGAGTTAAAATGATAAAAAAGAACTACATCACTCGATTACCCGCTTCTCCCTCTTTAATTTATACCAAACATGGCGTATTTTGGACAACCCCCAATGAGGGGTGGTACGGCCCCCATCCCCCAGAGCCCCTCCCCCAAAAATTAATCGTCTATATTTTTATACTCTAGACCCTAAATCCGAAGGAAAAAACCCCAATGCTCTACGACGCTCCCACACAGAGTTAGCCGTCGTTCAATATTGCGACACTTCTCACGTTTTCCCTAACTCCCCAAGTATGTTAGAGAATCACGAATAGAGAGTTGGGGAGCTTATATCGGGGAAAACGAAAATTCTCATCTCCCTAACTGCCAACTCTCCGAGTTACAGAATCCGGCACCAGTGGTGGTGACAACTGCTATATTTATACTCTACAAACTCTCCTGAATCTTCTCGAGGATTCTATTCCAGAGCCTTCCCAAAGATTCCATCAATTCTCCGAATTTGAAGTTGTTTACTCTCCATTTCCAGTAGATGGCATCACTTGGCTCTTTTTGTTGCACGTAACAATATTAAATAAAATTTGTACCTGAAAAAACGGAGATGTCCTGCTGCCGTTTGAATAAAACAGATGTACATCCATGCCTTCAATTACTCGAAAAATTAGCTCACTCAAATGTGGTCACCTTGGTATCTGTCCATAGAAATATTATAGCCAATAAAAAAGCAGAGCAATTACAACTGGAGGAAGAACTGAAATGGAAATCATGAAACCAATACCATTATGTGTCATCGCGACTTAGGCTGCAAAAAAGTCGGAATTAATAGGCGCTTTCGGCCAGCACATTCTCAGTGAGATAAGTGAGATATTCTCAGTTGGCTCACTGAGATTGCACTTTCGCTGAACTGTCTTAGTTCCACATTGAGCTACAAAATTCGAACGCAATCACTGAGCAACTGAGACAAGTGAAACTAAATTTTCTTGTCTCAGATGACTCAGTTTCTTTATTTTGTAATGTTTATTGCTAATTAAAGTTAAGTGAGCTATTTGAAAAAACTACCAACACTTTCTTCAATTTATTACTATCCATTTCCTGTGGTCAACATTATTTAAAATGTCAAAATTGGCAAATCAGCTGATTGGTTTGAACTGAAACAATTCAGACGGTTGCTCAAAGTTTTGTCTACGTTGTCTCACTGAGACAGTGCTTTTCGAAAGCCCCCAATGAAAACCCAAGCGAAACCACTTCGGGAAAGATCCAAATCTTCCACATAACGGGGCTACTGGCAGGACGCTACCAGCTGGACAAGCATCTGAACACAATTGAAGCCTTCAGAGCGATATGTGAACATTCTATATGTCATCTTGTCGAGTTACAGAGTGATTTGTAAAATATGCTTATTTTCCATTAAACTCCCTATATCTAACGGAAAAATTTAAAAAAAAATTGAATTTGAAGCGTCATATCTATGGGGTGGGGAGGGGTACGGGGGTGTTTGAGCTGTCGTTTAAAAGGCCATAAAGTGGTGCATACGATGCCGGCTTAAAATAGGCCGTACAGGGTGTACTTTTGAAGATTTTACTAATCACCCTGTAACTTGACAGGGTGAAATTTTGCCCCCCCCCCTGCCATACAATTTTTTACATGACTGCACGAGAGAAATCAATCATTTGGCAAAATATAGTCATATTAGTCTGGGACACCCTGTATATGAGATTGAATGATACGTAATACATATATGAGATCAAACAATATGTGCAATATCATCAGATTATTCGTTTCATTGGTGGATCATGTCAGTTGCCGCTGCTGTTGGTGGTTTGTAAGCCACTCACTTTCTCTCAATGTGTTTAACTCAACCGCGGAGAGCGTAAATCGCTCATGTAAAATAGCCCTGGGTATGATTTTCATGCTTATTTTTGTACTTCTTATTTTGATTTAGGGAAGAAGGGATCGCTTCAAAGCTTATGCAATTATGTCTCTGACTAACTTAGATAATGATAATTCAAATACATGAAGAGATTCGTGGAAAGTTTATTAGTGTAAATCAGATGCAAATTATATTTACTTTTAATTGAAACACAAAATTTAAAATATATTCAAAATACATATTTATATATTTTTTTATTCTACAGATACCTGCATCTGTGATAAGTAGTGTTGGAACTGTAAATTATCATCAGCAGCCATCACGACAAATGTATGTGGTCTCTGCGCCATCAAAATTACATCCGACAAATGGAACGCGTATTGATGTTGGTCGCCCAGAAACTGCAACAGTACTCATAGCAAATCAAGTGCAATCACAAAACAAACAATCAATTTCAACTCCTCTAAAAATGGTTATTCCACAACAAGTCTCAGCATCTGTTGCTAATCAACCTAGACTTCATCCGAAGAAACGAAAATTTGACCCTGCAGAGCTAGAAGAAATGGATATTCCAAAATCACAATTGCCAATCAATGGTGGATATAAAAACGGCAACAGCATAATTGTTACAGATAGTAATTGGCCTGAGCGTACGTTTGCTATTGCTACATCGTCTGAAACAGTGTATGCAATACGATCAGCTGCAATCCCCTCAATGATTGTCAGTACTGCTGGTTCAGAATCACATATCGCACAACCAACGCAAGTGCTGGTGCAGCCTAGTCGAACGCAACATATGATGGAAAGTCCTGAAAAAAAGTTTATAATAACCAGGTGTGTACTTAAAACATAATTATGCAGAGACGAAATGATGATATTTATATTTCAGCTCTCAAGGTGCATATAAAGCAACGCAGCACTCACATAGTGCAAAAGCAACGCCACCACCACTACAACAACAACCCAGTAATGAAGTGTTAGATTTAAGTGAATGGACCAACACCAGGGTGTTAGCCAAACTAGGAAACTATTATGCCCCAGGCATAATTAAACCAACCGATACACCGAACGCTGTATTAGTAGAATTCGATTCCCCAGAGAGATGCACTAAAATGTATAGTGATGTTTTGACAACTGGACTATATCATGTCATCTTAGATGCAAGCCCACCTGCAGCAGATGTGAGTTTTATTTTATTTAAATATTTATAGAATTTTCCACTTTCATCTTCACAGTTAAAGGTCTCTCAGATCGTCCCATTTCATAGCAGTTACCAATGTGGACCACTAGCTTTATCCTCATGTTAAATTATTCCGGCGTATACAGGGTTTTTTTTTTTTACTTCGGCGTTAACTCTCAAGCCCTTTTTGTGTTCGATTTGCCAGTCATTGCACTCGTGACTTCTGAAGCTGTCACTTTCTGTTTTTTTTGCTACTTGGGTTAACCCCAGGTTAGCTAGCCCTAGCTGCTCCTGCTCTTGACTAGGAGCACCGCGGTTCTTGTTTTGAAATGTCAAAGAAAGAAGAAGAGGTTAGGAAAAAGTTTGTGGTTGGTCATTTTGACGTCTGGTGCTTCCTTAGCGCAAAAACACGAACCTGGCACTTCTGAGCTAACAGCTTTTTGACATAGTTCTGACATGTCTCCGGATGTCCCAGGTGTCACGTTCCGGCAGCAAAAACAAAAGCTCATCGAATACACCAATAATTAGTCCGAGATCCTTTAAATTCGTCTACTTCTGTTATCAGGATCAGCTGTATAAATGTTGTTGTCATCTTATGCCATTTAGAGATCCGCTAAACTTTGATAAACATGGATAAAAGAGGCCCTGGAAACTTCGCAATTAAGGATTACAAATCGTTGGATCATTTAATTAAAAAAAGGTCGTACATAGCAGGTAGAACCACTCGTCGTGAGAACTCGCGCTCTATGATTGATATGGGAAATAATCTGATTGACCTCATACGATATTCCTTTTTTGAGCCCTTGAGTAGTGCAGATCTGCTGGAGGGTGAGTGCAAATTTTAAATATCTCTAAGAGTGAAACGTTTGAGTAATTGTTGTCTTCTGAGAGTTTTAAGATTTAAAGTAAGGTTTAGAATAAAAGGATAAGCGCGACTATGAGCATATTCACCCTATTAAGAAAAATTTATATTGACCTATTTAAATGAAGAAACACAGCGATACCATATTTCCTGAAGATATTCCCTTCTTCCAATTAATTATTTATTGTGATTTGAGTAAACTAAATTTAAATTAAATTAACTTCCTAGATTTTTGGTAATTTAAATTTTTTAATTTGTTCTCGCATGTTTTCTGTTACATTCAAATTTATTATAGAGAGAATCGTCAGATCTAGTACTTTATTTACTGATTTTAGTCGCTTGAAGCCAGTTGCTGCATTCTTTTATCTCTTGGGTCTCCTTCATTGACCTCAAACGATATTCCTTTTTTGAGCCCTTGAGTAGTGCAGATCAGCTGGAGGGTGAGTGCAAATTTAAATATCCCTAAGATTGAAACGTTTGAGTAATTTGTTGCATTCTGAGAGTTTTAAGATTTATAGTAAGGTTTAGAATTAAAGGATAAGCGCGATTATGAGCATCTTCACCCTATTAAGACAAAAATATATTGCCCTATTTAAATCAAGGAACACAGCGATACCATATTTCCTGAAGATATTCCCTTCCAATTAATTATTAATTGTGATTTGAGTAAACTAAATTAAAATTAAATTAACTTAAATGGGTCCCTAGGCCAAATTAAACTTTATATCGTCCCAATTGAGTTGTTAATAGTGCGCGCATGAATACTATATCAAATTAAAATTTTGCGTTCATAATTCTGCATACTATTTTAAGATTGCTTATGAAATTGTTTCAGATATCCTTCGACACAAAAGTTTGCGTTCGAACGCAAGTAGAAGGTCGCGACGGATGTGTATTCGTTGAGGGCGTTGTTACACAAATTCATATAAATACAAAACAGTTTACCGTACAAACATCAGATAGTTCACAAAAGGTAAATTGAAATAATTCCTGAAAGCATCACTTATTATTTACAAATAAATGTTGCAGTTGAAAACCGTAAAAAGAGCAGACTTAAGATTACTCTTGCCTCCGTGGTGGGATGAGCTCAATGATGTGTCATCATCGAAGACGGAGGCTATTTTTGATAGGAATCATCGTACCGGTGGAGGAGGCAAACAAGCTACAATTCTAAATAATGACTCGAACATAATATACAGCAGTAGTATAAATAACCGTAATGATTCAATTAAGTCATCAGGACCTGTTACATACATAACACGGTACGAACAGGGTGGTTCTGCACCACTACAACTACATCAAGTACTACCAACATTGCAGCCAAACGAGGAGTATTATCGAACAGCTTCTACATCTCCTTTTCAATCGACAAATATTATTGTTGATAATAATATGCAGCAGCCGATGATAGCATCAGGTAGCAATCAAATTCCTGAAATAATCGTATCACAAAATTTGGCCAACAATGCAAGTCCATCGGATGATATAAATCGTCGACCGCATCGAACATACGATGATTACGAGTCTGATGATGAATTGAAACGCGTCGAAATTGGTCTCGCCATGGAAGGTGATGTTGAAAAACTCTCTGGTAGTAGTAAGCGCAGCAGCATGCAAAGTCGTGGAAGTACTTCTAGTCTATTAGATCAGAGACTGACACCCAGATCTCATCCAGCAACTCCCAGGTAGGTTTTAGTAATTATATTACTAATGATACTACAACCAATATATAATACAGATCTCAAGCAGCAACGCCACATCGTTTTAAGAAGGGTGACGTCGTACAATCAGAGTCTGGAGTTCGTAAAAAATTTAATGGTAAGCAATGGCGACGACTCTGTTCGAATCAGTCATGCACAAAGGAATCTCAGCGAAGAGGTTATTGTTCTCGTCATTTGAACCAAAAAGGGAATGCTTTACGCTCTTCGGGACCAAGTCGATTCCCAAGGTAAAAAAAAAATGTAAAAATAAAAAATTTCAATCGTACTTACAACAAATTTCCTGTATTTCTTCCAGTGATATTTGCAGTAGATCAAGTAGTAAAACTCAAGTTGATGAGGAAACGTCTAGGGATTCTGAGACGTCACCTAATTATCGGGTTACTGGACGTTTCGACCAAGAAGAGACTGATGTTGCTAATATGTTAGGTATGTTTTATTTAATTTTGTTTAAACAATGTGTTTTAATAAGTCCAGCTTTCTTGTATCTAGTATCCGAGCCCATTAATAATAACTTTTAACGTAATGGCTGTTTGGTACATATACTAATGATGTTAAAATTGGTGTTAGTCATAGTAAATTTTTCTAAAACACAACTCCAAAATATTTACCGACGCTGAGACTCAGGCTCAAGACTAGGATGAGCCAACTTCGACGAAACATTATAATTAAAACTACAAATTTGAGTCGCCTAGCGAAAGCTATTATTCATTTTCGGTGACACTTCAAACGGTTGATTTTTCCTTTGTATCAATCCTCTTTCCAAATAACCTCACCCTGCTTCCTTCTTTTTCTTCGAATAACTTGTCTCAATGACCGCATACTTCCTAATTCTTACTTTAGCAAATTTTATTCTTTGATGTACCAACTGCTGGGTCACTATGGCTCTAATAGCTATTTTATCTGTAGTCATAACAAAACGCACACATTACGGGCAAGCAGTATAAATATGTCCTTAAATATGAATAAGTATAAAAAAATATATGCAATTGGCATATACATATAACAAATAGTTGTTGTTGTTTGTGTTGGACGCAAGTGAGGGCATTAAATTTCCTAATGCACTGATGCCAGGACAGGCACATTGGAGAAATAACCGTACTGTGTTGTTAACAGATAATGGGCATATATCTGGAGATTCACTAAAGCTGCGTTCTTTTGTGTCCGCAGAACTTGGCAGAACAAAAGATACACAAAAGAACGCCTCATACATTTTCATAGAAGATTTATAAATCAAGCTAACAGTACAAATAGTTCGCTTCAATCGACAGAACAATTTGTTCGCTCCAGTATATGGGAGTTCTAGAACAAGGTACACAAAAGAACACAGCTTAATAAATTTACTATCGAACCCAAAAAATTTGTAAACTATTAACTATTATTAGACTATATGTAGGTCTGTCGGATGAAAACATCGGGAAAACTAGAACACCCTGATATTATACTATCTTGTTTTTTTAAAAACCTAGAGTTACACGGGGTTAAACCACAGCGTTTGATGAAAACCCCGTGTTTCTGTTTTTGCAACCCAAACTTACACTAATGTCGATTTCGATGGGACGAAGCCAGTGGAGCACTTTTTCTAGCAGTGGAGCGCTGAAGCCCATCGGACATAATTCTAGGCCGTAACACATTAGGTCTGTTTGATGAAAACCCCGGATAAACCTAGGGCTACACCAGACTAGACTATCTTGTTTTTGGAAAACCTGTGCTATCCTGGGCTTACACTAAAAATTTCTCGGCGTAATGACTTGACAGGTGTCACTTGAGAACTATCACTTGCAATTTGTTGCTGATTGGGGCATATAAATTACTTCTTGAGCAAAATTAGAAGAAAAGAAATAGAAAAATTGCCATACCCATTTTATAAATAACAATTACAATTACAATTAATTATACTCAGGAGAACTGTCAGAGAAATGTCATTACATTAAGTTTACCCCGTGTTTTAAAAACTTGTTCGATGATTGCACAAAACCTCGGGTACATTTGGGGAAAATTTTAGGGGTGTTTTCATCAAACAAACCTATTAAAAGCAGAAAGCAGCGACAGAAGCAGAAATCCGACATTTCTGCTTTGTCAACGACATTGAAAGCAGGAGCAGACAGTGACTTGTCAATTACACATGTCAGGTGTTATAATTTTTAAAAAAATTGAGGCTAATTGTTAACTAATTTGTTATTTCTAACAAAATTAATTGATTTTTCCCCATAGACATTTTGTTTTTCTAGCATTAAAGGCCGTGACACATTAAAAGCAGAAAGCAGCGACAGAAGCAGAATTTTTTCTGAAACTTGAAAGTTGATCAAATTTAAAAAATTCTGCTTCTGCTCAGTACTGCCAATATAAAGAGAGCTAAAATTTGTATTTCATTGTTGGCGTCCTTTCTTTTAAAATTGTCAAAGAGGTTGATGCGAGAAAAACAAAATTTCTATGGAGGACAAAATTTAATTTTGTTAGATATAACAAATTAACATTAAATTCTTGCAAATTATAACACCTGACATTTGTAGTTGACAAGTATCTGCTTCTGCTTTTAAATGTGGTTGGCAAAGCAGAAATGTAAAATTTCTGCTTCTGTCGCTGCTTTTAATGTGTCACGGCCTTAACACTTCAAAAGAAAGGACGGCAACAATTAAATAAAAATGTTAGCTCTCTTTGTATTGGCATTACTGAGCAGAAGCAGAATTTTAGAGATTTGGAATCTGTTCAGAACAACACGCTATAGTGAAAAGTAACTTAGTTCCTCTGAACGAGAAATAGCGAAAAAAGAGTTTTGAAAGAAAATATTCATATGTATGTGTACATACATATACGATCAGAAAACAAACTCAGTTTTTTTCCCTTAAATTGGGACTTCAATAAATTAAAACTATAAACAGCAATAAAATAGTTTTCTTCTTTACATCCATTTTAGTTTTATTCATTTATTTACTTTCAATTTTACATGCACTTTGACAATTACACATTCAAACGCGAAAGTGACTATTTTGATAGCAGTCCCGACTGCTAACAAGAAAAGTGACTTCAATAGTAGGTCTGTTTGATGAATACCCCGGGTAAACCCCGAGCTACACCGGGCTAGACTATCTTGTTTTTTGAAAAACCTGGGCTACCCCGTGCTTACACTAAAAATTTCTCGGGGCAATGGTTTGACAGTTCTCACTTGAGAACTGTAACTTGCAATTGTTGTTGATTGGGACATATAAATTACTTCTTGAGCAGAAATAAGGAAAAATTAGAAGAAAAGAAATAGAAAAATAGCTAGAGCACATTTTATTTGTATTCACCCATTTTATAAATAACTTTTTACAATTATTTATATTCAGGAGAACTGTCAGAGATGTCATTACATTAGATTTACCCAGTGTTTTAAAAACTTGTTCGATGAGTGCCCCGGGAAAATTTGGGGAAAATTTACACGGTGTTTTCATCGAACAAACCTAGTGACAATAGCGTTCGTTCTGAACACATTTTTCTGTCAAAAGCGAGGGGAAAAAAGTTACTTTTTGGCTGCTCTGAACGCAAAAAGCGACTATGAGTGACTATAGCGTGTTGCTCTGAACAGTTATGCTTCTGGTGCTGCCGCTGTCTGAAGGCGTGAATTACAATTACGACTGATCAGTCGACTACGACTTTGCCCAAATGGTAAATGCATTAAAGCTTCAACTGCTTGAACAAACCAGAAGTCCCGACTTCTGTGATTGAACTAAAGTTGGTCGCAGCCAACACCAACTTTGCACTTTGAGCAAAGTTTAGTTTCAGTCGCAGTCACAGTTGAAGTCGAATTTGCAATTGTAACCACATGCATTTACAATTTGGGCAAAATCGCAGTCGACAGATCAGTCGTAATTGTAATTCAAGCTTAAATCTTGCCATATGCATTTACCATTTGGGCGAAGTCGACTGAGAAGTGTAATTGCAATTCGAGTCTTAGATTGGTGTACACACGTATAAGGCAAGTGCCACACCAGACCAAGGTATCCATTACGAACCACGTTCCGCCATTAGTGATGTAATATCGTGAAATGTATAGGAAAGTACGGTACAGAGAACACAATACTCTTTCTCCTCTCTCTGCCTTTCCTATAAAAATGTATATACATTAGTCACAGAATTACGTCATTGACTGTCAGCTGCAAGGTGCCAAAATTTTAATGGGAATACTGTTGTTCTATATACCTTGCACCAGACCACTGATATACTGCTAAGCTGATGTGCTGATTATAAGCAGCATTGATATCTTAATGAGGCATGTCACATTATAAAAGTTAGTGATGTACTAATGTGATACTGAAAATCAGCAAGTAATTTGCATGTTGCTGATTTTTACTGGCATCAGTCGATATTTTATTTTAGTATAAAATAATAAAAATGAGTGAAAGAAATTTTGTTTCAAATTTAGTGCAAAGTGTTGAAAAACGAATGTGCCCGTGGGAATCAACGTGTGCAGACTACTGCAAAATGGATAAAATTGAAAAAGCTTGGAGAGAAATTTCGTGGTAAATTGGAAAAGATGGTATGTTTGGAATGTGTGGAATTTTTTATTAAATTATACTTCGTACTGACGAGTATTAGGTTTTCTACAAATACGAAGCGCTCTTCTAATTAATTTTTGAAGTTCAAATTTGCAATTGACAATCGTTAACATGGCTTCTTTCCTCCATACTTGGAATATAACTCACCTTCCAGGAGGTGTTGTGCTTCCTGGATTTTAGCACTTATCGTGAATGATAGTTGGACTTTATTGTTTGTCATGCATACTGGCTCAATTTTATTAGTAACCATGATTGATAGTTAGATATTGTCCTTTGTCGTTTATCATACATTATAGTTAGTTTTCCTTCAGATGTAAATGCCATCAAAAAATCCCGATTTAATATACAACCCACCATTTTGCTTTATTGTTCCATTTTTATTGATAAAAGCAGCAAAAGCTCTTCAGATGTAAATGCCATCAAAAAATCCCGACTATATAACCCATCACACACAATATTTATTTTGCTTTTTTGTTCCATTTTTTATTGATAAAAGCAGCAAAAGCTCTTTCTCCTCGCTGAATTCCATTTTATGTGCTTGCCATTTTGACATAAAAATAAGAACACTTTAAGTGGATGTAGCATTACCTACTGATGTGATGTCCTCGTAATATATCAGCTACTGATTATTTTAAAACTTCACCATCGCCACATCAGTAGTCTGGTGTGGCACTTGCCTTATACAGGGTGCTTCCCACTAGGAGGTCAGTAGAGCGGGAGGTGATAGTACTCACTTAGACGAACCAAAAATTGTATGGCAGGGGGGGGGGGCATATCAACCGTTTAGGAGTTACAGGGGGATTAAGAAAGAAGCCAGTATTTCACAAAACACCCTGTATATTATAAACTACAGGGTGTACGGTCACAATTAAGAGCTCATTGTATGCAGAACTTTATGGCCTTTCCAAGGACTGCTCAACCACCTCCACACCCCTCTCCCATCAAGAATTATTGTTGTCTAAACTAAAAATTTCGGATTTTCTTACCTTTTTTTTTAATTTAACCTCTATTATTTTTGCAAAAAGGTCGTTAGCATAACTTTTTTTTATAAAAACTGTAAGCTGCAGACTCTCCTCTTTAATATGATCTATTACACCCAATGTCTTATCTGAAGCCCTTTAAGAGTTATTAGCTCTAAACCTATTCTCAAACCTATTTTCAAACCTATTATCAACGATAATTTGTTCCCTTAGCAAGTCATTTTAAAAAATATCTTCTAAATTCGGTGTGACCTGAATAGGTTATGAGTTAATAACTGTTTAACGGCTACAGTTAACACATAGGGTGTAATAGGTCAACTTAAAGAGGAGAGTCTACAGTTTATAGTTTTCAAAAAAAAAGTTATGTTAACGACCTTTTTTCAAAAATAATAGAGGTTAAATTAAAAAAAGGTAAGAAAATCCGAAATTTTTAGTTTAGACAACAATAATTCTTGATGGGAGAGGGGTGTGGAGTTGGTTGAGCAAACCTTGGAAAGGCCATGAATTTCTACATACAATGAGCTCTTAAGTGTGACCGTACACCCTGTAGTTTATATTATACAGGGTGTTTTGTGAAATACTGGCTTTTTTCTTAATCACCCTGTAACTCCTAAACGGTCGATATGCCCCCCCCCCTGCCATACAATTTCTGGTTCGTCTAAGTGAGTACTATCACCTCCCGCTCTACTGACCTCCTAGTGGGAAACACCCTGTATAGGTATAGGGAACTGTCAAACGTAATCAAATTTCTTTATTACTATACAAAAAAAAAACTTATGTTTTAAAAGCTATACTCAAATAAAATGTTTTAATTCATTTAACTGAAAAGTTTCATAAATAATCATAACAGCTCACGTTGACAGAACAGATAACAATTGAACTTCAATAATTTATTTGTATGGTCCAATCTACATCGATAGCTACACGCTACAAGCTGCAAGCTACATAAAGCTCTATTTCAGTGTATTCCTATGAACGCAATCAGTCCATGTAGCTTGAAACGTGTAGCTCTCGATGTAGTTTGGGCCTAAATTCGAAGAAAAATCCTGTGCAAAGTACATTATAGGTGCAAGTGAGGTTTAATTGAAAGTTTGAAGAAATTTAATGAAATTAATTGCATCATGAAAACAGGTTTACCTCAAAAACGTTTGTATATAGGTAGGTACATGTGTAGGATCAAATGAAAAGTAACATTCCTAATCTTTTAAGAAAGTGCTATTGTGATCGCGCACTTTGGCGGGAAAATTGTTAAAATTTAAAAATAGATTTTTTTTAGATTGACGTCCCATAACTTTCATAAAGAGGGAGAAGTGTTTGCGAATTTTTTAGAAAGCCTAGATATTTTATCATCATTTTATCCTTGAGTCAGTCATCTTCGTAGGATATATAAAAATAAGTTACGGGTGTTGAGAGAAAAAGTACCCAAAATCACAAGATCCCCCTACCATCCACACCTCGCATTTCCTGCATACCTCCTATACAAATTTTTGCTTCACATTGAGTGAGGAATCCTGGGTATAGAGGAAAGGTGCGAAATCTGGGACATCCTGTCAAAACCATTCCTGAAATCTGCATTCGTTATACATATACCGAACGCAAACCCTTCGTTATTTAACGAGTGGGTTCAACCATTCGTTATGCCAAACGAAGAGTGAATCAGCTGCTATTTTACGGATGATAATGGGAGATAAAAGATGTGCGAAATTGTCATATGCTCAAAAAACTAAAATAATTGAGTTTTTAGAGGAAAACCCGAAACTGAAATGTGGTAAATATGATAACACTTTCAGTTCAAAAGATGCCACGGAATTGTAACAAAAGCTAGCACCAGAATTAAATTCCATACCTGGAGCGCAAAAGGACTGGAAAAGTTGGAATGATATTATATTCAAAACAAAGCTAATAGACAATTTCCAGAGTTAGCTGGATTTAAAATGTATGGTGAAAGGAAAATCTGCGGTGGTAAAAAAATATTTGCATGGCACTGGTGCAGGTCCTCCTGCAAAATTTTTCCTATCCAGCGATGAATTAAGGGTGCAGGAACTGATTAACGATCGGCGTAATTCATTTTCCATAGATTCTTCAACAATTTCAGACGCAAACAATAATAACAATTCACTGAAACTAGCTATTTTTTACAAATTATATTTTAAAACATGAAACATTTGACAATATTCAATTTGTAAATTGACAGACTTAATTCTACCACACTCGTTATGTTGAACAACTTTTTCACCACTTCGACTTTATAACGATGAGGTACAAGAATACGAACAGGGTATTCGTTTCGGTATCAACCATTAGTTATATAACGAAGACGTAAAAACCATTCGTAATTCAAGAATAGGCCCCCATGTCGGGTACCACAGATCCAGTCCAAAAATTCACCATGCTGGGAGTTGGTAGCAGAGGCGTCTTCGCTTACACTTGATTTGTGACCAGGTTGTGTCCAGGCCAGCACCTTATAGAACACTTGCCAAATGGAGCTACAAATGGATCAAAAAATTAGAAAATCAATAAGAACAAAAACATAATTTGATTATAAATCACTAATTAATTTGCAAAAACAAACTAACACTTACAATGCTTTTCTTATACATAAATGATAAAAAAGACAAATACAATTAGTTTTCCTTAAGAAGAAAAATTAACTAATCAGATAAAAAGTCTTCCAAAAAATAAAGATTTTAATATGGTTTTTGCAATTAACCGGAAATTAAAGATCTTATTAGGACAATCCAACGGTATAATAGAACGACATGAAAAGGCCAAAATATGTATAGTATGTGGAGATTGCAACAAACTATACCAAACAAAAAGATCCATTAAAATATAATACAGAGAGCACATAAATCAGCTTAAAAACAATCAACCAAAGCAGAGCAATATTACCAATGATAATTTGAAATTATTAAAACAATTCAAAATGAGCAACAATACCACTTTTTCCTTCTTGGTTTTGATGCTACCTTAATCTGTTTTGCTTTGCCGACTCTGATTTGTTCCCTCAATATCCACAACTTTTCTATTTTCTTCAAAGAAATCTGTTGACATCTCGTTCCACACCAGCTTTATTAGAAATACTTACAGCGCGTACACAAGTCATGGAAATCGCAATTTCCATATGATATGCATACTGTTGATGCGTCTAAATGCAAGGCACATGGCCACTGACATATAATAAGAATGGACTGAGCGTTCTTACTTCAAAAATGGCACAAATATTGAACAGGCTGTGAAAACCCTTTATTTCGTACAATTGCACACCGATTAATAATTTATTATTATTTGTCGATTGGAAACACTAAAGATGTTATAAAATAGTATTGCATTAAATTAAAATTATTTAGAAAGTTAAACTTGTTTTAATTAACCCAAAAACTCATTTGTAATATTACTGAAAAATGTGCTCCTCTGCAGATTTGTTGTCAAATTTCCTTGAGCTTGTAAGAGATAGACGTATAAAAACAAAATATTTGTCTGAATTTTTATATCAATTCCAATGCATTCCAATTAATACAGCCGTACTGTTTCCGAAATTGGTTACAGTTCAGTGTACATTTTGAGCTTGAAAGAGACAAATAGATTTTAGAAAAAATTTGTGCCATTTTTAACTATAGGAATTAGATAGGATGGCTCAGTCCATTCTTATTATATGTCAGTGCACATGGCTAAAGGCTGAAACAGATTACACTTTAGTGCGCGGCGCGACAACGCGACAAAATGTTAGAGAACATTGTTCCCTATTGTGCATCACGCAGTGAACGCGGCGCTATAGTGCCGCGAAACTTTTTGCCGTGTAATCATTTCTAATCTTAACTTTGCTGCTGACCTTCAGTGAAAATTATATTTGGGGTCGGCAGCTTCTCATGAAAGTATGTAGTACCAATATAAGAGCGCTGTATCTACCCTGCTGCGCTCTTATTGCAATCCAATTTCACCGTTCAATTTGCAGCGCACTTAGTTTAATCTGTTTCAGCCTATACTCTTAAGGCGAAGGCCCACGCGTCCGGCGCATTTTCCGCTTCTTTCGCGGCAGACGCGTGTAGGTTTTGAGCAAGACCAAATGGACGCGTCGCGTCTGTTATATGTTGGGAACTGTCCCAATAATCAAATCAAACGGAATTCCGGTCGTTTTCCTTGTCATTTTTGACGAGTTTACCTGGAAATCCGTACTATTTGCGCACGGAATTCCGCTTCTTTGGCCGAAGGGAACTGCGCCGAGATTCCAGGTCTTTGATTGTATTGGTAGTTGGAACTGAACGTGGAAATCTATCGGATTTCCATGTTATTTCCTTGTTGTTTTCGCATGGAATTCCAAGACTTTTCCATGGCATTTCTATATGGAATTCCTAGGGATTTGAAAGCTTTTTCTAATTTTTTTAATTAAACAGTGGAACATAAACAAGTTGTAAGATGCAAAGCAGTAGAAAAAGTTTCGAAAGTATAGAGAAAATGTCAAACTGCCATGACTTGAATCCTTGCAAAATGCTAAAATAGAGCTTGATAAATTCGGAGCAAAGTTTGACAGATTTAGCGTTTTGTAAGAATTAAAGTCATGGCACCTTGATTATTTTCACTATAGTTTCAAAACTTTTTCTACTGTTATGCACTCTACAAATGAATTCAATTCGCAATCGCCTGTGTTTTGCAGAACACTACACGGAACCAAAAGAACACAGCTAATATAAGCCAAGCCATTAAACATTTTTCGTATACCTCCAACACATCTGTGAAGCTGAAAATGGCGTTCGCTGTAGCGTGTAAAAACAGCTGTGTGTGAGAATGCCGTCACTTTTTTCCGCTGGAATTCCGTGCGAAAATTCCACATCTGGAATTTTTGCTTATTGGGCTGTGTGTGAGACTGCCGTCACTTTTTTCCGCTGGAATTCCGTGCGAAAATTCCACATCTGGAATTTTTGCTTATTGGGGTGTGTGTGAGAATGCCGTCACTTTTTCCGCTGGAATTCCGTGCGAAAATTCCACATCTGGAATTCCGTGTGAAAATTCCACATCTGGAATTTTTGCTTATTGCGAATTTATTTGTAAAATTCAAAAGTGATAGAAAAGCTTGAGTTATTAATTAAAAGTGAAATAATGGATATATCAGAGTAATTAGATGTGGCAGTTCTTGCATTTTCAGCTTACCAAGCTTATAAACAGTTTAAAACCAATCAAAAGAACTGCCGCGCGTTAAAAGTAGAACATTGATCTACTTTCGCATCGAATCTGGCAAGCGCGGCAGCCATTTGGCTAGCACGAACTTAAATACATATATTCTATTGAACTGTCAAAGCGATGCGACGCCTGCCGCGTTCATTGGGGGTTTCACCATTAGGCTGGTTTAGATGGTATAGCTTTTGCACGCCTCGCACGAAATTAGAAAGGGAAGGAAGGTGCGCCTCACGCACTCCTCTTACCTATCAATTTTCATATACGGCGTGCAGAAGCTATACCGTTTAAACCAGCCCTATGGAAAGCAAT
This sequence comes from Dioctria linearis, assembly GCA_963930735.1. NCBI lineage: Eukaryota > Metazoa > Arthropoda > Insecta > Diptera > Asilidae > Dioctria > Dioctria linearis. Next base: position 81,789,557 of record OZ005741.1, on the reverse strand, counting down.
TATGGCCAGCCATATCAATGTCAATAAATTTAATACTTGTTCACAATAAAGAAATTCGGTTTGTATGTATGCTTAAAGCGTATTTTCTTCCACAAAAATAAGGTTGGCATTTGCACACACCGGAAATTCGGGTTTGAAACAGACAACTTTTTTCCGGATAAATAGCAGTGACATTTGTGTGATGAGGGCTCATACGAAAAAGCCTGTTTTGATGTTATCCCTTTATCACTTAAGTAAAAAAACCTTTTCCTGGCAAATTTAAGAATGATTTGTAAACAGTCCAAAAGTGAGGTTAAGACCGAAAAAATTTTTCATGTTCCAGTGTGAAAGCCGAAAAGAAATTGACAGATGCAACCGAAATTTCGTTTTTCGGCGGATAACACATAAATGTTGTTTTTCTTAAAAATTCTGAGATAAATATACTATTTTCTTAGTATAAATCTTAGTTTATCCTATTTCCCTTTATTTTTATTAATCATTGCCTTAAATGGCAAAATAGAGTTTTTCGGTTTTTTTTTACGTACAAATCGCGAACTTTGCACTGCACACCGCCATACAATTTGATAATTAATATAGACTTCTTCTTCTTTTAAGTAGCAACAAGAAGCCAATGCACCTTATTGGTGGGTATATACATACCAGGTCCATTCGTTTGCTTCAGCGCAAGTGTAACTCAGAACTGTCAAAAGTAATTCTACACTAGCACCAGAAATCAGCTGTTTTTCAGTGCTGTCCTCGCAAACGAATGAAGTGGTGATAAAAAATGTAGATATAAATATTTTGGTTCGGAGAGCCGTTCATCGGGTCAACTAATGACACTATTATTTTTTTTATTGTTTAAAAATACTTGATATATTTATCAAAATTCAATTTAATTGTATGAGTACACTTATCTGGTTGCTTTACTACAAATCAATTTAACCCATTGCCGCACATTTTTAATTTTAAAATCGTGCCCAGAAACGCAAGCAAATGAATGGTTTGGTGTAGTTGAGTGTAGTTCCGGACTACACAAAGCTTGCAAACGAATAGACCTACCTTCACAACATTGGGGTTACCAGCATTGCGTTTTTTATTCATTACGAATATTCCATTGATATGCAGTAAAGCAGCATCTAGTTAGAATGGAATGGAAAAATATTTATTAAAGAAACACACACACACACACACACACAGACAGGCTGGCAGGGGCAGATGCTGTATTATATGGCATTTGCACTACATCGAAATCTTGTAATTTTGATGAAGTGATTTCGAAATCACTCCCAGGTGTTTTCACTACCTCTGAGATGATTTCGTTAGATAAAAAATTGTACCAATTGCTGAAAATATACTGCACTTGGCTATTTCTCAGGATCAACTTAGCTAATCCGAGGATTACACGAGTCAGTACAACTGATACTGACTAGATTTGTGGCCAGTTAGTACTTTCGCAGTATATTGTCAAACGTAAGATTAAAATGGCGAAAAAATAAAATAAAAGGTATATGCTAGTGGAAATATGTGTTTATATTTCTAATCTTCTCTCTTTTGATTAGGAAATGACTGAAAAGATTTTGAAATACATTGTTTACTTTTTAGAGAAAAATAACGGAGTAAGGAAGAAATCAATAGAAATGCATACTGAAGAGGAATGTCTGCACGGATGACCAATTTTTGTAATGAACTGACTACTTAGTTAATTGAATGCAAAGCGTTTGTAGTCAGTAAAATTGTCAGCCGAAGTGAATACTGACTCGTGTAATCGTGGGGTAAAAATTTGTTGAGCTCGTCTCCGTACTGGCACAAGTAGACTACAAGCACGGTACAGAGATACAAGGTATTCTCATTACGAACTACGTTCCGCCATTTGCGTCCGAATGTTTAGGAAAGTACGGTACAGAGAACACAATATTCTCTCTCATCTCTCTGTCTTTTCAATAGAAATGTATATACATCTATAGGACGAAACACGTCACAGCTCTATTGTTAAAATTTTAATGAGAATACCTTATATTCTATATACCTTGGACTAGGTAGTAAGGAACAGATAAGTGCTAAAAACCTGATTTTTTGGCCGGTAACTGCGCTTGTGAAACCATGCTTTACAGGTGGTAGGTCCAAAACTAATGTGTGCATCATTAATTCAGGAATGTAATTTTTTTTGTATTACTACACGCTACCACTTGTCATTCATTTAGTGTCAATAAACTTCACAGTTTACTATGTAGATTTGGTTTTGCTCTTATATCTGCATTTCAGTTTCTTCTGCATTCTCCATCGTTTATTTAATTCTTATGCTGCATTCTCAATGCAGAGTGGCAGCTGGCATCATTTTTTCGCACGCAGTAGTGCATATGGCCATCTCTGTATAGCTCACAGTAGTGCAAGGTGACGCTGCATGAAAATAGGTCCTATTATATTTTCACGCTACATTTCCGAAAGCTTACAAAGTGGAATTTCGAACTACTAGTATGTAGATGGCGTAGATAAAGCTCCATACTTCTTTTTATCATATCTAACATGTTTTAACGTTATTTCCTGATTTAATATTTTTTATGAATGCTAATAGAAAACAAGATGTATTTTTGCAAACTTCATTATTTAAAAACCAAATAAAGTACCTTAATTTTTAGCTAGTTTCGAAGCAATCTGATGGTATGAATTTATTGTTTTGACAACGATAGTTGCTTTCTTGTTTGTTGACTTGGCGATATTATGGTGATTTGTTATGTTAATATCAAAGTTCGAATTTGATTCTGCGCTGCATTGTGAACACCTTCATTCTGCACTCACAGCTCACTCTGCTCCACTGTGCATTGCGAATGCGGCATTACTCTTTTCTGTATAATTCATTTTTGTTTCACTCGTGAAAACGAATCGTATGAACTCGCATTCCTGTTCGATATTATCAAAATTAAATAAATAACAGAAGAATCGCTTGCAAAAAAAGGACCTACATACTCACAGGCAGGTAAAAGCCCGTTGTACCATACATTTTAGTTGCATGTGGCTGGCTATTGTAAAACTAGAATCAAATGTGTTGTAATCGATTCTATATTTATTTGTTTGTTTGCTCTCTCCGTGCCATGGAAATTCGAATCAAACAATAACATTTACGTTTTACAGAGATTGCCATCTCTTCACGGTTTATTAGAAATCGTTAATGACTATCAATTTGAAATTAAATTTTTTAATGAAATGTTTCTAAAAATGTTACGAACTTTTGTCCTGAATATCACAAAAGCAATGCAACTTGCAAAATACTAAAAATACACACAGTACATTATTTAATTGATAAATTAAAACTAGCAGAAATATTTTAATACATTATTTAAGAACGACAAATTGTTTATAGATAAATTTTACCTATGTAGCTCAATTGTTAATACGTGCAAACTTGTTTGCTCAATATATTTTTCCAATCAATAGATAAAAAGGACCTTGCTTTTCTCCTGCCTGTGCCGAATTTACAACATCCCAAGAACTTTCCAAGAATTACGTAGAAATGTCAAACATTTTTTATTCAGATTCGATGAAATTTCTTGTTTCAGTTTCAAGCAGATGCAAATTTCATTTCCCGTCAAAATTACTTAATACTATAATTTATATTTTTCTTGTTCAGTTTAAATTTAATAAAATACGAAGAATACGACAAATATGAATTCTTTTGATTTTGATTCAGGCGCCGAGCTTTATTTAAAATGTTTGTGTAAGAATTTTTCTTTATAACATATGCAAAACAAGAAAAAAATAGTTTATTATTTTAGCTTTTCTTTTTCATTTATGCAGTATCCTTAGGTAGTTCTCGATCGGCTACGCCATCATTTTCATCACCAACCAATCATGGGACATCACCCATGAATTCCACTCAGTCTCCTGTAACAGTGACAAATAGGCAAAATTTCTTTACGCCGATTGGGGGACCAGCACCACCAGAAGCTGCAACAAAATGGAAAAATTCACCTAGTCCGATACTCTATAATGTTGTGATTCGTCCAGAATCTGTAAGACCGCCACAACCTGTACAGCCGCCTCCACCACCTCCGGCCCCAGTGCAGGTGGCCCCAATTGCGCATGCAACCAGTGTTATAAGGATATCTCCAGCATCCTCGAATAACAATTATCAATCATTTCACCCTGTGATCGTGGATCCAACACAGTTAGTTCCGCTTCTACCACCAACTGAAAAAACGGTTCCAAAAAACGGTAATCACAAGTTTATATTTATTGAAATTGAAAATATAATCACCAGTTCCTTTTTGCAGGGATTAATCAGGGGTCGATATTTCAGTGGCACACGCTCCTGCCAGTGATAAACTCCCCCGCAAAATCCCAAACGACCGTTTTAACTTCATCATCAGCGAAATCGATGACCCCACCACCACCGGAGCCCACAATTAAGGATGAATGTGAAGGTATTGTCTCTTTATAACATTTCTAAAACAAACAAAAAGTGCTTTTTTTTATTCACTTTACAATTCTTAGATCCAATAGATGATGATGTATTCGAGCCGACTCCAGCATCTTCAGCACAACAGAACACCTCAGCTGATTATCGGCCGACGATCTACAGTACAAATAGTAGCACCGGAAATCATCAGTACACCACAATAAAGGAAAACGGAGAATCTTCAGATGTAGAGACCCAATTACTTTTAGATCCTCCATCTGGCGATAGAGATGCGGGAGCATCTGGCGTTGTTACCAGTCAATCCATTTCTGAAAGCGAGGCAGCAGCAATTATAGTTGCCAAAAGGAGAACTCAATCATTAAGTGCTCTACAACAAAGTTCTAAAGAACCGATGAGTCCTTCAGCAAAGGTAATTTTAATTTAACACAATCGTCAAATTTATTGTAATGCTGAATTTTATATCCAGACCAAAATTAGAAGACCTATGAATGCGTTTATGATATTTTCAAAAAAGCATCGTAAACTTGTTCATAAGAAGCATCCAAATCAAGACAATCGCACTGTAAGTAAAATTCTAGGGGAATGGTGGTATGCTTTGAAACCAGATGAAAAGGCAAAGTATCATGAGTTGGCCAGTGTGGTAAAAGATGCTCACTTTAAAGCGCATCCCGAATGGAAGTGGTGTTCTAAAGATCGCCGAAAGTCATCTAGTTCTACAAAGGAATCTCGAGAGCGTACCGACTCTGTTGATGGTGTAGATTCAATGGATGAAAAAAGTCCAAATACACCAGCTGATTCAGCTTTGGCAGGTCCAGACATTATTCCATTAACAATTGCAGCCTACAATTCTTCAGCAGAAGAATCGGAAACGAATAGCAATAATAAAGAGGATGCAAATAGTAAAACGAAAAAATTACACTGTAAAATGAATTTTTATTAACTGTAATATTTACATCAAGGTGATATTAATAAAAGCAGGGCAGCTAAAGTGAACAAGGCCAATCTTAGAAAACCAAACGGGCAAGACGGACGTGATGAGACTGTCTCCGATGAGGAACAGGTAGTAAAGTTTCAAATCTTGTGATCCACTCTTAAGTTCGAGTGTTAATATTTTTCAGATGGTCATAGCTGAAAATGAAATTATCAATAACACAGAAACGCTAGAAATTGATTTAAAATGTTCGGAGAAAGTGACCGATTCAGATATGGAAGACTCAGCCTTTGAATCGAGTAATTGCAATAATGAAAAGGTTAGTAAATAATTTTAGATATGTTTTTAGTATTTTGTTATCCGCGAAAGCACAGATAAACCTACATAGATGTACAGACGTTTTAGTAGAAGAAATATTTTAATAAATTTCAATGATAGTAGTTGTGAAGCCGGAAAACCTCAGAAATTGAGATTTGAAGTAAATAATCTTAAACTAGGAAAAAGAAATATTTTGGGTGCTTGTTTATAGGTTAGTTTCTAAAGCTGGCATCACTTTTTAACACTACAAATGGTCATATGGATTTATTTGTGTGTATTTTTTCTCTGATCGTCTAAGAAAATTCGTTTAAGTGTTCAAGATAAATTTTTCACTATCTGACTTTTCTTTTTATACCCTAGATGAAATCTATAGGGAATACTAAGTTTGTCATTCCGTTTGTAACACCTCGAAATAATGATCGTAGAGCAAAATGGATTGCACCTACGCATAATATTAAGAGTTATTTTGATTTTTGCATGTCCGTCCGTCCGTGCGCACGATAATTCGAGAACGCCTATACTTAGACAGCTGAAATTTTGTACACGGACATTAAAAAAAAGTTAAATTAAGTTCGAAAATGAGACAAATCGGGCAACTCCTTCGTGGGGTTGCCATAAAAAAATTTCGTTTTCCACTATATATTTGGACACTGCCTGAGAACGCGTCGACGTAGAGAGCTGAAATTTGGTACATGGTGTTTTCATTACACTATCAAATAAAGTTTCAAAAATGGACTAAATCGGGCAACTCCTTCTTGGTGTTGCCATATAAAAAATTAGGTATTTTACGTATACTGTGAAAACGATCACTCCAAGACATTTTTATTGTACTAAAAACTTCTTCGGAATACGAAATCCTATAAAATTGGTTATTATCATTTTTTCTGTCCGACCAACCGTTCTAGAAATATATGCGAAAAACCACTTCAAAAGTCAAACTTGCACAGAAGGGTGACAATACGAAATTTCATAATGGCATTCATCTAGGGTATCATAAGAATTGGTCTTGGACCAATTTTAGCTTTTTTACTTGCTAATTTACTATTCGTTGATATGCCAAACACTTGTACCTCAGAGCACTTTCCGATGTCAAGGACGAGATTCTTTGGGTCTGGGATATCTCTCATGCTTTCTTCTGATTGTAATCCTGGAGACCTAGAAATCATAGCCTAAATTTAGAAGAGCTCTTATCTTTCGCCATCTATATTAGTTTGCCAACAGAAATTTTCTTGTAGATAGCCTCTTGTGCTCTTATAGTAAAGGATTCACTCTGTAAGAAAGTCGATATACTCCAGCCTTTCACAATGACACTTTTTCTTATAACTGTTGAGGACTTACAGCCTTTGTTTAATGATTCCCTTTGTATTGATTCAAACTTTGAGTTATCGAAGGCCTCTTCCAATCTAGAAAACCACAGTATGCTATTTCTTTTTGTGATATTGCTTTTGATAGCAAAGATGTGCATGAGTTTCTGTTATATATTGATCTGCACATCATTCTAAGAAATGAGCTCGAGCTTACTTTATTTATTACCTTCTCCGTCTTTTAAATCAACAAATGGCTCCTCACGCTCATTCATATAAATGTTTACATTTGCCATTATTTACATAATATTTATTAACTTTTCCGTAATAAAAAAATAAAGGCAAAATGTCAAATGTATTGCATTTGTATTAGTTAGCTATGCTGGATTGCACTCAAGTTGGTATCAGCTGCAACCAGCTACGGACTGGCTACTATGATTTTTCAACTCCAGAAACTGTCATTTAGCCAAGTCAAAAATCTGGTTATTACATTTCCGAACGACGATAGTCACATTTACAGCTTCCATAGCCGGCTGCAACCTACATCCGGCATGTTCACACAACCGCCCCACGCCCTTCAATCTGGCCGTTAACGTTATTAAAGTAAAAATCTATCTACGCTCATAGAATGTTCATCAACCGAATTCATTCAATGACCGAATGCAATCTAACTGTCAAGAATTGTCACTATAGCCATCACAGCCATCAACAAAACGTAATTAATTAAAAAAAAAGAACTGTCATACACTAATCCGCCTTTTCATTACCTTATAACAAATTAAAATTGAAAAAGCTTAAACAATACACACTGAGTATATTTGCAAAGATAATATATAAAGATATCGCAGCTGAGCAAGAAAATATCTGCTCAGGTTTTATTATCAGAACGTAGTCGCCCTCATATTCTAATATAAATATCCCGGTATTCAAGGCCGAATTGGATTTCTGTATTGTTCTATCCTGCCATTTGCACACATTTTAACTTGAATCAAAGACAAGTATATGTGATCATAAATTATGTGTCAAATATGTGAGTTTTCATGAGCAGCACTATTAAAGCAATAATATTCCATTAGGTGTTGAACGCCTTTCAAAAATCAAAAACTAGCTATCATTTTAAAATTAACAATTCGATCATGTTATATGTTATCGTTCCATTTTCTCACGATATTATGAATAAAGGGATTGTGATCCGAAATAGATATGACTGTTCTGTGACGAGATATTTCAGTTTTACTTTCAGAAAGTTATTCATTCTGAATATACTATAAACTATTTTCGTTCCAAACTGATAATAGATTGAAGCTAATAGATATTATGCTGGATCCATATTCATAGTAATTGTTAAGATTATTTAAATTAAACTAAATTATCATATTTCAGCTTTTCGACTCAAGTGAAGCAAATAAGAAGATACTTGAAAACAACAACCTAATATACTCAAATTCCAATAATCCTGCAATTGATGATACTAAAAATTCCGAAAGAGAAATCACATTCAAGCCGAAACCAATAAAAGCACAACGCCATGTAGAAAACAATATGCTTAATTACCAACAGATTCCTATGTATTCATATAGTAGCCCGAAAAATCCTATCGGAGTAATACCTTTTCAGCCTACAGGTACATATTTCGAATGAAAAACAACTTTAAATATCATTGTAAAAGGAATTTTTTCAGGCGGAGCTTTTAAAACTATGCCAATCAGTCCTAAAAGTACAAAAACAGGAGACATTAAACAAGAAGATGATCAAATACAATTAAAGCAAGAACCGCAATCTCCATATGCTGCTGTGAATGGAGTACCAACTGTTTTTACTTTCAATATGATACCGAAAGATTCTCGTGAACATAAAAACTGTGGTGACTATGGTAATAACGGGGCACAACAACAACAGCAGCAGCCCAGTTATCAAGTAGCACATCAAAATTTATCTGAAAGTTCTGACAGCGTTGTGAACGATGCCAGCGGTAAAGGTAAATTAATGTGCACTTCGCCAGAAAAATTCCATAAACAAACGCATGCAAATCATGAATGTGTCTCCACATCCTCTTCTTCTGTCATTACATCTTCTAACAATAGCTGTACATCCTATACTGCCACTATCGTTGTCACTAACTGTAACTCACCTCATCAACTAACAAACTCGGCTAAATGTTCTCTCATTCATCAATCACCACCATCTATATCTCTATCACCACCACCGCGATCAACTTACTCTAATGATTCTATCGATAAAGCCAAAACTGAAGTAATCAACGGAGATTCAATGCCACGTAACCCTTCATCAATGTCATCATCTTCATCATCACCGCCACCATCTACATCCGCTTTATATGATGCTATAGTTATAGATGCCCTCAATATTAATGGTTCAGCTGGCGAAACTAAACTTACATCTATACCTCCCGCACAAGGGATTTTTCTTTTGACTCATTCATCTCTTCCAGATTTGAATGCTTACAGTTGCAACTCATCCTCTCAAGCTACAAACTCTTCTTCTGCTTCTATGAACAGTTCTTGTTCTACATCAGCAGCAACCTCTAATAGCTATATTCACATTAACAACAGTAGTAATATTAATAGCAATAACTGCTCCCTAATATCCGTTAATAATAATAACTCCCTTGACAACACTAACAAAGAGTACAAAAAGCTCATGCTTAACGACAAAAAGCACAATTTAACTCAATCGATTCTGATGATTAATCCGGCATCGATCAATACAGCTAATGTTACGAGCTCAGCTTCAGGAGGTGCAGTAACTACCACAGCTACTCCAATTGTTACAACCAATCAACTTACTGGACAAAAGCAGATCATGTTTACACTCAACAATAATCAGCAGGTATGATTTGTATAATTTTTAATATCAATTATATAGATAATTAATTATAAAGATAATTAGCTACTTAAAAATTTATTATTGCAATAATTACATTTATATCTAGATTCTGAGAATTTGGTTAATCTAAATTTAACTTCCTTTTGATGAAGAGTGTAGTTTTTTATGCACAATCAAAGCTTTCAGACAATGAACTGAGCTTTTTGGAGCGTTTTATTGGTTTTTAATTGAGTGCAATAACAGAATTTTGAGCTTTGAAGTCATAGGTTTTGAAGGGTATAAGCCACAACGAAAAAATTTTTCAGACCGAAAAACTTCATACAAATAAAGTACAAGAAAAAATTATCTTTGATGGTGAGTTTTCACACAGAACAGACCAGAAATTGGGTTTTATTATATTATTATTCATTTCCTTGAAATGACCTAATTCCAAATGGATTTGGCCGAAATACAACGATACCGACGACAAATTAAATGTTGACGTAATGGCAATACCATGTTGCTGTACCCAATGGCGCCGACCGATTTTGTCGCCGTAACCAGACTTCGGAATAATTCAACTTTTGTAGCTTATCGTCGTAATTTGATTTTGACAGCTGAGAGTAATGAGCAACAAATTTCTTTCGAGGAGCAATTAATTAATTTAGTGACGAAAATGAAGTATTTTTATGCCAAAAGAAATCCTCAAAATCAAAATACATATTTAAAAGAAAGAAAAAATGGAAAGAAATTGGAGAAAAGTTGAAAATAAGTGGTAGATTATATTTTGTAATCCACATAAACTCAGCTTTAGCAGGATTTACATTATGATGACATCCAATTTTTACAGAAATTGTGAGGGAGATAGTTTATTGAAATTTAAATGCTGCGGAAGCAATCATCGCAATACCTCACACGTACAGTCCCCTCTACTTTTTATGGCATAACTCTTAAATTGTCAAACTGTCTAATTGGAAATTGTCAAGTTTTTAATCGTTTTTTCGTAGATATTCAAAGACGGATCATGAAAAGAATAATTCTAGCAAAAAACTACCTCAGAAATAACTTCAATATTTTCTATAAAGAAATATTTAATAACTTTCTATTTCGCAATATTTAATTACAAACTCAAACCTTACTTTTGTTTATTTCGACAAATAATTTTACTTTACAGATATGTATATGCCATAAAATTATAGTAACAAAACAGCAATATGGCAGCTCCAGTAGTCGAAATTGACAAATTAGGGCTGCCAATAACAATGTTTTAGTTTCAGTAACTATAAAAACTCCCTATGCTTGAGGTCTTTTTATGGTTCCGGACACCCACACAGTGACAAATCGGCGTCCGGAAAAAATTCAGGACGCGTTTGCTTCTCTCGTCACTCGTAAATAAATTTCCGTATACGATGTACTATCTCCCTCACAATTTCTGTAAAAATTTGATGTCATCATAATGTAAATCCTACTTAAATCATTGTTTATTACACTTTTACAACTTTTTTTTATATCTTTCTCATTTTGTTAATAAATTTCAACAAATAATTTTACCACCTACATATTTTGTTATGTCAGCGAACATAAGAATGTCGGTGCCATTAGGTTAATTCGGCGACATTTACGACGACAGTGTCGTTGTATTTCGGCCTTTATTATGGAAACGGTCTGTTCAGTGTATTATGTTGTTGGTAAAATAAGCAGTCCAGTTGAACTGATGTTATAACTTGCAATCATGTTATTTTCTCGTGTGTGCTTTCTCTGCTATTATTCTATGAATTGACACATGTTTTTGCTTCCCTGCTTCCTGCTCAGTTCCAGGGACCGTCCAGAACGAAGCGAGGTGAGGACGTTCGAAGTTTCCTCGCGAGTCATCAAGAGTTAGTTTATAACAACACTGTAGCAGCGCGTGTTGTGGCGAGACACCTCGATATAGCTCGCTGGACAATGAAATTTTCAAATTTTTCGCGACTTTCGCTAGTTTTGATAACCAATATATTTTTGCAGGCTCTTTCGTTGATATTATCGAAGGTTTTTTTTACTCATTCTCATTTAGTGGAAGAATCTATCATGATTAGTATGTAAATATTCATGTATGTAGATGATGAAAATTGCCCAATTTCTAATCGCTTCTTATTTATGGGATGATAAACAAAACTGTTCAAACTACACTTATTTTAAAAATGCCATAATATATAGTTGCAATACACAGAACACAAAGTATCTTCTTCAGAATTTGGTCTCACTTCGCGATTTACCGCGAAACTGAACGCCTTGTTGTGAGCATTTCACCTCACCTCGCTTAACTCTTGATGAAGCCTCGCACTGCGTCGCCTCGTTACGTCGTGGACGTACCCTTATGTTGATTTAGAGTGGAGCAGAGTAAAGAAAGCTACTCTTCTTACATAGTCAACGCGTTGCTGAATAAAACATTCGATCCTCTACTGCTTCATGATTTGTTTTTTTTCTGAAAAAGGCAATAGATTGAAAATGTATAATGGGATGCTTGCTCTGGCATTAGATTGTGAGTAACAATCTCATTGCTTTCTTAAGGCAAATGTATGTACATATATATTTTGGTTGATTTGTACAGTTTTAGCAAAACTCTAAACAAATAGTCACTTACACGATCTGTTAACTTTTATAAAAAAAAAAAAAATTTATCAAAAATATTCAACAAATTATTAATTTATTCTAGTCTAAAATGCATCAACATATTAATGTCATTCTATATATAGGTAGCTTTTCTTCCGATGTCCGAAGATCAAAAATATGTTATGGGTACTGCTAGACAAAATATCTTCACTTCAAGTTCAAATTCAATTAACACATCCTCCAACGCAATACTGTCAACTGCAAATTTAAAACCACCTACATCTGTACAATACGTTATTAAAAAAGGGAACACGCAAAATACGATTGTACTACATACGTATCCCAGTGGTAATTTGAAAATTTTATTAATTTAAATAACTTTATAGAATAATTCCAATCAAATAGAACTACAATCTGATTCACCTGGCTATAAGAATCTACCGGCAACACCCAAATCGACAACTGAAACCAAATCTAATATATCTTGTGGTAGTAGTTTGCTACATCAGTCAGATAATTTGACGGAAGGTAATAAGCAGCAATCCGATGTCGATTGTGAAGACGCCGAATCTAAAAAGTTTGTCTTAGCTCCAACACCAGCTCAGCTGGGACGTGCACCACTACAACGAAGACAAAACTTGAGTAAATCTTAAATTTGCAAATTGGTGAAAAATATTTACACTGGTATCTTTACAGTATCATCAAAATCAGATTCTAACAACTATTCCACTGCCATAGAACAGTCAACAATTTCAAGCATAACAACTACCGTCGCGTCGCTATCATCTGCTCTTCCAACACCAACTTCGGCGATTTCTGATGATCATCAGAGTCAAATTTCTCCATCAGGAAAAAAATCTTTTTTTAAGAAAAGCAAGGGTGACGACATGGATAAGTGAGTTTCTTTGTTTTTTTTAATGAAAATTCTAGCGAAATAGTGTTATATTTTACTGTTCTTTTTATTATAGTGTTCTTAAGCAAGTGGATTTTGAGAAGAAGTATCAAGCACTGCCCCAATTCAAACCTGAGGACTGTCAATCGCCTAGCGCAATATCCGTACCATCTTCACCAAGAATTTATGGTACAAACTATCGTAAAAAAAATTCCATACAAAGAATGCGTAAGTCTTACTCTACTCTTAATTTTTCAAATTATTTTAAATTATTTTCCCTTTCTAAAATCACAGAAAGTGAAGAAGATCAATCAGAAGATAGTGCGATACCGACATCAACACCTACCCTTCCGCAAAGATTTTTCGGACCAGATTTTAATATAGATCAGCTTAGAGGTAGTACGTCTTTTGTTATTCTTTTAAATGACAATCATGTAACGAATTTTATACTCTAGCAACAGAGATGGAATCAGATAACACAGGTCGCTCACCAAGAACACCCCAAACGCCCTTGCAGAGTGGAAGACAGGAAGCAAACGAAAAGGGACACAGAAAAATTCTCGAACAAAGACGTCAACTGGTTATGCAATTATTTCAAGAACATGGAATGTTTCCATCATCTCAAGCTACCATTAGCTTTCAGGTATGTACATGTACATTCCTGCTAATTTTAATTTTTTTTATTTATTTTTTAACAATCAGGCTTCACATAGAGACATCTTTCCTCGAAGGCAGGACCTTCAGTTAAAGATTAGAGAGGTACGACAAAAATGCATGGGACAACCAGGTTTCACGCCACAATCGGCTGGACCAGCTACGCCTATAGAGACTTCTACAGGTAAATATTCCTATAAATACCATATTTAAAAATTTGTGAAATTTATGTTGAGCAAGCAATCACAAATTTTTTAGCTCTCAGTATATACTGGTAATACTATGGTTCGTTTTTTGATTTAACTCCACTGCAAACATGATACTAAGCCTTATTTTTTTAGTTTCAAAATTTTTTTATCATTTTATGCACCAGAAAACACAAAAGAATTGTGTAATACGATATCGTTTATTTGTACCGCTTTGATACCCTATATGCTACTGCAGGCCCCAGTTCCACTTTACTCTTAACAAGCAGTCTCCAGCTAGACCTGAAAATTAGATCCGGATTTGCTAATATCCGGGTATCCTGATCTGCGGATAACCCGATTCTTGAAATTCGGGTATCCGGATAACCCGAATCCTAGTATCCGGACTATCCAGTTCCAGACTAAGCAAAGAAAGTTGAACATTTTTCTCAGATTGCATTGTTTATCTTACTTTTAGGTTGTTCGATGTCATTTCCATTTTTCCAATGAAACAATGCAATCTGGAGGAAATTGGCTATCTTCTTTTCTTAGTCCAGATCTGGATATTTTGGATCCGGATTTGAGGAATCGGATCCCAATTATTCCGAATAATAGCAAAGTATCCCAATACTTTCAGCCCTAATCACCACCTCGAGTGAAATTAGCTGCCTTTGATTGATATTCCTGTCATAAAGTATTAAAACCTTAGAACATATAACTGAAGAAAGTGAGCCGCCACTGACACATTGAACAAAAAAGAAAAGTTGGGAATAGAAAAACGTAAACACTTATCTTGATATTTTTGTTTCCCTTCCCTTTTTATACCCTAGATTAAATCATAGGGTATACTATATTTTTTTGATTTTTTATTATTTTATTGTGGATGTTAAATTTATGAACTTTATTTGTACATAACTTTGTTATTGGTTTTTATATACAAGGTGTTTCCCACTAGGACGTCAATAGAGCGGGAGGAGATAGTACTCACCTAGACGAACCAAAAATCGTATAATATTAAAAGTTATTTGGATTTTTGCATGTCCGTCCTCACGATAACTCGAAAATGGGACAAATTGGGTAAATCTTTCGTAGGGTTGCCATACAAAAATTTCGATTTTTACTAAATATTTGAACAGTGCCTGACAACACGTCGGCGCAGAGAACTGAAATTTCATACACTGTGTTTTCATAGTAATAGTATATAAAACTTCAAAATCCGGCAACCCCTTCTTGGTATTGCCATATAAAAATTTAGGTTTTTACGTATACTGTATTTATACAGACTTTAGTAAAGCCTTCGACAAGTTATCTCACTCCGGGATACTCTTTAAAATGGAAAAGTATGGGTTTCCCCCAACATTTCTAAAATGAACAGTCTTATTTAGATAACAGAAAATATCAAATCTTATTCCGCCATTCCATCTCTAGAGTCTTGAAGGCTTCGTCTGGCGTACCTCGAGGGAGTCACTTGGGCCCGTTGTTCTTTATTCTGTCTATTGACGACATTGTCTCTGTTGTGAGGTACTGTAAGGTCTTGATTTATGCTGACGATGTTAAGCTTTTCGCTCAGATTAAATCTGTTCACGATTGTGAACAGGTACAGGGTGACCTTCAAAAATTTTACAATTTGTGCGAGAGCAATAATTTGGTACTCAATATCGACAAATGTGAAGTTATGACTTTCCATAGGAAACAGATAACAATCACTTATGGTTATGAGTTCTCGGATTCCTCGATTCGCCGTGTGGACTCTGCCTGTGACTTGGGTGTCAAATGTGACCACAGATTGAATTTTATCTCCCATATAAACTATATGGTATCAAGGAGTAGTTCTATGTTGGGTTTTATAAAATGTTAGTCCCGAGAGTTTTCAAATCCTACCATAACATTGCGTTTGTACACTTGTTTTGTGAGACCACTTCTTGAATACGCTAGCCAGGTCTGGTCTCCATTTTACGGTACACACATCGACCGCATCGAGTCTCTTCAGAGAAACTTTTTACGATTTGCTCTCAGACACCTACCCTGGAATAATTCATTAATTCTTCCACCTTATGAGGATCGCTTGAATCTTTTGAATATGCACTTGCTTCAAAAACGTCGCATGTTTGCCGATGTAACGTTTGTGCATCAACTAATAAACGCGAATGTTGATTCTCCGCTGTTACTTAGTAAAATCTCTTTCCGCGATAGTTGACACAATTTGAGAAGACTACCTACGTTGCATGTTAACTCCGCAAGATTCAACTTTTGCATGTACGAACCCATTAATCGCATGTGCATTACTGTTAATACTAAGGCTGAGCATTTTGTCGTTGACCTTTCCAAGCATGTTCTAAAAAAAACGTCTATATAATACTTCGTTCTCTGTTTCTATGTCGCATTGCATATCATTTCATCCGGTGTTTGGTTTATGTTTAGTTTAACATACTAATACTAACACCGACTAAGGGATGAAACGCATGTATTGTTGACCGTTTATTTATTAAACGTATCCATGCAGCGAGCTTGTGTTAAGCTGGTTCTGATATTCATTATTGCAACATCACCGCAGATCACAATTCATTGTTGAAATGTTCTCCCGTTTATTAACTTAAGTCCAAGGCTTAATCACTAAACTATCACTTCGAATGTTTTTATTTAAAATTAACACAATTAACGTAACAATTTAAAGTTTTTTAAGTAAATAACACAAAATAACACATCTGCCGCAAAAACACAATTGACACAATTGCCAAATGTCCAGTTCACTTGGTTAAACCTTGGTTAAATTTTTCTTCCCTTTCCACCCCTTCGCCTAAAAACCGAGTTTCCCCCACACCGATAGAGTTTTTACACGATATGTCGCTGCTTTTAGTTATATATTCTAAGATTAAAACAAACAAATATGCTCAGGTAAGCAAGCTCACTGGCACATGGTAATGTATGACATTTTCTAGCAAGAAAGCTTGCCATTATAAATCAAGCAATTTTTACCATTGCCCTTCAGATTTATTATTACGTCGAAGTATGTGGCCAATCCAATTATATTTTATCATTTTGAGTCCTACGTTGATCCATTCTCCAAAGTTCTTCGTTTTGAACTCTTGTCACTTTTCCAAATTTGCAGACTGTAAAATCCGGCTAAACTGTGCATTCTGTGACCTACCTTTTGAAACTATATATAGCAGTATTTACTATTTTCACATTGGAGTGGAAAAATCACAGTGAGTTTTAAATGAGATCCGGGATAGGTGAAAAAAAGTATACTACTTGACTTATTGACACAAAAATACATATATTATTCTGTAACGCCAGATTCGGTAATCATTTTACCTTCCTCCACTTTGGTTATTTACGTAGGTGGTGGTAGTGTAGGTTTGAGTACTATAGTAGGTACATAGCTCGGATACATGCAACATGTGTTATGGTCACGTACAAACGTAGCATTACCTAATGCGGCATCACTGACATCTAGAGGGCAGTTGCTGCGAACGAGAAAAGGATGGTGCAATTCGAGAATCGGGGAAGAAAAAAGGCGGTAAAAGTGACAGCCAGCCATGATGAACTGATTAAGGATTATGCTGTGGAGAGGAATAGGAGAGGGCAGAAAAAGAAACGAAAAATCCTTGAGCTGCAAAAATCAGGAAAGTTTATTTGTGTTTAAATCAATATTAAAGTACGATCACAGAAATGAAACCAGATAAAAAGAAATAAAATAAAATGCGGTCAGCAGTTTCCATGAGGAGCAGGAAGCCGCATAGCCTCACTTACAAGTGTGGGTATGACTTACGGTGCGAGTGTATACATACCGGCGGAGCACCTGAAAAGAACCAGGAAACCATGAAATAACATTAGCGTTTTCGTAAAGTGTATTCGAAAAGTCTCATTATGCTTCACGACGCGCAATCGTATTGACGTTATTGCAAATATATAGAGTACAGACTTATCACGCCCATTATGCAGCGTATAGGTCGATATAATATATTTAAATTGAATTTATATGAACTCACCTATTGCTGTCGGTACATAGAAGCACCTGCGGTCTTTTCACCGGAGCTCTCGAATAATAACTAACAATGGAATTCGAACGGCGTAATTGTTATCGTCCACCCGGGAGATTCCTCCGCGAGCGCGTTTGTCTGACAAGCCATACAGATAATTCCCCAGAAGTGTTAGTCGCGATCCAAAAAGAAAAGATAAATCAAATAGTTCCATCTCCGAATTAATGAGGAAACCCCCTTGGGTCGATCCCAATACCGTCAAGAACCAACTACCAGGACCAGCACATCCATAGTACAGCTTCGGGGTGATTATAAGAACCAAAAACAAAAATGTTTGTACTCGAAAATGATTTCGAATAAAATATATAGTATGGAGTAAACCCTAGCTCGTTTCTCTTCTCTTTCGTTCTCCTGAGGTCTCTCTTTAATCTATACAGGTGAAACTGAAAAGGGACATCACAAACCAGACGCCAGCGGTGTCATGGGCGGCCGGGTACGTCATAACGAAAATCACCATCGAATCCCCGAATCGTTCTTTTCTATTAGTAGATCTCCGTTTTTATGGTCTAAGCACGATACCTCTTTGTTAATGGTGACGTGGTAGCGGTAGGTATTTCATGGTACCCACCCCACGCTCTCCGCCCATAACTGAGACAAGCTAGCGTGCCGCCCTGCATCTTCAACGCTGTCACCGAGTGATCTGTCAGCTCAGGCTGGCAATCTGGACTTCACGTCCAAGCCAATCGCTCATCAAAGTTCCATAATACCCTACAATATAAGGTTTAGCAGATTTATTTATTTATTATCCTGCAGTTCTATAAGTCTAGGTGGACTTAGACATTGTCGAACTTGTAAACCGCTTGATTTATATTTATACCCTAGATGAAATGTAAAGGGTATATTAAGTTTGTCCTTCCGTTTGTAACACCTCGAAATAATGATGGTAGGGAAAAATGGATTGGACACCCACGCATAATATTAAAAGTTATTTTGATTTTGGATGTCCGTCCGTCTGTCCGTCTGTGCGCAGCGCACGACAAATCTAGAACGCGTTCGCTTAGAAAGCTGAGATTTTGTACACGGACTTAAAAAAAAAGTAAAATTAAGTTCGAAAATGAGACAAATCTTGGTGTTGCCATATAAAAATATAGGTTTTTTTACATATATTGTGTAGTGAGCGTAACAGGTAAAAGCCCGAACTGTGCTCAAAGGTACTAATATCAAGACCTAACGTCTTCCCGTGGCTGTGAGTGAACGCATTTGCATTGCAGGTGATGGCCGATGGGAACAATTCCTAGAAAGAACGAAAGAAGGTATCGAGTGAAATGTATGCTATGGTAGAAGGTAGAATATGGAATCTTAAGGTGAATCGCAGGTAATGTGGAATTAATTCGCTGACGGGCACGGCCACGGGTTGATGTGTTTTTCTAATTTGGTTTGAAATGATTAATGCGGTGTAACATCGACTTGTTTAAATTCGTCATCTAGCGATTATAGTTCAAGTGTGGGGTAAACCCCAGCAAAAGTGTTTTTAAACTGATTCAGAAATATAGAAATGAATGAAATGATTTTATTTTATGCGAAACAACTAAATTGTGCAGTGAAGCGTAGTGTATGAAACATATTCATACATAGTACACACATATATGTATGTTTAAATATAAATTTGTGATTTTCGGATTTTGTGTTTATGAAAGTGCTCACACAGTGGAATAAGTGAGAAAGTAGGAAGTTAAAAATACCTACATACAAGCGGACAAGGTATTGCACAAAATCTAAAGGAGTATAGAACATTACAGACACTTAATAAGGAAAAAAAAGCAAGTAAGGGTAGAGTGGTTAAGTTGTATAAATATATATTTAATACTATTATTATTACTTATTAAATTAGTATATGGACACAAATATATATAGTAGTTTAAATAAAAACGTCGATATTCTGCACCATACAGAACATTAGAGTAATATAGTTAAAATAAAGCCACAATTAAGGTATTTATAATTTAAAGGTATAGGGTTAAATATTAAATTTTTTTTACATTATCATGAATGAAAATCAGTCCCAGAGTGTAGAGACAGAAGTGAGGGAAGGTTCACCAGAAACGGCAGTACCAGCGACTTCTCTCACTGAGCTTGAGTTGCTTAGATGGGAAAACGAACTATTGAAAAAAGAGAAAGCTCTACGAGAAAAGGAGAAATGTGCCGGTTGCAGTTGTAGCGCCAGTATAACGACAAAGGAGAATGATGCTTCAAATTCCTTCGTCGATTCAAATCCAATGAAGATCGGGATTAATGAAATTAAAACTTTAATAAATGAATTCAATCCGTCTCAAGCCACAGGTATAGCGAAGAATTGGATAGAGTCTATTGAGGGTCTAAAATTGTTATATGGGTGGGACGATAGAACTGCTCTTTTTTATGCTACTCTACGTTTGGTCGGAGCCGCCCATATTGGTACCAGTCAAAGCATGACGTAATACGTACCTTTTTGGAATTTAAGGCTGAACTGCTTCGTAGTTTTCCTTCCGGTCGGGACGACGCCTCCATTTTAATGCAAATCATGGAAAGGAAAAGATCATCAGGCGAACCCATTGAAGATTATGTTTACCAGGTAGCAGCGCTCGCGAAAAGAATTAACTTGAACGAAACGTCAACAATTAAGTACATCATATCGGGGTTATTAAATCAAAGCTTGATAAATGTGCTGATGGCCTCAAATTGCGAGACGATACCAGACCTTTTAAAAACTGTTAAGGATTTCGATGAAATTCAAAAGCAAGGTCAAGTAAGACATCAGCTGGCCCCAGTGAATCAACCCAGCACATCTAAAAGTTGGTCGAGGCCAAACGATAGATTCCATCCATTCGAACTTCACAAAAATACCACACAAAATGGAAAACAACATAGGGACCGACATCTACTTACTACTACTACTAAGAACGACGACAACAAAGGAAATCTACCTAAGAATAAATTAGTGTGTTTCAAGTGTAAAGAGCACGGGCATTACGCTAGGGATTGTACCTTCAAAAATGTACGATGCTTTCGTTGTCAACAGAAGGGGCATGTATCGAGAGATTGTAAAATAAAACAGGTCTCAACATTGAGTGCAGCAGGAAAGGAATTTTTAGAAGGTGAAGAAGATGAATATCATAAAACTATTTACATCGAGGATGAACCTGTGCTTGCTTACTTCGATTTGGGTAGTGAGTGTAGCACATTGAAAGAAAATATTGTCAAGCGAAAAGGGTGGAATATACAGAAATGTGATATGAAGCTGGTTGGATTTGGAAACCAGAAAACTAATGTCCTTGGAAAAATCCGGAAAAATGTGAGCGTGTCCGATATTAATCTTTTAATTGACATTATGGTTGTTGATACCGTACAGAGTGTTCCGATGATAATAGGAAGGAATT
This sequence comes from Dioctria linearis, assembly GCA_963930735.1. Lineage (NCBI taxonomy): Eukaryota > Metazoa > Arthropoda > Insecta > Diptera > Asilidae > Dioctria > Dioctria linearis. Next base: position 81,768,063 of record OZ005741.1, on the reverse strand, counting down.
ATTTAGATAATCCTGATATCGAAATATCAAAGAAGTGGAAAACTTTCGATATATTCCAGAATAAAAACAATAGCCCTCCAAAGGATTCTTCAAATAAAAGAGTACAAATTTAGATGGATGAGGTGAATATAGATCATACTACAAATAAACATCATAAAGTTATGCTAATCAGTCTAATTAATGAATTCCGCGACTGCTTTGCTAAAAATACAAGCGAGCTGGGAAAAACTGATTTGGTAAAAATGAGAATAAAATTAAAAGAGAAAAAAATTATACGGTACCATCCGTATAAAGTATCCTACGGACTGAAGTCAGTTCTAGGAGAGCAAGTTAACGAATTATTACTTTTGGATGCCATACAACCATCCTCTTCTGAATATGCCAGCCCTGTATTATTAGTACAGAAAAAGAGCAAGGAATATCGAATATGCGTGGACTACAGGAGGATAAATGCAATTACTCAAAGGCAAACTTTTCCAGTCCCAAACATAGAGGAAACATTGAATATGTTAGCAAACAAAACGATATTTACAACGCTTGATTTGCTTAGTGGATACCATCAAGTGTCAGTGGAAGAAGACCGTAGACATCTGACAGCGTTCGTGACACCAGAAGGACATTACGAGTATAAAAGGGTCCCTTTCGGCTTGACTAATGCGCCAGCGTTTTTTATGAAGTTGATGGCACAAGTAACCCGATCAATGGAAGCTGGTAAGGTTATTACCATTATGGATGACATCTTGATACCGTCGGTAACATTAGAAGACAATATTGCGACTATTAAGGAATTTCTAATCGAACTCCGGAGGGCAGGCCTCACTTTAAATCTGAAAAAAGCGATTTCTTTAAAAAGAATATAAAATTCTTAGGTCATGAGATATCAGAGCATGGAATAAAACTAAGCGTTGAGAAGACCATGGCGGTCGAAGCATATAAGCGACCAGAGAATTCTCGAGAAGTCAGACAATTCCTAGGTCTTGCGGGATATTTTCGTCGTTTTGTGCAGGGCTTCTCTTTCATCACACAACCACTTAACAGGCTGTTGAGGAAGGAGAATAAATTCATTTGGTCAGAGGAGGCAGAAAGCTCATTCAATAAGCTAAAAGAGTTGTTGAGTTAAAGATCAATTCTTGCATTATATGATGAGAATGCGGAACACGAAGTTCATATCGATGCAAGCAGCCATGGAATTGCAGGCATACTGATGCAACAAACGGGAGGAAATATAAGACCAGTATCATATTTTAGTCGATCCACAACCGCAGCAGAGTCAAAATACCACAGCTACGAGCTGGAAGCCCTAGCTGTGGTGGAAACCCTAGAAAGGTTTAAGCATTACCTACTACATAGGAAATTTAAAGTGATAACTGATTGCAATTCGTTACGGCAAACGCAGGCAAAGAAAGACTTAGTACCTAGGATAGCGAGATGGTGGTTGAAGATAGCGGAATATGACTTTGAATTGGTATTCGAGACCGGCCAACAAATTAGCCCATGCAGACGCACTTAGCCGATGCCCATCTCAGGATGCGAATGAAGCAACAGACGTATCAAGTAAAATCTAGCAGTGATGCAAAGGGAAGATGCTCAAATTATCGAAATAAGGAAAGTACTAACTGGAGAAATTCTCCAAACCAATAAAAAGGATGGCATAAAGGGAAACTTCATATTGGAGAAAGGAAGAGTCTTTAAAAAAACGCCCAACGGAAATCGGTTTGTAATACCAAAATGGGTTAGATGGCGAATAATTAGGTCAGCCCATGACGACAGAGGTCATCCTGGAGTTGATAGATCTCTAGAAATATTGAGGAAATATTTCTGGTTTCCACATATGAAGCCAGTTGTAAAAAAATATGTAGCCTCTTGCATAGACTGCCTTTACAATAAGGCAAGCGAAGATGAGAACAGATACATACTACATACTCCAGCGCGACAACCAATACCATTCCACACAATTCATATTGATCATTTAGGTCCGTATCCAAAGAGCAAGCGTAGAAATTTTTATGTTATCGGTATAGTGGATTCTTTTTCAAACCTTGTCGTGCTCAAACCAGCTAGACAGGCCAATAGCAAGGGAGTCATCAACTTATTAGATAAGTCAGCCAATACTTTGGAACTGCGCAAATAATTATCACCGATAGGGGTACCGCTTTTACCTCTAAGGCTTTTGAGAAGTATTGTTACGAGAGCTCAGTTAAACATATTGCCACCACCGTGAAAACCCCGCGTTCCAACGGCCAAATCGAGAGGTACTTCAGGACCATAAAAGGCGCAATCGCCACTATAACACAGGAACCAGAAGGCGGCGACTGGGATTGTCATATTAGAGCCGTACAATGGGCTCTGAACACTTTAGGGAATTCAACTACCAATGTGACGCCGCACCAACTAGTACTGTCGTATAAATCACGAGACATTCTGCAAAATAAATTGCTTCTCGCCCTACAAGACACAATTGAAGAAGAGGAAGAAGAAAACTTACCTGTGGCCGAACTTAAAGAAAGAGTGCTAAAACGAATAAGGTAAAAACAACAGAAACAGGCAAGTAAATTTAACGAGACGCGTCAATGCCCCAGACTATACAAAGAAGGAGGCTTGGTGTTAATAAAACATGTGCCGGTGGCGACTGGAAATTCTAGGAAGGTACAGCCTAGATACAAGGGCCCTTACGTGGTTAAAGCAGTTTATGACCGATATGTCATCAAAAATGCGGAAGAACTTCAAGTGACGAGGAAACCATACGAATCCGTACAATCCGCCGAGAGGATGAAGCCATGATGCAAATTGCACGACCTGGACTTTGTGGGCGAGCTAAGTGAGGAAGAAGAATCATGAAGCATAGGCAAAGAGAGAAAAGTATAAAAAAAAATTAATTAATAAAATAAAAGGAAACGATTTATGTCTTTGAAGAATTGATAACTGTTTGTATTTTTAATATAGCACCGATGAAGGCTGAATTCCTGCTGAGAATTGATAAATGAAATATTAAGGTAAGGCTGTTCTTTTATAAATTGTTTTCTCTGAGCCTGGGGCAAGCAACTGGTACGACAGGAAGAATATCCTCTGGAATATCGGTTGTATGTGGCCTCGTTTAAGGGCGTTTCGAGATAAATGTTCGACGACATTGGTCGAACGGCTCTCGTGTGGAGAGCGTTGAGTAAATTGTCCAGTATCAAGACTGGATGGCTCTTATATAGAGCGTAATAAGTTAATCCAGCAAATCTTGCTGGATGGCTCCGATTTGGGAGCGAGGTCGGTTCGATCTGCTAACGTCACTGAGGACAGTGACAAGGTAGGCTGGCCGAACTGTAGTGAGCGTACCAGGTAAAAGCCCGAACTGTGCTCAAAGGTACGAATATCAAGACCTAACGTCATCCCGTGGCTGTGAGTGAACGCATTTGCATTGCAGGTGATGGCCGATGGGAACAATTCCTAGAAAGAACGAAAGAAGGTATCGAGTGAAATGTATGCTTGAGATAGGACAAAGGTTTATTGCCGGCAATTAGGAGCTAGAAAGTGTGAGTGCGTTTGTTATCCCTTGTCCTTCCTAAAATATCCTGGTAGAAGGTAGGATATGGAATCTTAAGGTGAATCGCAGGTAATGTGGAATTAATTCGCTGACGGGCACGGCCACGGGTTGATGTGTTTTTCTAATTTGGTTTGAAATGATTAATGCGGTGTAACATCCACTTGTTTAAATTCGTCATCTAGCGATTATAATTGTGAAAACGATCAGTCCTAGATATTTTTATTGTATTAACAATTTCTTCAGAATACGAAATCGTATAAAATTTGTTATAATCATTTTTTCTGTCCCATCAACCGTTCTGCAATATATGCAAAAAACCACTTCCAAAAACAAAAACTTGCATAGATCGGTGACCATACGAAATTTTATACGGGCATTCATCTAGGGTATCATAAGAATTGGTCTTAGACCAATTATAGTTTTTTTACTTGTTTATATGAACTTGTTAAAACGGTTAGATAGTCGCGAATCAAACTGACTGAAATTGATTAATAATATTTTTCAATAAATTTATTCAGCAGGAGCAAATACTCAATATTAACAAAAATTTTGGGAAAGTGCAGTAGTACTACCATTTGGTTATTGTCGAGCGAATTACGGATATCAGATTATGGTCTTATAATTATGACCATTACGGATATCAGACTACGGTCTTATAATTATGACCATTACGGAAACCAGACATCTTAACCAGTGCTAACGGCAAATTAAATTAATTGGAAGCTCAATATTTTTTCTAAGATTTTGCGTAGAAATTGTAATAAATTTATTGGACGGTAGGGACTTGGGGATTAGATTTTCTTTAACTAGTAATACTACCATCATTATGCTATAAGGAAATTTGCGGGACTATATCAGAAGAGCTGTAAATAAACAGAAACGACTCAGCTAGATGATTTTTTACTCAATTCCTCGCTACTTTATATCTGTTCCGATTCTCAGGAGTTTTGAGTAGCTCTTCGACAATGAAAAACTTAAAGTCAGCGGAATACCGTAGCAAGCATCATTTTCAGCATACTGAGGTACAATCTCTAATTCCAGTATAGTGAGTCTCTTTAAATGTATTAAGCCATCAATAATCCTATTATAATCATTAATTCAAAATGGAAAGTATTAGCACCCTTAAAGGCTAGAAAAATAAGATATGCTGGATGCTGCTAGATTAAAAAAATGATACTTTGCTGTTATCTGAAGTTAAAAATAGAAACAAAATGGTCATATAATAGGAAATCGATTGGATTTCAACTTGACCATTACCCTCTTTTGATGAAACTTATGTAGATATAAGATACGAGTTCCATTAATTTTTCTTTGTTCTGCGATACATGCTGCCTGAATTAAAAAATTTTGAAATTCCTGAAATCTGCCGATTTTTGATCTGCTGAGTTATGTTCAAACATAACTGAGCTATATTGATAACATCGCCTCTAATTATTACAGAGGAGGCATGGACTGTAGATTATTTTAAAGAGAAAAGTACAATGTTGCAGGGGTAATTTTAATTTTTTTGTGTTTAATGTTAATGCTCATAATGTTGTTAGTAAGTTGTTAAATTCCCAAGTTCGGATCGCAATGGGTTTATAGAAGAGAATCTTATCGTCAAATTAAAAAAAAATATCCCAAACAAATTCTTGTTTCTGCGGTGGCAAATCTAGAGCTAATTTCTTCGATATAGAGTGTGTTTGATAAATAACACCCGCCCTCCCCTAAAATCAGTACTTCCTCTTCAAATTTACGTTTGAACATTTTTCATTGTAATCACTTAAATGTTCATAAGTTCTTTCAAGGATAATATTATAAGTTATATAATTTATAATTATTTTTATTTTTGCATGTCTGGACAGACAGACTCCTCTCAATAACTCGAGAATGCGTTTACTTAGCTAAAAATTTTTGAAATTTTTGTATATTTGGACACCGCCTGTACAGGGCTTTTTCATAAAAATTGCAAATACAAGTTCAGAAATGGATCAAATTGGCCAACCCTTTCTTGGTGTTTCCCTACAAGATTTTCGTTTTTACTGTATATTTGGACACTGCCTGACACGGCGTCGACGTAAAGAGCTAAAATTTTGTACACAGTGTTTTCATAAAAATAGTAAATACAATTTCCAATATGAAGTAAATCGGGCTACCTCTTCTTGGTATTTCCATACATAACCTTGGATTTTCACTTTATTTCACTTTTCTTTTCAACTAGGGTATAATATTTTGGTCTTAGACCAATTATTACTTTTTTGCTTGTTTTTCTTATAAACTGTGGCCCATTTATAAACAAAAGAATGCCTCAATATCTACTTCCATTAAAAAGTTATTAGTATTTTATAATTATAACTTTTGTTGTTCTTTAAGGATATTCAGGTGATCATCAATCACAACACCAAAATCAGCACCAGCAACAACAACAACAGCAGCAGCATTATCAGCAAATGCAGCAGCAGTAATAAGAGTTTTACAATTTTTAAAATTTTTATAAAACCGAAAAAAGAATATTTAAAAAAAAAGGAATTTGGGGGAAATATCTAAAAATAACAAAACATATACATAAATAGAAAACTAAATTTTTTTTAGAAGAAACAAAACATACTTTTTCTAAAAGAGAACACACATAGACAAAAAAAACAATACACCATTTTCATAACAGATACATATAAACAATAAAATATATCTAATAATTAGTAAAAAGTAAACATAATAGAAATCTACAATCTAATAATTTTCTAAGTGGGATAAGTTATAGAAATCTAAAAGTGTAACAAGTAGTTCAATTTTTCGGTCTTTGTATCATTCTTTAAGAGCTGAAAAACATATAATGCCCCCTGGTTTCGGAGAGGAAACAAATAATTTAAACAAAATAAGGAAAAACTGTTTTTTGCAATATTAGTGATGGTGAAACAGATCATTCTACCGAGTGTGCGGTTTTTAAAGTGTTAATCATAATTTTAATTGAAATTTTAATCCGTTGTGGGTGGAGAACATTTTTAAATTATTTATTTCCTTTGGCGTAAGTTCAAAATTGTGTAATTTTTACTTCCAAAAAAGTTAATTTTTATCGTAATTTGGATTTTTAATGTGGCCAAGATGGTTTGTTTGTTTCTTGTTTTTTTTTCTGTCCGATTTTATCGCACTTTTATTAGACAAAATTTTAAAGTTACGCGTAGTTTGTCTACAAATGAACTTGTCAATAGGTGAAAGAAAATACGGTAATTTGTTAAACTAAAATTTTGTCCTTAATGCATAGATAATGTATATTAATTCAAAGTGCGGTGGAAAATGGGGCAAAGGAGCAAACCAAAATTGTATTGAAATAAAAAATTAAGGAAAAAAAAGTAAAGCTTAAAATTGTTGCAAGTTTTTTTTTAGAGAAAATTCTATTTAATTATATACAATGAAAGGGATCATAAAAGATTTGTTTTGATATTAAATTTTATTCTAAAATTAATTGTAAAGTTTTATTTAAAACCAAATAAGTATACAATAAAACTTAAGAATTTATTGTTTAAAACTATATATAAATAATTATTGTACATAGAGTTTATGTTAATTGTATGAGAGCAAATCTTTCTATTTTTTCTTATTTCTTTTTTAGGAATTATTTTTATTATAATTAGTTATAAATGTATAACATATAAATAATTCGTAGTCTCATTATTATTATTATTGTAAGAATTTTCTAAAAATCATTAATTAATTGCAATTATTAAAAAACAGGATTTGTTTTTATTTTTTCAATGTTAAAACATTTTTTATATTTGACCTTTATCTTTTTTTGTTTATAATTATTATTACTTTTTCCCTTACAATTTAGGTGCCAACATATAAATACAAACAATAATTAAAAAAGAAGTGAATGTTATTTTTAAGCAATTATTGTTTTTTTTTTTTAATGTAAGAACAAAATGATTTTCCCTAGTATGTTTGAGAGATCTTTTATTTCAATTATGTGAATTGAACTATTCATCAATATTCCCAAATTATGTTGAAAACAATATTCATATATTTTGATGTTAATAGATAAAATCAAGTTAAACAAACACGATAATACGTCACACGGAATGATAATTGACATTATAAATATTTTCATTTGGCTATAATGCATAATCACGCAAAAATATCAATCTATTTGCTCTGTTGAATATAAGTTAAACTTACACACTACATATATACAAATTATGAATTATCAACAAAATTTTCATTTATTATTTTTCATTTTTTTAGTAATATGACTTGTTTTTCATGGAATTTGTGATACTGCTAAGATAACTTTTTGCAAATTAAACCATATTTATATCATAAAGTGCATACCAGTAAGTATAGCTCAAAATGTAGGTCACATATATCGGTTGAATTTGTAAAAAATAATCTACCTGCTGCACGTTTTCTTCGAGAAATGTACCATTACCATGGTACTAAATTTACAGTATTTCGGTCTACGTTGTACATTGAAATACTTAAATGCTAGTTTTACAAACTTAGTAAACTTTTTCAAGAAGAATTTTTTTGTATTCTCCCGTACAGCAGCAAAAGTGAAATAATTTTTATTTACACAACTTATTGATTTTGAGTTGCAAGTTTCAAGTCTTAGTAATGTTAATTCTATTGTAGTAAAATTTACAGAGGCCCGCAAAATATATTGTATATGGGCCTCGCAAGCTTAAGATATTTTCCCGAAACTTTTTGACTCTCCGTCCAACGCACAGTAGCATTAACAGAAGACCTGGAAGCGGACCTGCTGCATTTCGGTTCCAAGTCTACCAATTTTTTGTTCATCTATACACGTCAGGTATGGCAAAATCTTTTCAATTCTATTTATTTATACTTGTGGCAAGCAAAAGGTTTTCTTCTGTGTTTTTTGAGCTTTGCTTGGCAAGATCGTTACTAATCATAGGGAAGTGACTTCGTATCAGTGGTACTGTACATCTACTTCCGCAGTTGAGTACGGATGACGGCAAGTTTGTTTCAATTTAGGTCTAATTTAAGATTATAAGAATCTTCAGACTTCAGGGTATTTTCGTGTTGAAATTACAAGCACTATAGGCAAATGAAGAAAAGGGCAGAAAATTGTAGATATCAAATTCTTACTTAAATCAATTTTTGAATAATTTTAAAACTTTAATAAATTTGTGTTAGACGATTATTCCTAAACGATTATCGAAATAAGAAATAAAGAAATTATATTTTTTAACAACTTGATCTTAAGAAACTAAATTTCATAAAAACTTATTGTCCCTTAACAAGCTCTGTAATCCGAGCGTAAATCGAATCTGGCTAAGAAATATTCTACGGCAATTAGCTGATCGTTTCAGATTTGCGAATATACAAAGAAACCGAAGTATCACAGAATAGAAGAAATAAGAACCAAAAAGTTAGTTATTCTTGAGTGGTATGGCGAGGAAGGCACGGAGCGATTACATTAATCAAAATAAGCTTAACGTAGATTGCCTACGTGGCAATACCAAATATTGATATTTGGTGAAAAGTTCGGCCAATATTTAAATCAAATACATGTTCCAGGTAACGCAAACATTAACGAAGAATTGAATATAAGAAAAGTGCCTTATCAGTTGCTGTTGTGGGCTGCAAAAAAAACGTCATATCACTTTACAAAATAATTGAAAAAAATAATCGAATTTATAATAAATATTTCAAAGTGCAATTCTCCACAATGTGAAGGTATACGTACTTTTAATATACAGTCCGAGGTTGTTCAACAAGGTAGGATGTGTAGTATTGCCATTATTATAGCGATATCTTTGCGACTGCCCTTGAGTAATTTGACGTGTTGTGTATGTACAACGGGGATAATTTAATCTACTCAACAACTTGGATAATTCTGATGACAGCAGCTTGCTAGCCCATCTATACCTGGTATACATGGTTCAAAATGGCCCAGTGGAAAGTAGTGTAGCTAGCCTGAGACCTAATCCAATAAAAACTAAAGAAATGAGAAATAAAATTGAGAGTGAAGAATTTCTGTTATCTCGTTAGCGTGATTACCCAAATAGGCGATACAGCAGTAGTGCTTTCGTTGTATCGGAAAAGTGAACTTTGTTTGGCCAGGATGCAATATTACCAACAACATTGGGTGAGATGAAGACTATCGCAAAAGACAGGCTCTAATCAGGCATTACCACTGCCACCCTATGTCCCACGAGGGATTAGAGGAAATTGATGATTATGATAGAAGGAAACAGTAATTAACAAAATGATGTTTTCGTTTTTTGTCATTTCGTGTAGTCGTATACACATTTATATGTATACTTCAATGGAGAAGGTCTTGTAATTAACAGATAAATATTGTTTATTGTAGGTTTTTCTGATTCAGAAGACTGCTGAAGATCTATACATCCAGCAATGACTACATTGGCTGTTAGTCTTCAAGTTCAAAGTAGTGGATCTCACCAATAGACGTTAAGTACTGACTTCTTTGTTCCAATAGGCAGAGCCCAGAGCACGTTATCACAGTGTCTTGAAGAGGTAACTGATTAGCTGTGCTTTTTATGAATAAAAAGTGCGAACGAAGAAGAAAGCCAAGTATGATTTTATAGTAAAAAGTCACATATGTTAATATTTCGAATTAAATTTTATTTTTTAATTCTCTTAAATGTAAAAATAAATAATTTTTATGTTTGGTAGCATAGAAACATCACTTTTCCATTTTTTGTCTTTATTTTCGCTGCGTTTAAATTACTTCAATAATATTTCGACGGGCTTACTCGATAAAATAATGTCATAACTTTATCGACGCGTCGATATATTTGATAGTGGTATTTATGATAGAGCTGCCACAACTGACGTTTTAGCGCCTGCGTTGAGTTTTGTGATCGCCATATAATATACATATAACCAACTTTGGAGAACTAATGGTCTAAGAGACCGCATTTAATAAATATAACCAAAAAATGTATGCATAAGTATTTAAGTTAAAGGAAAAGCAATGTCAAAAACAATTGTCTTTCAAAAAATCTCCGCGGCCTATGTGAGTAATAGTATGTTGAAAACACCCTTTTTTCAAAATTGAAACACTTGTTAATATAACTTGAAGCACGTTTTTAAAAAAGAGAGAGGTTTTCCATGAGCACAAAAATGCAGTCTCAAGAAGTTAAAGTACTCTAAATTTTGGCTTTTCCCATAATCTATATAACCACATGAAATTCGGCTCAGAAACAGAGTTAATATCGTTCAGCACTCGTATGCAGTCCCAAGAGGTTTGCGCGCGGGTAACCCCTTACCAGACTAAGTTAAAGTAATATATTCGCGTAAATATTCTTCAACAAATTCCCTCTTATATGTATACAAAAGAAAACTAAGGTATCAGGTATCCGTTCCGAGCGGTGATGATTACTGATTCCACCAAGCTCTTAATATCCTCAAGGCGCCAGTCCAGGACCGGGCCAGTGAGCCTCCTTTCCGCCTCCAGCCAATTAATCTTGATCACTCTCTCAAGGATCCCTATGCGAGGTTCCTGACATGACGATGGGACAAGGAACGGGTGCACCACGCAGTAAAAATATCTACATAAATTTAAATCTCATTTTTATTGTGTTTAAAAAAAAGACGATTCCTTTAATTCTAATTCAATTCGGGATAACAGAAGGAACAAGGATCCTTTGTGGTTATAACTCTATCGCGCCGCGCACTAGAGTGTAATCTGTTTCAGCCTTAAGGTTTTAGGGCATGGACACAACACATCAAGTTGGCCGGTCAACTTTTACTTTTTTATTTTTTATTGCGCATATCGATTGTTGGTCGTTTGTTGGTGATTGTTAGCTTAATTTAAACGTTTGTTGGATAATAGTTTTTTCGAAAATCTAAAAAGAAAATTCGTCATCAAGCTCAATCAATGCGTAATCGTTTGTTGGCGTCGTTTTTATTAATAAAATCGTTTGTTGGTTTCTCAATTCTTCGCTAATTGCAAAATATACATATGTACACTAAACAATCGAAGTTATTTCAAAATGGACTAATTTGGCAACCAATATTATATTTAAATTTATATAATCTGCTATAATTCGTGTGAAATATGGTACACTTCTTTTATTTATTGCTATCCATGTTAATAACTCCGCCAGAATTGCTACTTTTACTTTTGGTACATTTCTCTTTATTTAGGTATGTGGCGTTACAAATACAGCCGCTCAATCGAAATGATTGAACCCCAGTACAGAACACGCCAGCCTATCGATTGAAATGCTCCGAATTATGTAAACAGATCCATAGGCATTAACATACTCGTAGAAGGAGTGAATTTGCATCTACGAGGCTCATCTAACCCAATAAGGACAATTTAGTCTAAATGGAGTCTTATTTCCTGCATGAAAACAAGAAATGCAATATAATATCACAATAGGATTAGCTATTACATAATTATTTATGTTTGTCATACATCATTATAATAGAAATTTTTATATTGAGAACAATATCACAAATTCTTAATTTTTATAATGTTCATTATAAATTTTTATTTTTGTGGCAAATTATTCTTATGTTTTATACATTTTTAATTTATTTGAATTCATACAAAAACAAATAATAATAAATGTGAAATATTACAGGAAATCGCTTTGGATCTTAGCAACAAAATTCCATTCCAATAGCCCTGCAAAATTATCTATTTAATTACGTGTTTATCTCAATATTAACTATGGAATATCAGAAATAATCGCTTTTTATGTAGATGCATTGTCCGAAACGAATAATGAATCAATAGATTTAAGAAGATAAATAACAAAATTTAAATACATTGTGAAATATTACAAATTTTTTTTTTAACATTAGGGCTGTTCGATAATTACGCCAATTAAGAGCAACAATAATTTAAGAAAGTGTCAAATTCTTTAATGTGATCTTACTCCGACTATGGTTGGAGTAATTCAACGAACAGGCCTTATTATAGCATTGACAAGTTTAAAGTAATAACTAAATAAGAATGAAATTTATTGGATTAACTACGCATATTATTTAAAGTTTTAACTCTACTACTATTATAAACCTGAATAGGCGAAAAAAATGTTATTATATTACATATTATTGTTTAAAAGAATCCATCAGGCTTATGCGTTCTTTTGCAATGACATTTCGGATCTAACATATTTAACAGTTTATTACGGGCAGATTTTTATGTATTATTTTTTACTATGGTTTCTTTCATATGTAGGTTTATTGTTAAAAGATAACCGTAAAGTACAACTGTTCAAATTCAAGTGCAATTTAAAAGGGAGAACCTACATATATATAGAAATTAACCATATAAAATTATTTACAATAGATCACAATTTTAATGAATTGTTTAAGTTTCAACATTCCCGTTTTATCATAATTATCCTGTTCCGAATTTGCACTGAAACTATCTCCTTGAGTTATCACTGCTTTAGTTTTCCCCCGAACCTTTATAGTACTATTCTTCTGTAATTATCCGATTAATCGATATGTACTAATACTAAATCACCTCTAAAATTACGTATTTCAATACTAATGAAGATTTTGACATCAAATATGTTTTTATAAATATCCAACAAGACTGCAGCTTTTAGTCTAACATCTATATAGAGTACATATATGGCAAATATCATTAATAATGACTTACTAAAACACAAGAACAGATCCGCAAACCTAAGCTTAAGCTCATTAAGTAAATTAGTGCTTATTTCAGCAGTGAGATATCTCTTTTATGGACTCCTACATACCCGAAAAGTTTCGTATTCATAGCACTTGGGCTGTTACATAAAAATGTCTTCCTTCAACTTTCATATAAAAAAACAGTTCTAAAAATTGTTTGAATTTAAAATTTCCAACAGAGCTTACTTGAATACTAATAGCCGGTTTCACAGTTTCGATTTCAGCTTTCGCTTAGGTTTACATTTGTGCTCAACTGATTTTACTGTTTCACAGTGCTGGTTCAAGTGTTCAACTTGGTTGAAAATTGATTTGAACTTGGGCCACCGAATTTGCTCGCTTAAGCAAAAGCTCAGGGTGTAAGTGAGAAATGGAACTCTTTTTAGAATAGTCGCAGTGAGCGTGCGGTAATATTTTGTATGTTAGCTACTGAACTGAATGTCTGTTTATAATCGACACAATAAATTTTGTCTAAATCCTTCTTATTTGTCCTTGTGGTACTTCATAAGATCCATGTTTGATTCTTATGCAATCGTTTAATATACGCATCTATGGCTATTGTCCACTTTCTTAATTATGGTTAATTAATAGCGTTCTCCAAATAAGTAAGCTTAGAAATTATCAAAAAAACCTCTCCTTCAAGTATGGTTGAATTTGACGACCGTAGCGTTTGTGTTTTGCTGCGTAAATGGTTTCTAATAGGTGAGAAATGTCTATCACGCTGCATCGCTTTCAGCATTCTCATTACTTTACTAAAGCATAATAAAAATGGGAAACATAAATATATCGAATGAAAACCTGAAGCAAATAGTTCATATATGTATAAGTATATTACAAAAAAAACTAATAAAAACCATATAATCAACCATCACCAAATCTTTATAAAAGTGCGGTTTTTCCGGAAGTTTTTTGTTTCGCGGGGAGGCATTTTATTATCGTGGCCCCAATGGCTGATGCGCCTTGTCATACATTATGTTTTATATAAGAGAATAGCTGTAGGTACTTTTGTTTCAGTGTAGCCAACGAATAATCTCCTGAAATATGAATGTAAAAATCAGGCCCTGATCTCGAATCGACAAAATAAGTTCGCTCAGCTACGTAGCGTGCAAGTAAACAAGTCCAGCATTGCATGAGGTGATATCCTTGAGTAAATATGCTGATCTTACAAACACCGATCTGACAATATAGCCAATCAATGTGTAGAACACGAAACGGATTTTTAAATAGAAATTTGTGTTTAAAACATTGTTTCGACTGGAAACTCGTTTTCGAGTTGCATTATAGCGTCCCTGTTTTTTATATGATATGCACTAACTTCTTACAGTCTTATTTAGCACTTGAATTGGAACATTAGTGTTTTTTTGGTACCTTTTAAGAAGTTATAATCAGAAAACTACATTGTTCAGGAAAGGTATTTTTTACGTGCAATTTAGTGGTGAATTAAAAAAAAATCGTAGGTGGGGGAACCCGAGGCGGAACTGGGTAGCTAAGCTTTGATTATAATTTGGAAAATTTTGATAAAAATACACCATTATTTGTCAATTTGTGCGTTTATTTACATCTTTCTCTATAAAGAAACTAAAGCTAAATTTTGTAAATTTATAATTATTATCCAAAATCAGTGTTTGAAATTAAAGAAGAAAATTTTCCATTCTGATCCCTCCCCGGGGTATAATAGGATACCAATTATTGACACAATTCACAGATGAGAGTTTATGATGAATAAAAACTGCATATTAATCTGAGATGTACAAATATTGTCAGGGGCGGAATGGGCTATACCCCATTGTGCCCCCACGTAACGTTCTTTGAAACGCGAGTATTAAGGCCATTATATTTCTTAGCCTTGAGTTATCACTTTACTTTTAATCAGTCAAAAGTATGTTGAAACAAACATGTGATGTAAATTTCCGAATAAAGAGTTTCCTTGGTGTGGCAGAGTGAAAATTGGAGTTTGCAACCTTTCGGTACCACCGTTCTGCCCCGGGTTTCCCCTACTTTGTTTGAATAAAAGTAGAATACACGGAACAATACGGTTATTTTTAAATTTAAGTTGCATGAAAATAGGTTCTATTCTATTTTCACGCTGTCATTTCCGAAAACTTACAAACTTCTAGCATGTAGATGGCGTGGAAAAAGCGCCGTACTTCTTTTTATCATAACTAAGAATTTTCATGTTATTTCCTGATTTAATATTTTTTATGAATGCTAATAGAAAACATGAGGTATTTTTTGCAAACTTCATGATTTAAAAACCAAAAAAAGTACGTCAATCTCGAAGTTAGTTTCGAAGCAATCTGATAGTGCCAACAGGTGTCTCCTTTTTGAATTTATCGTTTTTACAATGATAGTTTCTTACTTTTTGGTTGATTTGGCGTAGTTACGTCTTTTTGTTATGTTAATTGTTGTTATGGCGATTTGTTGTTCAAACACAGTTCGAATTTGACTCTACGCTGCATTGTGAACACGTTGGTTCTGGACGTAAAGCTCACTCTGCTCCATTCTTCTCCACTCTGCATTGTGAATGCGGCATTACTGATGATAGTGCATTTAACTCGCATTTTAAAACTTCAACGCTTAGTAAGACAATTAAAGCATTTTGTTGAAGAAATTTCACAATCAATGATAACCAAAGGGAACGCAGATTATAGCTTAAAAAATCGAGGCCACTCGCCATTACTTGCACATGTCTAATAACCCAAATTTACCATCGAAAAGATACGAAACGCAGATAAGCAAGTAGCTACCACTTCCAATGAAGAAAGTCGCTCAATTCAACTTTGTACTCGCGATAGTCAAACTAGGTGTCCTTCTTTAGTTGATTTGTAAGCAATGCAAATGCAAAATAAAGCATCACACACAAAAAACTTCCAATAATTCAAATATATAGATCAGAACTATTTTGCAAGATTGTACGCTATCTAAAAATTGGCTCAACATATTTTTGTAAATGAGTAGCTCTTAATACAACTGACAACCAAAAGCGAAGAGATGCTGTTATTATTAATTTTTTTCAAACCTTAAACAAATTACTAAATATGGAATACAAAGAGGATTACCACCGCCAGAATGCCAAATCCTCAAGAAATCTGGAGGGGGTGAAAATAGATCTGTCTCTTTACTTAAGTAGAGAGGGGACGCTCTATCTCTATATCCGAATTGTCTAATTCACTAATTTTAATAACTCTGAAAACTGAGTCTATCGCGTACCGTTTGTTTCAGAATGACTTTCTGCATCATGGTATAAAGATTAATAAATTTTAGCCTTACCAAAAGTATTAGCACCATTTGGCTCCTCTTTTGGTGATATTCTTTTACAAGCGAATATGTTTTGAGTGTTTGTGTTATATTGACTTTGATTGAAAATAAAATTAGTTGTAATGGTAACAATACCCGATTAAAAATATTTCTTTCTTCCGCTTTCCTATGTAAGTAAAAACCGCATCGGTGGAAAAGAAAGAAATTTTGTACAATGGAGAGGGCATTCTCAGTGAATTAGGATCACTTGCAATTTATCAGAGTACGAAAACGCTCGCTCGTGAGCGGTTATCGAAAGAGCGCTCTAGAAAAGCTCTTTGTAAAATTGCCGAAATGCAAAAAAAAAAAATTGCTTAAAACGCTCTGGCTCGCGAGTCCGAGCCGCTCCGCTCCTCATCATAAAAATGATATTATATACAAGTTTTGGGTTTTTTTAAAGCTTACTGAAATTTTACTGAAAATAATCCAATACACTGCATGACTTAATAAGAATGAGCAAGGGACAGTGTAGTCTTAACAAAAAAATTTTTCATGCGGATAGAGCTTGTTCCATTTATGCGTATGCGATATTGTGGCTCGGGCTCGCGAGCGAGAGCCTTTAAGTAATTTTTTTTTGTCTCAAGCTCATGAGCACGACCCTCTACAGTGTTTTTTTGCTCGGGGGTGAGAGCCACTTGTAAACAAAATGGCTCTTGCTCTCGAGCATGTTAGGAGCTGCGAGCCCCTCGCAAGTGAGCACTGCGTACTCTGCAATTTATACAAAAATTTTCAGGGAAGGAACAAATCGTAATGAAACACGCAAAATTCAAAACTTGTATTTTTTAATTAATATTAAACATACAAATTTCAGCTAACATTTTGTGGCAGCTTCAATTTTGTTATACATACTGCTTATGCATTTCACCACCATTCGTTTTATATTTGCGCTTTTATTCCATACTTCACTTATGTTTCTCTTTTCCTTATTTATATGCATTTCCTTGCATTGTAAAATTCCAGCTCGTAGCCCTGTATTTTGCTGGCGAAGGGTATTTATCATAGATTGTGTCCTGTCCGGTGACAAGGTGCTGCATCCTGCATAAAGGAATAAGGATCACTCTACAGAGTGTGTTAAGAAAAGGTTGCAAGACTGTCTCAAGTGCAGTTTTATTTTGCTCTTTATTTATGGTTGCAGTTACGAAGTATTAAGGTCCAGGACTTTTCAACGTTACACATGGTCACCACAACTGATGGATGTTTGGTCGTCCATCCATTTTAGCCCAGTTTAATCTAATTTGAAGAATCCGTACAATAAAAGGAGGAAACGAAGCCATTATAAGATGTCTCGTGCGTCCGCCCTGTCTGTCTTTCGCAGATGTTTCTTCATAAACCGTCATCTTAATGTGGATACGCATATCGCTACTTCTTCCTACTCAATGTTCAATTTTGTGGAATACTCTACTGTTAATGGAATGGACCTCCAAAGAAGCAAGTGATGAAGGAACTAATTTAACAAGCTTGCCGAGAAATTGCTATCTGTATCTACAGTAACTTTTTTTTTATACTTAAAATATCGTTTTGCTTTCCCATTGTCTCAAATTTTATAAAAAAAAAACTTCCACTAAAACTTGTCCAAACTTCAAAAATTTAATAGAAACAGTGAAATAATTTCCTTTAAATAAACCAGAGAAGATTATTCTATGAATTCTGTAAACACATTGGCCAATACTTTACTGATTAGTGCAGTAAAAACCATAAACCGCTTATTATATAGGAATTCTTGAAACAATAAAGGAGGTAGGCGCTCACAGAATATTTCTGTACATATTCATTACATATTGTCTAGAAGAGAGCCTTCAAGCTTATTGGAGTTGGGGCAATTACTTGTCATATCGACTCGCTCGAGCACCGCCGCAATGTTGGGTGCATGGTCAATGTTCTGATGAAATATCTAGTCTGATCCCTTGTAGAATAATTCCTGCACCCAATACTTGCGCTGCAAACCGCGCACATCCTTCCACCCTTCAAATTACTTTCGTTCGTACAGTGAAATTCCGTGATGGTTTTTTATCCCGAACTATGCGAATGTGTAATAAGTTATCATCTTCTGAATTTCCTCCGGCGAAAGTTTAAGGGCGATATTCATCGGCACCTCCGCCACTCTCATATACCCTAATCCTTTCCCTATCTCCTTCCTGCCTTGTTGTGCTTTGCATCATAGGGTATCTCCTGAGCTTGGCTTAATAATACAGAAAAAAAATAATAAGCAAACGAAAAAGATATTGTTTGGTTTTTCATTATTTTGCAGGTAATTCTTCAGTGAATGATAATTTTAGAATATTGTTTGGTCCTAATTCACTGAGTAGGAACTGTATTCAGCTAAAATACACTCTACACTTGGCGAGAACGATTGGAATTTCAACGAACGAAACGTTCACTGGCTTGTAATTGACAGAACGGCAAGGCCATAACGTATTAATCTTTATATCATGGCTCTGAGTTAAAGCCCCAAGAGATATTAACAAGCCACGAAATACAAATCACATCTCTACGTAGGTGGTCTGATGTTTCAATCAGATCAATTAGATTGCCGTTGTTATCTCTATCGAATTGACTTGGGTGTCGAATGTGACCATAGATTGAATTTTATCTCCCACATAAACTGCATGATATCAAAGAATAGTTCTATGCTAAGCTTTATAAAATATTAGTCCCGGTAGCTGTAGCTTTTAAATATGCACTCGTTTGAAAAACGACTCATGGTTGCCGATGTAACTTTTGTGCATCAACTCTTAAACGCGAATATTGATTCTCCGTTGTTACTTAACAAAATCTCTTTCCGTGATAGTAGGCACAATTTGAGAAGGCTACCTCTATTGAACGCTAACTCCTCAAGGTCTAACTTTAACATGTATGAACCTATTAGTCGCATGTGCATTGCTGTTAATAATATGGCTAAGCATTTGGTTGTTGACGTTATAAAGCATTGTTTTAGAAAAAATGTCTATATAATACTTAAATCATTTGTTCTATGTTGCATTGCATGTCATTTTATCCGGTGTTTGGTTTATACTTTAACATACTAATACTAACACGGACTAAGTGATGAAAAGCATGTATTTCTGACCGTTTATTTATTAAGCATGTCACTACAGCGAGCTTGTGTTAAGGTCGCTCTGATAGTCAACATAAAAATCAATCGCTATTGTCTTCAACTCATTCTGCCGAGAACTATCAACCCCATGAAAATAATAATAATTTTAATTGTTCTATAAATTAATTTTGCTATCCATCTAATAGTACCAAAATTTATGTACTTATCTAAAATTAAATTAAAAAAAATCTTCACCCATTTTACGCAGGTTTATTTTCGGGTTTATTCATATCAAAATGGGAAAAATCTTAGGTAAACATTTTTTAAAAATTAATTTTTGTTATGACTGTTAAGTAAAGTAATATAAAATCAAATATGGGTTTTATTTAAATGTTTTATTCAAGCTTAGAGAATTTGTATTCAAAACATTTAAAACGTAACGATTCCCACGTTATTTATTAGCCATACTTTTCTCATATATTTCACAATTCACTGAAGCTAGCAATTTTTATACCCTAGATGAAATCTATAGGGAATACTAAGTTTGTCATTCCGTTTGTAATACCTAGAAATAATGATGGTAGAGCAAAATGGATTGGACACCCACGCATAATATTAAAAGTTATTTTGATTTATGCATGTCCGTAAGTCCATATGTCTGTCTGTCTGTCTGTCTATCTCTGCGGACGTTAACTCGAGAACGCGCATACTTATAGAGCTGATATTTTGTACACTTTAAAATAAAAAGTAAAATTAAGCTCGAAAATGAGACAAATCGGGCAACTCCTTCGTGGGATTGTCATAGAAAAATGTCGTTTTCCACTATATATTTGGACATAAGAATTCGGGCGTCGAGGTGAATACGAATTTCTCGAAATGAATCGTTCACCGAAAAGTTCACGCATAAGCACCATTTTCGCTCCATTCTGCTGGAACCATATGGCAAAATCATCCTCCATGGTTGTCATAAAAAAAAAATCAATCATAATCCTATACAGAGCTCCGGTGATGGTCTCTGGGTGACACTTCCCCGTCTTAAAAAAATATGGGCCAATAACTCCATCAGTCATAGCACTGCACCTGACAGTACATCCTTCAGGGTACAATTGATGCTGATGCAATGCCCTAGAATTCTCAGTTCCTCAGATTCTGCATTTCTGTTTATTAACATGACGATTTTAATGAAAATGAGCTTGATTCCTCATTACAAATTTTATTTAAAAAGCTATCATTCTGTTTGCTTATCTCTACAAAGTGAATGGCATATTGCAGGCGCTGCTAAGGATACAATGGTAACAAATCTTGTACTATTTGGATCTTGTACGGAAACATTTTAAGATCCAGTTTAAAAATCCGTTGCAGCAACGGTTTTGGATCTTGGGTAGAACGATAGCGAGTCGAGACAATTACATTTTCGTTTTCACTCTGCGATACGGTCTCCACTTCTGCTTCAGTGCTTATAGTATGACTAGTTCCTCTGAAATCGAGAAATATACCGTGTAGTGAAATAAAAAACCTAATTATACTCTCTCGTTGTTGGATATCAAAAGTAGCCATCATAAACTTCAAACAATGTTCTATAACCCGAAAAAAATTTATTAAAAACAAACAAGTAAAAAAGCTAGAATTGGTCGAAGATAAGTTCTTACGATACTCTAGATGAATGCCCGTAGGTAATTTTGTATGGTAACCTCTCTGTGCAACTTTGATTTTTGAAGAGGTTTTTCACATTTATTTCTAGAATGGTTCGTCGGAGAGTAAAAATTATTATAACCAATCTTATAAGATTTTATATTCTGCCGAATTTTTCAGTACAATAAAAACGTTCTCGGGCTGTGTCCAAATATATAGTGAAAAACGAAATTTTTGTATGGCAGCCTCACGAAGGAACTCCCAATTTGTCTCATTTTCGAACTTAATTTTACTTTTTTTTTAAAGCCCGTGTGCAAAATTTCAGCTCTCTAAGTGCACGCCTTCTTGAGTTATCGTGCGCACAGACAAACGAGCATGCACAAATGAAAATAACTTTTAAAATTATTATTATTTCTATGCGTTACTAACGGAATGACAAACTTAGTATATCCTACGATTTATCTAGGGTATAAAAAGCTCTGAATTTTTCAATGTCGGCAGTCTTATTTTGGGCACCCTGTGTGAACCACTCATTGTTCAAGAATAGGCTCCCAGGTTTCTAAAATTATTATGTATCTACGAATGCATTATACTAAATTCTTCAAAGTAAGGGAATAGACATTGTGCATTTATTTATGTATATGAAAACCTGAGTTCAGTGATGAAGAAGCTCGAATACCTTATGAAGGATAATTTTAAATGAGTGAGAATCGCACCCATGCTATATGTAATTTTTGGTCTAGTCTCGGTAAAACCTTATGATTATACAGTTTTCTCCGTACCGAACAACTATACGGGTTGGCCGTGGAGGGGAGGTAGGGGGTGTATCACTTGTTGACTAAATTTAACATATCGGTATTACTTTTGAAAGGTATTTGGCAAGGTTTTGCACTAGTTCTACTTATTTATTTTACACCAAAATACCTTTATTACCTACCTACTTTAATAAGTTTTAGTACTTAGTAACTGCTTCGCTTCACAAGTACAAAAGTTCATCATGTACGTACTAAAAATCCTCAAAACATTTGTACAAAAAAAACAACACAAGAGATTAATGTACACTTTAAGATAACTTACACACTAAATCTATATTATGAATTTATGTAAATATTACAAACAAAAAACTTTTGGCAACAACAATATCAGCTTTATCAAAATTAACGAAATCAGGTATTCTCATATTTCGGCGAAAAAATAACAAAAAGCAATTTTTAATGCAAAAAAAAAAATGTTCGGACTCAAAATTCTAAAGTAAATTGTAATATTTAACGTAAGATAGATACTAAAATAAATCTAATCATCTTAAGTGCTTTTCAAATGTGAAAATGATTTTTGTACAGCCGTTGTTTGGCGGTAAACTCAATTAAGGAATACTTCAGAGGAAACTCACTAATTTTATCTCTTTTTCATAAATGCTGGAGAAATTTATTTAAATACGACCATGTTTTTATCCTTAAGTGTGTAAACTAATCCGTAAACCAAATTTTGAATATTGAAAAAAATATATTTTTTAATATTGACACATTAAATATATTTATATTAGAGAATTTCGGTGGGTTTGTAGGATTATGATAAAAATAAATATAATATATTACGAAAAAGTATATATGTATATTTGAATAAATATATAAATACATGTATTTAGATTTTTGGAGAAAGCATGTTTTTGTATGTATGTATGTAGTCGGATTTTGTCAGACATTTGATGTTTTATAAATAAAAATTTTTGAAAACAAAAACCAACATATTTCTATATACATGCATTGCATATACATAGATATACATTGCAAACATAAAAACAAACTGAAAAATACAATTAATCAAAGTAAATAAATAAATTATTAATAAAATAAAGAGTAATTTTAGAATTACATATTCGTACATACTTACATATATATGTATACGTATACGTATGTGTTTTAATGAAGATCCCAATTTCGACTGTTGACAAGAGTTATACCTTACCATTTTTATAATTTCTTGTTATTCGTTTAATTAATTGAATGGCGGACAACATGACGCGAAGGTATATTATATTAAACGATATACGTATATAGTGTTACAATAAAACTTTTTATTTTAAATATTATAAGAGTAAATAACGTGATAGTTTTGTTTCCCATTCCCGTTTTGCATGAATAATGTGTTTTAATAGTGATAAAGCAAAAATACAAAAATTAAAAGTTAAATGCAATTTACTTGCAAAACAAGTGAATATTATAAATAAAATATATGAATATTATATGTATACATACACACCTGAGGGATAAAGAAAAAAAATATATATATATATATATTATACATACTTATACCTATACGACAAGGAAAAATCAATTAAAAAAAAATGTTTAGATGCAATTTATGCTGCATTAGATATTATACTTTACGATAAATTTATTAATTAGTAGACAAGTTGACATAAAAAGAACGAAAAAAAACAACCAAAATATAATGGAAAAGTTTAAAAATAAAAAAATTAAAAAATAATAATGACTTTTTCTTTTCTTTTATTCATTTCATTGGAAAGAGTATGTGTGTAATACTGTGTATCTGGTCTATAAGTGTGTTCGGATAATTGGGTCATTCCACAGAAAATCGACAGATATGTATTGTGTAAATTTGTGTATTGACCATCTCCTCTTTCACCGAGAGGCACTTGTCTTCGAGAGCGGACATAGATAAGGGTGTAGGAGAAATCACCACCGCGTTGATCCAATCCTTCGAGGCCTCGTGCCCGGTCAGGAAGGCGAGATAGAGATCAACGTAAAGCGGTGCGTAAGCTTTATAACAGAGCCAAAAGATCAAATGGCGCTAATGAGTGGTCGGCATATCAGAACGCTCTACGGTATTACGAATATTCGATCCGCAGATCTAAAAGAAATTCGTGGCAACTATTCTGTGAGAATGTGGACCGGTATAAATGGGATGTCAAGGGCTTAAAAGATGTTTATCGAAGATCTCCAGTCAACCCGAGCTCCTCACGAATACTTCTGGAGTGCGGGCCGCTTCGGTTGGGGAATCTTTGGAAATCAGACTAGACGAATACTTCCCTGACGCTCCTGATGACGGCTCATCATCTCTACGAGCCGAAACTTTCACTTATGAAACTGTTCCTAGGGAGGGAGAAGTGGCTTTCATCACGGAAGAGTCGGTGAAATGGGCTGTGAATTTGTTCAAACCCTTTAAGTCCCCGGCATTAAGACGAGCTATACTTCGAAGTTATGGCAAGAGATTAAAGGTGTGTTTGTTCCCGAAGCTAGCCGGGTAAACTACTCAACAGCTGAGGCATATAGACCAATAAGTTTGACTTCCTTCCTACTCAAAATACTTGAGCGTATCTGCGAGTGGGAATTGAGATGCTCCATACCCAAAACAAGCTTGTCACAACACCAGCACGCGTATCTGAAAGGAAGGTCAGTTGAGATGGCCCTCCACGACGTTATCCACTCGATTGAAAAATGCTCCCTTTTTAAGCAATCTACGCTGGCTGTCTTCATCGATGTAGAAGGTGCCTGCAACAATGTGCTTCTACATAAGTTCACGGAAATGTTAACAAAGCATGTAGTGAACCAGTCCTTTATATACTGGATCGCACACATGTTGAATAACAGAAATATCTTTGCCAGCCTGGGTAGGGTTAGCAGAGTGAAAAGTATCCCCAAGGCGGTATTTTATCACCTTTATTATGGGTGCTCATTTTGAGTGACCTCCTGTCAACACTCACCCGGAGATGATATAAGGTGGTTTGTTATGCAGACGACCTGGTGATATTAGTCACTGGTATTTATGAATCTGTACTCTGTGCACTAGTGCAAAACGCAATCCGATTAGTCATAGACTGGGCTACGGATTTTGGATTATCCATCAATCCATTGAAAACAGATCTATGCCTTTTCACTAAGAAAACGAACATCCCCAATCTGAACCTCCCCTTTATTCGCTCTACACGTTTGGAAGAAGGGGACATCAATCGTAGCGCTGAGATTGCATCTCAATCAGAACTGGATTCACGCTGGAGCAAGAGTTCCACACGAACCCATCTTTGAAATCGTGCAATCCATCGCTCCTGATATTAGCAGGGACATCGAATCAGAATACTCAAAACAATCCATTGGTAATTCTTTTTATTTATCGAATACGCTTCATATAATCTGACAACTCAGCACACGTCATCAATATTCATTCAAAGTTTTCAGAACTACATATAAACTACATATATTTAAAAATCTCCATCCAAACTTCAAGTAACTCCATTTTCTCTTCTGTATAGCTTCTTCAAAACCCATTAAGGATTAAAATAAAAAATAAATCGAGAATGAGCTTTTTGAGATCTTCAAGGATAACGGACATATCCATTATCTTTTAAAACAAATTTTCAACAAAAAGGACCTCGACTAGTTTTTGCAGGAACTTCAAAGCTACCCTAAATATATAGCGTTTGTTTCATGGTCCTGTGATGTGTACGTCCTGAGATACAATATGTACATATATAGATATAAATTTTTTGAAGTTACACTTATCAAGCAAAATTTTCCACTTTTTACAAATTTCAAAATACCGTATCTCCGTCAAAAATGAACAAAAACGAAAAATATTTCACCAAAGTACTACTAACAATAAAAGCGGAGATGGTCCATTCAGAACATTTGTCGATTTTCTGTGGAATGACTCGATATCAAGGCAAATACACTATGCACTTGTGGTCATCAAGTCTCGTATTTGATTTCTCCCCTCTATGTAGATTTTTGTCGATGTTAAGCTCAAGGACTAAAAACGATCTATGAAGGAAAAAACTTCCTGAACGCGTTGTGATTTTAGAGAAAACTCCTCTACAAGAAATGTCATATCCTGTCTATTTTTAAAGAGTTACAATATATGTTTAACCTTTTAAAAATACCATAATTAGGTGCAATGTATTGTATGATTATGTTGAGGGCTTCAGTACATGTACTAGAACTGAAAGTATCTGCATAATTTTCTATCCAGATTATGCGGAATATTTATGATCCGATTCCTCAAATCTAGTATCCGGATCCGAGCTATCTGAATCCAGACTAAACAAAAAAGTTTCAAAATTTCCTCCAGATTGCATTGTTTTATTGGGAAAATGGAAATTTATTTTTTCCCATTGAACCAATGCAATTTGGATGAAATTTTTTGAACCTCTTTTGCTTAATCTGGATCCAGATAGTTCGGATCCTGATTTCAGGAATCGGATAGTTTCCAGATCCGCGTATCCGTTTTGTAGCTATCAGAATGAAATTACGGATTTCAAAAATATTTTTTTGTTTTTCCGCCTCTTTATTATATGTAACAATAAAACAAACTGTTACTATTCATTTAAATGAGTTATGAGAATAAAGCAAAATATGTAGTCGAATTTTCTGGTGACACTCATAATTTTGCTTTTAGAAACATTCACTTCTAATTTATTCATGGAGCACCATGTAAATAGTCGATTAAAATTAGCTTGAAGTGAGATGCAATCGTCCAAGGAATCGATTTTTGCATAAAGTTTAAGATTATCAGCAAATATTAAATAATTCGCTATAACACTTTTTCTTTATTTATCAGCAACAGACAGAATATCGTCTGCCATAAAATTGAAGTCGGGTCCGTTAAGGTCTCTCGATGGCCGTTTGGACGTCGAGTATATATAAATATATGTGAAATGTATGTTTTTTTTAGACCTTTTTTATTTTTGGTATAAGGTTCATGCGCCATCTGATGGCTTAGTACTACAGCTATTTCAATTATTAAATAATTTTTTTGACTGACTGCCGGCACCAAGGGGTTTTGGGATCTAACAAACGCACTAGAATGTTTTTTTGAGCCCTTATAATTTGCTATTGTTATGATGTGCTAAAATAAATATTCTAAAAAACACTGCCTTAAATACCTCCGGAGTTCTACGTAAGAAGACAACACTTAACCTATGCATGCATTTTTTAACAACATAATAAATATTTAAACTAGGTGACTATATATGAACATATATGACATGATAATATGTATGTAGCAAAATCTCCTATTTCTTATATTTAAATGTGAATTATAAAGGACTTAACTTTGGCCTATTGAATTTCCGATTCTTCTTGAATAATGTAGGCAATATAGTATGTCCATTCACGGGATCGTCCACGTGCTTAAATTCCACAATTCGAAATACCTTTTCGTTATTTGTGCGATGATCAATGTATGCTGAGGCGCCCACTTTTAAACCCCGTAGGGTTATGTTCTTTTTCCTTTGTTTTTCTTCTTTTAACTCGTTTTAAATTACGATAATTTATAATACATTTGTCACTATATAAATTTCTGCACTACATAACTTAAACCAAACTTGGCTCTTTAATTTTTCACTCTATCGCACATGATCTTCCTTTCAATAGCGTGTCTCGAAAACGGAAAAGACCTCAGTGTCCCATAATTCCCTGGCAGCTGCGAAACAATTGGAACGAAAATCTTCCACCATCATTTTAATTGTTGATTGTTGAAGTCGATAAGGCAGTCATATCATTTATAAATTTAAATTTGATTTTGAATTATATGCATTGTAATTATACTATCTTGGCATGTCAAAATTGGCATGTTACATCTCGAAGTAAAAACTCCTAACTACGTCATTAATGAAGAGCAAAAAAAGCATATTGCTTACTGTTGCTTAAATAAGATTCAATCCATATCAAGATAGTGAAATGAAAACCAATACATTGCAGACGGGAAACTATTAACTCCTTTACAATAAAACTAATTTTAGTATTCACTATAGATAATTTCGGAACATTATTCATTACAGACACTCCACGATAATTGGTTAGTTATATCATGTTTTAAGATTTAAGATTTAAGAATTGGTGTAATAAAAGAAATTTTCCAATCATCCAAAAACGCAAACCGAAGAGATAGATTAAAAATGTCAGTTAAAGGAGATGAGTTACGTAGTGTTTTAAAAACAAGGGATAGTTTAGTACTTAAATTAAGATTACATAATGCCTTATAAACATCATCATATTCAACCGATAGGAAACTGATGTCAAGCGGAGAGTTATCTGGCATTTGCAGCAAGTAGTGTTGCAGTTATCAGGATGGGTGCTATAGACGGTTTGAAAATACTCTGCAAAGAGATCACATCCAGTTTGTAAATCGTGGGATTTAATACACTCTAAAATCCTAGGGAAACCTGCAGTTGACGCATGTTATTAATATAAGACCAAAAAGCATTGCTGTTGCATTTTATGCTGTGCAGGGCGGCACGCTAGCACCTCGGCTATTGCGAGAGAGTTAGTAGGGTGGGTAACCCTAATCCTACCGCTGTCATGTCACCATAAAAAAATTCGTGCCTATTCGCAAAAAAACGCAGCACCACATCCGGTCCTAAAGCCTTAGACCCTTACACTACTTACCTTCACTCACTTTGAAGATGGAATGCCTCCTTTGCCGTGCCCATTCCACCCAATCACGCTGCGGGCACTATTTTTGCAGTGTCCCTTTTGCAAACCTGAAAATACCGGAGGAGCAGACCGTACACAACCCCTGCCTTAAAAGGGCTCCAGGAGAAAGGACGAAACTAAAAATTCAGCACATTACAACGTTTATTTATTACTTTAACTTCCCTTTTGATTCAACCTGTTCTGCTAATAGCGATATTACAAATATTATGTTTCTTCCTTTTTCTTGTCACTTACAATTATTATTCTGAATGTTAATTCTTTTTGACTAACAGAAAACTTGTCGGGATCTTGCCCGAGATTTATCCAATATTAAAAAAAAAATAAAGGGTAACTACATCTGATACTATCTATATTGACACAAAAAGGATACAGGTCTAAACTTAATTACTGGAAGCCAAACTATAACTATGAATTCAATTAACAAACACTATATTTGCTCCATGTTTAGCACTCGTACCACTCACAATGAAGATAAGATCAGAGGCAATGACCTTAAAAATCTACGAATTGAAACTTGACCAATCTAAACAAATTTTGTTGCAATAAGAACTTTTAGGCTTATACCATACATGTATATAAAGAAAAAACAATTTTCTACAAAAGAAATTATGTGCATGGAGAAGAATTCATGACGAGTCGTTCTGATTATCTTCCCTGGCTTAAATCGAACCAACTTTAGCTCAAGATCTTATCCAAGCCACTCAAATTCCACCTTTTTATTCTTCAGCTGAACTGATCGGAGTAAATAAAGTAATATAATGGAAAATTTATAGAGACAAAATATGAAAAATTCGACTTACGTGACATCCGTTCCCTGGAGGCGTCGTATTGTATTGAAAAGATGTAATGTTTGGAAGTTACGTGTATGATTAAAAGGAAACTTAGCCGTTAACGATCTATGGTATATGCGTTCACCGCTGTTGACTATGGTACTCACTCTTTGAATTTTATACGAATAAAAATTCAGCTTAGCACTATCTAATTACTAGTTTCTGTTATCCTTATTGACACTAACCTAGAAGACGAAATAAAAAAGGAACAAATCTTGAAACATTCGAGAATTTCACCCCGTTAATTCTGTTACTTATAATACTTGCGATTGCACTGTATGACACTCCAATAACTCACAAATGCATTATTTTAGTAACTCGATGAAACTGCATAGCTGTTGTTTACTTATTCATTCGCCTCTGAAATTTTATGTACATATGCTATTGTGTAGCGAATTTGGTGTTGTCTGATTTTTGGACCAGTAATTAGCTATTTGTTCAATTTGCTTAACATGTGCAATGACAAACTATCAAGAGTGGTAAAAATGTTGACATGAATCCACTAAAAATTGGTTTTATTTAATTATTTCAGTTATTAATTTACTGAAAGCCCCGGATGGGTGAGAACGGGTGCTAAATAGATTCGTTTTCTTGATTCTTATCACTTCTTTCCTTGAACTAATGCGGTATATGATTTAATATGACTACGTACGATACACCATACTACAACTAGCTCGTTCCTATTCGTGATGAATAATATAAATTGAGAATTTATATACATTATATACAAAAAGGACAAAAATTGATACTTGAATGTTGCCGATTTGATCTTATCCACAATTTTTCATTGTAGAGGTTAAAGAGTCCGGGTCAAAATGTTGCAGGAAGCCAAGGCATTACAGGACGATTCTCCTCGAGGAGGATTTCCCCACTATTTGAAGCTAACCTCACTTATGCGGCGCCGACTGGCTTTGTGCATTCCATTTACTGACACGGTGCTAGACATAAAAGCGGCATTTGTTCACAGCAAAAACTTTTAAATCACGCCCGTGTTAGTTTGCCGCTAGATGACGGAGCCACACGATGCAGCATACTGCATCATGTGGTCCTGCGACCATAACATGATCTAGCGCAGACCCAGGAGGTATATAGCTAACACACAAATACAAGGAGTCGAGTCAGTTGTGATTTAATGATACGTATGCATAATTGATCTAATTACTGCTTTCATTTGGTAAGGAAATTCGTTCGATAATAAATCAAGATTGCACCGCAATCATAACACCGCCGCCTCTTGTCAGACCAGTTGATATATGACAACAAACATATTGAGATAGATTAAACAATTCGCTAGAAAATATAGCATCGGCAAGCCAAGTTTCAGTAATTACAATGACATCGTAATTATTTTCCAAAACGGCCAGGTGAAACTGTCATAATTTAGTGCTTAAGCCACGAATATTTTGATAAGATATATTCAACTTCAATTCCACAAATCCGTCACTACTTGATTTGATCCTTTCTTCTGATGTTACCAAAGATCAGCTAGATCAGCAAGATCAGCAAGATCAGCTATGCCCATTTAGTAACTTGGATCACGATATATTATTTTTTTTCTTATGACATCCCGCTAAACCCTGAATCACCTCACAGATTTTTTTATCGAGACTATAAAAATATCAACGTCAATGCTTTATCATGACCTATTTATATCAAAAATATGTGCCGTTAAGAACTAAGACCTCGCAAGTTAATGGATGTCCTTGGTATACACGTTAAGTTCAGTCTATTATAGTAGAACGTGAGTTTCTTTATCGCCGCTATATGGTATGCATACTAAAACTGACCATGACCGTTCTCTATACCGAGCAGCTTTATTTGGTTAATTATGTACAAGGAAATTTTCGTCTCCAACATAGTTCATCCTCCGGTAGATACATTTGAGAGACTGATAGTTCAGAGCTAATCAGGTTAACTGGCGCGTTTAATTCTTAGAATGGAAATAATTGTAGACTTCTAATTTGATGGAAAAAAGCGGTAATGATGGATCGGTTGAAGATATTCAATATGTAGAGCGAGATAATAGGAAAGTTTCATAAACCTGGGGCCAAATCATGTAACTCGATATCGAGTGAAAACTATCGTCCGTCACTAGTTTTTAGATTATGTAACTCGATATGTCGACTAACTTATGTCGAATGCTCGATAAAGACAGTTCGATATGACTTTTGATATCGAATTATTGTTTTTAGTTGACGAGCTGTTAGGTTTGGCCGCAGATTTTGCACAAATTAACTGGGAAGTACGAATATGTAAGCTTAAATTTATAATTTTGATTGTTGTGCCAGCGATTACTATAATAATTTTTAAGGTCTCAACAAACTACGCAGGTACAACAGAACATGTTGATAAAATTCATGGAAAAACATTCGCTTGTGGCAACAAACAGTTTGCAAAATACCGGCAATGGAAAAAAAAGAAAAAGTTATGGATAAAACTTGCAAACATGTTAAATAGTAGTGGACCACCTATAAAAACAATAAAAGCTTGGCAGAAAGTATGTTGTATATTTTTTTTTAATATGGATTTCAGGTATGGACTGATTATAAATACAACTTAAAAAGAAAATTGGCTAAAAATAAGAAGAGTATACTAATAACAATAATTATGCCCAAATTTTAATGCAAATGACAGGCCGTCAAAAGAATTAGCATTGCATATGCAGTGGTTGCTCGATAGACCAAACGACATTCGATGAATCGTTTTACATGAAGCAAAAATGTACTGTCGAGCTGACGATATCGTTTTCATTCATCGAGCGTACGATTATCGAGCGTCGAATTACATGATTTCGCCCCTGGTTGCACGCCATGAATGGTACATATAGCGAGAGGCATATAGTGAGCCAGTCGGCGATGCAATAACAGAACTGGCAGAGAAGGACATAGGTACTTAATTTATCCGCATCCAAAGGAATCTCTGGTTCAATTCATCACTGCTAATTGTCCCCTAGTCCTTGGAATGTTGTAATTTAAACGTCATATGTATATACGTAAAAATGGAATTCGTATTTTAATGGCTTGGAATAACAGCATACTGCAAATATACACTCATTACATACCATCTTGAAGTAATAATAAAAAAAATTTATATGGAGTAACACCTTTATTTTCCCGAATTAACAAGGAATATAAAAATTTTATAACTCTCACCGCCAGAAAATATTATGTTTTTTTTTCAAATTAAATTGATGTTTTAACTTATATTTGCATTGAATATTTTTCTAAAATTCTTTAGGGAATGAATACAATTAATAAAAAATTACAATTAGGAAGAAAAACCACCTAAGTCTTTTTATTATAAATACTAAAAAAAATAATAAAATGAGAACAAATCTTATTTTTGTCGTAAAATTATATTGTTTACTTGATCTAAGGTTGGGCGGGCTGCTGTGGTACAGGGGGATTTGGCTGTACCGGTACAGGTGGAGTTGGTGTTGACGGCTGAAGCTGTTGTTGTTGACTGCCGGACTCATTGGGATTACCCCCACTTGGAGGTACGACCTCTGAAAAGTAAATTGTTTGTAATTTTTAAATAATTTACAAGTACGAAATTAATACCACTGGCTGAAGGTGGTCCTGCCGGTGTTGTTGTAGGGGCAGGAACCGCACTTGGATTAGATGCTGGCGGTGCTACAACTGGAACACTTTGATTTCCTTGCCATTGCCCCTGCTGTTCCTGTTGAAGTCGATGATGCGCTTGCTGTCTAGCTCTAAATTCAGCTGCTTTTAGCTGTTCCAGATGAAATTGCTGTCTCTCGGTTATCAATTGCTGACGCTGGTATTCTAATCCTTCGCGCTCCCTCTCCATTGTTGTTTCCAATTCTTCAAAATGCCGTAATTTTATCTCTAATTTCTTCATTTGAGTTTCAACCAAAAGCGCTACAAGGGATTTTATTTTTCTCTCTTCTAAAGCTGCCAAATGTTTTGCTTTAACTGCAGCTGAAGCCAATGCAGCTGCGGCCGCTGTTTGTAAATTAGCTTCATTGAATAATTTCCGGCTTACTTCGCCATTTTCCTTGGATCCATTTGTTGCTTCAGTGCTTGCCGCTGTAGACTGTGAACTTTCCGTTGAAGATTCCTCTGTTTTCACTCCATCTTTGTCATCGGGCTTTTCAGTTTTAACCTCAGGTGCAGATGCTTTTTCTGTCGAGGAATTGTTTGAATTCGTATCTTTATCTTTTGGTTTTTCTTCATCGGATTTTGCATCTTTTCCTACAGATCACAAACAAAAACAAGAAAAATGCATAACAGAAACAAAAAAGGGAGCACAAAACATGCATAACGAAATGAAATGAAAATTTTGAAAATTTTTCTTGAAAAAATTCGCAGCATAAAGTGAAAAATAATTTAGCAAAATTAATAATTGATTTCCACTTCTTTTGTATGTGTTGGTTGAAATTTAAAATTAAAGATAAGATAATTGAAAAAGCAAAGGCAAATTGAAAAAATCGGTTCGAATTTTTGCATTGGTTTTTTTCTGAAGATGCAGGGCAACCAAAACTCATCGGAGATTAGGTGGTTGCTGTTCTCTGAAGAAACGAAGAGAGTAGGCTATAGAAGATTCAATTGTAAATCTATTAGACTTATACCCTAGGGCTAAATAAATGATAATTCATTCGTAATTAAATTTTTCAAAAGATTTTTTGAACTAAAATGTAGTTTTTATATGTAATTGAGACAGCACATTTATAATAATTTAAATTCAAAGGTAAAGCGATTTTTGAAAATTTTAATTACGGACGAATTTGCCATTGTTTTGCCCATCTGCCTATTATCCTGTTGAAGCAATGAGGTTGTAATGAAAATGATAACCATTATGATGCCAACCAAGCTGTGGAGGAAACATAACAGTCACAGTATTATGCTTCCCTGATAAAATCACCTTATCACTATTGTTAGTAAAAGAACAAAATAACGTGGCGAGAAAATCTCGTTTATCTAGAAAAGTACCACGCTTTGTATTAAGGTTTGTTAACTTGTACTCAGTTTTAAAGCCACTATTGTATTTAGAATTAAACCTAAGAAAAGATTTTCACTACAGAGGCTTGAATTGCTTTTTATTCCACTTCCTTCAATGCACTGCTAGGTGAATCTTTAAGACAGAAATATCGTGAATCACTAGAGGGTTGAACAGAATGCAAGGTTAGGTTAGATTAGATTAGGTAAGAGGAGGGTCGCTATAAGTACCTGGGCTACCTACCTAGCCTGCTTCACTTAGACCACCAGTGGTTCCATTGTGCCCATTGTCCTCATGGGATAACCTAAGAATTGCTCTAGATCCATACTGCTTCCTTTAGGAAACTCAGGACGCATCTGAACTCTTTGTATTGTAGCTCCCCCATACTTGAAAATAAGTAGCTATCATGACCTCGAGTGCTGCTGTGGGCGTGGTGCCCAAACACCCCGTTATTCCCAAGCAAGCGACCCTCTGAATTTTTGACAGCACATCCAGGTTACATTTCCTCGTCTGTGCCGTCCACCAGACCGTCGAGCCCTAGCAGAGGATCAGCCAAACTATGGCTGTGTACGTCCACCGTACCACAGTGGGTTTTAGTCCCCAGTTATGGCCAAAAATTCTCTTGCATGTGTAGAAGTCCACACTAGCCTTCTTAATACATTCTTCCAAGTTAATCTTCCAACTCAGCTTGTACAGAATGCAAACATATGAAAAGAATTAGAAGTAGAAAAATTCATACAATTCTCTGTTCCAACTTTTAATTTCCCATTTTGATAAAATTTCCAAGAGAGAATACTCTGAAGATGTACTAAGAAATGAGCGGAAATGGCACAAATTTTAACCAGTTTATGTTTGTCTCCCTCTAGATGAAATTAGACACTGGATCCGCAATCAAAACATAAACATAATATTATGCAATCAAATCGTGTATAATTTTAATTGCGTGGTCGAGAAGAAAATCGGAGTACAAAGAACTATATTGTTTAACCATGTCTATTTCTGATCATTAAACCTGTCAACTGCTGAATTTTTTAGTTTTAAAAATCCCTTATAGGGTTAGTAATTAAACTCAAGCAATGTCGAGTATAGACGTCGAACGGACATGAAATGCTCATGTTATAAATTTTACTAAAACTAACAAAACGAGGAAGGATTAATTTTTATTCGATAAAAAGATAAAAAAATAATTCATTTTTGAAAAAGATTTGGAAACAAACTTTTGGATTGACGTATATACACGCCGAACGCAGTTAACTGATGAATTAGGCGTGTATATATTTTTCCTTAAATGCAAACAAATTTCCGCCGATGGGGTAGGTGCGGGGATGGTAGGAACTCATAAAAAGGTAAAAAAGGTATATACATAGATTATACAGGTACATTAATGAAACATCTACATACAAGCTCCTACTGCTGACACGTATGTATAAAACAACGCAGACATTTGCTTTGAAAAAATAAAGAAAAAAAAACTTATAAATAAAGTATAGTCGTAAAATTCGTGTTGAGCAAGTATGAAGTTCAAAGCATGTAGAACACCGTTAACTTATTAACTTTCACAGTTTTCCGAGCTCTCGGAACATATATCTTTATTACTGCTCGAAGTGTTCAAAGATATCCAAAGCAGACATTTGATTTAGAGCAATCTGTCAATATTACCAATGCCCAAGACAACTTTTTTAATGACTGCCATTTTTATGCTTAATGACAATCAGCTTCAACGCAAAAGCAATGGAAACTTCAGCATCTGGTAAAAATGGCAATTAATAAAATACATTTTTAATTCAAAGTAGAGAATGTGAGTTATATTTGCTTATATACAGCTGCTTTCTGTGTTTTTTTCTCTTTGACATTGCTTTTCGCAAAGATTTTAAAATAGCTGCATTTGATTACTCGCATCGCACTCCAGACAATAAGCGAAGAAGCAGCTAAGAATATTTATACATATGTTGAAACTGAAAGCCATTCCCAGTTATTTCGGGGACAATCGCGATTAATAACAAATTTACAAATTATTATTATTTTTTTTAGGCAGAGGGACAGGAGAACCCATCCCAAGAATGGAGGCCATTGCGGCCCATTGTGCTGTCCTGCTAGAAGCCCATTCACCAAAACCTTCCTGTCCTGAAGCGCATCAGGTCTTGGTGAGGAAGGTTTTTCAGATGATTCACAGATAGAGGGGCAGACTCTAGACTATCCAGTCTGCTCCGGCCGAAGGCCGGATACGCACAAAAACCCTGTTCGGTTGTCTCAGGCTCTCCCTCCAGACAGGACAGAGACTCAGGACTGTCAAAAACTCCCATCCTTGTTAGATGAGCGTGAAGTGAGCTGTGGCCGGTGATGATGCCAACCACAGTTCTACAATGTTTCCTTCCGAGCCCTATGAGAAAATCGGAGATATTCCCATTGGGCCCATCAAGAAACAGTTTTGTACACCTGCAAGTACTCAGGTTCACCCATCTCTGCTGATGCGATACTCGAGTACGGGTTCCGGTCAGAGAAACGGAGAATCAGAGCCAGCCCTAGCTAAAAGGTCAGCCCTTTCATTCCCCATGATCCCCATGGGACCAGGAACCCACGCAAGAGACACCTTGTTGTGGATACCTTACCTTACAATGGTAAGCATTCAAAAAGAATAAATATTGAAAATTTTCAGTTTCGATTGCTTGTATGGAATTATATACCAGTAATGCAGAGTAAGGGGAGATGAAATGATAACGTAGTCTTTCAAATAACCACTGATATGTTAATCGTAGTAACATTTGATTAAAGAGTTACAAATAATTACAGAAGGAAGGATCTTCAACTATAGGTATATTTTTGCTATGATATAATGAATAAGCAATTCCCACAGAAGTTTAAAGAATAAAAACCGTCCGTTGCTCTTTTAATATTAGCTTTTTTCTAGCCTAAACCGTCTTAGAAACTATTTATTTTTTATTTACTCAATGTAAAGTAATGGTACAATAAACTGAAGTAGGAAAGGTCCGAAAAATTTGATTGCAATTTTCGGACGCAGCTCTTAACTCCGCTAAGATAAATTAGAATTTGGAAAATTTTTCCACCAACGAATTATCTCAACTCTCGGCCCCTAATCCTCGTCATACAATATAATTCCTAAATTAGAAGCTCTCACAAATACATTTCTAAACAAACACTATACTGGACCAATTTACAATTTTGCAGACAGAACTCCAGTGGCTCGAATTTTAAACGGGTCCAACAGCGAGAACTATCACTCCCAAAGAAACTGAAGCTCTAACAAATTGCAGTTGTTAATCTTAAAGAAAATAGTAAGTATAACAAATTTTTGGAAATTATGGGGTTTCAACGAAACAAGCTAATTTCATATTAAAAAAAACAGTGAATCAGGCAAGATGTGTTTTGTGCTGTTATTTTTCCTCAAATTCAATAATTTTCATAAATTTGTTCTCCTTCTGACATTCTTTGACATCATTAGAAAGATAAAGATTAAGAGCTTCATTTTTCATTGAAAGCCATTAGTTTAATGTTCATATCCTAGAATATAAAGAACAATAAGTGTGATAACTCAATTTTGGTTGTGTTAGAAGCTGTTGCCGCTGTAGTGAAGAAGCCCAGTACAGGCGTGTAGTACCAATCAACATAGGAAGGAGCAACAAGATAATTTCATTTGATTTTGATATTAAGCTTTCACTTTATTTTAACTTAATAACAAAGGAATATGTTTTGCTGTTTTCTTTCATTTTAATATTTTTAGTAGCTGTTTACTCTCAATTGTCTCAAAAAATGTGTCACCAGAAACACATCTAATATTTGCAATTCGCACAATTGGCAACATTAAAAATTCCCTCAAGTTGGCAGCCATTGCACTTGAAATTTGCAATTTGATCAAATCTCAAGCCACCTGAAGCTGGCAAAAAAGTTAAAGCTCCAATTATGTTCTTCTATATTTATTTACATTGTCAACAAATCTCAAGCTGGCTGAAACGCTCCAATTGTGTTTCAGGCCAAGTTTTTATCAATTTCTATTTCACTTGTTTTCTATACATTTCGGGAAGTTCAGAAAACTCTTTATTTTTCAAATTTGTTAACATCACAGGTGATTGCTTCAGTTTAGAACCATTGGCGGTGAAGAATATTGTGTGTTATTGTTGTGATTTTAATTTGGATTGGGGCTCTAAGGGTAATTGCTAAACGTTCTGCAGGTTCAACGGAAGCCCTCATTACTGTATTTTTATGCTGCATATCCTTTTCAACGCTTGATAGTAACATGGTGAAATTCATGTGCAATCAATTTCGGTAAGTATCTGCGTCTTCTGCGCTTAATTCACGAGTAAAAAATTTTATTGAACAACTGATATTTCTTCGCTTTTTCTACGGTTGCAGACAACACTTCCTTTTTCTTTTTGTACCTGCAAGTTGTAGAAATTATCTTCACTATTCGTTGCTTTAGTAAGCATTTAAAGCAAGGCCGGCATTTCCCAAACTCATATTTTTATAATTCAAGTATTTCAAGGTATTATTATTTGCTAATAAACATATCTTTCAAAATGCGTAAGATTTTCAATAAAAATATTAACAGTTCAAATAATTTTCAGTCAACGTGAACGCCGCCAAGAGAAGAATGTCATAAACAACGAAATAAGTGAATAAAGGACTGCTCTTGTTTTAGTGCTCGCTGTGCAAAGACTATACCATATTTTCCAATATTAATTGAAATGAGATAGGGGTTTTAAATTTTATTGTGCAAATCTGTTGTGTAGCATTCCGGGGGTTACGCTCGGCTCCAAATATGACATTTGTGTTTTGCTACCTACATCTGCTTCCGTCATGCTTTTATGTGTAATCAGAAA
Organism: Dioctria linearis; assembly: GCA_963930735.1. Taxonomy (NCBI): domain Eukaryota; kingdom Metazoa; phylum Arthropoda; class Insecta; order Diptera; family Asilidae; genus Dioctria; species Dioctria linearis. The sequence goes on along the minus strand of OZ005741.1, from coordinate 81,728,878 downwards.
ACTGCCATTCTTTATGATCTTTGCCACTTGTATCAGTTACATCGAATGTATAGAGAGTGAATGGATTTTTTGAGGCTCGTGAAACTTTACTACGCTGTCGCCCATTTATTTAAGCAATACTACAGTACTTTTTGGGACAGAGATAGTAGGTTTGTTCCGTGTAAATTTTCCCCTACAATTTTCCTCAAATTTCCCTGGGGATTTGTGCACTCATTGAACAAGTTTTTAAAACACCGGCCGTGCGTTCAGGTGTACACACCGATGTGCTTTTCAGCACATCACATTCTTGAAAAAGTAGGGATAGACCCTGAACGGTTGGTGTGCACTTCGATTCGAAATGTCATTTTTGAAAGTTCTTTAGGAATAAAACTACGCTAAACGTCAAACTCAGTAAGCACACCGAGACACGACGCTACCAGACCGTAGTGTAAAATGTGCCCACCGATGTGCTGGGGAAATGACAACGCTTCGGTCGCCTGAACGACATGGTGTGTAAAAATGTGACATTATGTGACATTCTGCGTGCACCTGAACGCACGGCCGGTAAATCTAATGTAATGACATTTCTCTGACAGTTCTCCTGAATATAATTAATTGTAAAAAGTTATTTATAAAATTGGTGAATACAAATAAAATGTGCTCTAGCTATTTTTCTATTTCTTTTCTTGTAATTTTTGCTTATTTCTGCTCAAGAATTAATTTATATGTCCCAATCAACAACAAATTGCAAGTGACAGTTCTCAAGTGACAACTGTCAAACCATTACCCCGAGAAATTTTTAGTATGAGCACGGGGTAGCCCAGGTTTTTCAAAAAACAAGATAGTCTAGCTCGGTGTAGCCCGTTGTTTACCCGGGGTATTCATCAAACAGACCTAGTATGAATTCATCGTTTACAATTTTGCAGAATAAGACAACATCAATAATAGGAAACCAAAGTTAAAAACAAACACAAGACTCTTCTCAGACTAGTGCTGTTTATGGTATCACCTAAACAAGACTCCCTGACACCTTATTCTGCTGCTGCTCCCAGGATGGTAAAGAAAACTCGATTTATAATATAGTAAATTGAAACGGAGAATTACAATAGATCATTCAGGTTGCAGTGATTTCGAGACTAATACTTTAACAAAACTTCTAGGATCTATAATCGTGATAATTTTTTAAAGCCAGATAATGTATATCTTAAGCAAAAGCGAAGAGGATGCATGATTATTCTGCAACAAAAATAATATAAAAGATTTTCGCCAAAGAATAATTTCACTTTAATTGAATGTAAAGAAATTCTATCATGGAGCAAAACTAGGTATACTTTTGCAAAGTTTATGTAAGGTTTTAATTACAGGTGCATTTATAACAAAACGATAATTCCATATACAGAATCATTGAAAAGTAATTAATTACACAGGTAATTTTTGCACGTCACACGCAGCTCTAAAATTTACGAATGCAGCTATACATTCTACATCAACTTAATTACCTATATGTGGAAAATTCTACCCTATGCACACCTGCACTAATGACTAGACTAGACTTGAATCATCATGACATTAAGGACGGAAGACCATGTTCATATTGTAATTTAAGTAATTATGATTTATACTATAAACCAATACAGATACCGATTAGAATGTTGAAAAATAGTATTACATTACATAAAAAATATTTAGGAAGTTAAAATTGTTTTAATTAACACAAAAATTAATTTTTAATCTTACTGAAAAATGTGCTCTCTGCAGATTTGATGTCAAACTTTATTGAGCTTGTAAGAGATAGACGATATAAACAATATATTTGTCGGAATTTTTATGTCAATTCCAATGCATTCCAATTAATACAGCCGTACTATTTCCAAATTTGGTTACAATTCAGTGTACATTTTGAGCTTGAAAAAGACAAAGAGATTTTAGCCAAAACTTGTACCATTTTTTACTATAGGAATTAGATAGGATGGCTCAGTCCATTCTTATTATGTCAGTGCCATGTATTGGAATTGACATAAAAATTGAGACAAATATATTGCTTATATACGTCTATCTCTTACAAGCTCAATAAAGTTTGACATCAAATCTGCAGAGGAGTACATTTTTCAGTAATATTAAAAATTAATTTTTGTGTTAATTAAAATAAGTTTAACATTCTAAATAATTAATGCAATACTATTTTACAATATCGTTAGTGCTTCTAATCGACAAATAATAATTAATTATAAATCGGGGTGCAATTGTACGAAATAAAAGCTTTTCACAGTCTGTTCAATATTTGTGCCATTTTTGAAGCCAGAACACTCAGTCCATTCTTATTATATGTCAGTGGTAATCGGTGATATGACTTTTTGAGGTTGGATCAAAAGGGCAAAAATTGGTCTATTTTTGGGATTTTCAAAGCTGTTCTTTCAACTTGTATTAATAATTTATATAAGGCAAAAACCTGACAAACCAGCGTCGTTTCAGAAAGTTGTCGGGAGCTTGTCGGCGCGCCGTGGGATGGCCCCTAAGCAACTATGTCATGATTTCTACCTTACCACTTTGAGTTTCAAAACGTCATTATTTTTAACTAACACCACATAAAATATACAAACCTGCTTCTTTCTTGGTTAAATCTTTCATATCTTCATCTTGTGGCGCCATTGTTGCACTAGCTGCAGTATTCTTATTGGTATCTTCTTCTTCCTTTTCGGGCGCAGTACCAGCAATGCCACTATTTGCCAGACCGGCATATGGGTCAAATTTGCCGCCAAAGCCCGACTTTTCCACATTCTTGAAATGCGTATCCATAATCGATGATGGAACCTCATCCTACAAATATTATAATTTTATTTCATGTAACATAAAATAAAGTGCACATAAAACCTTGATGGCAGCAAATTCTTCCATTGCAGCCTTTGCAGCAGCAGCCGCAACACGAGGGTCGACCACAGATGCTAAAAATGCAACTGTTGACATGATCGGATTTCCTGATTTACTGAATGGAATAGGCTGATAGGCCAATGGCCCCAGGAACCCTCCGTCATCTTCCAAATACGGATCTTCAATTGGTAGACGCAAGAAATGTAGAATGCATTCATCTTGTGTTCTAGTTCCCACGTGTTCACATACTTTATTCCAATCATCTTTGTACATTTCCAGGCCCTCAAGTAAAAGAAGAGTTTCTTGATCGGTCCATTCTCTTACCATGTTTGCAGCAGTTTTATTTTTCATTGCGGCTGGCTTTTTAGCATATTGATCCAATTTTAAGCCAAACTGACCTCCTGCTTCCACAGTTTCCATTTTTATAGGTCCTAAAGAGGGAGCTCCTGTAGAATTTTCTCCCTCTTTCTCTTTAGGTTTCTTATCAAGATCAAAAAGAGCCTTTGCTGCAGTAGGTTGTGGAGTTTTTTGAGGATTGAGAGGCTGAAGCCCAGATGGCGTATCACTCAAAATGTGGAAATGTGAAGTTGGAGGCGGTCCCATAGGAGTGGGTCGAAGATCAGCGTCGATTTGATAATTAATTAAACCCCACTGTTCCAAAAAAGCATGCACTCGCATTATAGCGCATACATCACCTAAATAAATTTATAAAATTTCAATTACAAAAAATTAAAAAAATTAAATACTTTACCAGCTAAATTCCTTCTGCAAGCAGTACTAGTAAGATATTCAGTGGGATTCAATCTATATGTATCAATCATAAAATTTCGGTATGCCATGTATATCTCCGGCGTTTTCGATTTGTTTTTAGCATTAAAGAACTCGGGAAGAGCTCTTTTCTCAATTACATGAATAGAGTTATAATCAAACCAAGCGGAATAGGAAGGAACAACTATGTGGTGTGTTTGTTCGGTAACATTATCTTCCATGTCTTCTTTGTGGGGAAATTCTTGTGTGTTACTATTATCACTTGTTTTTCCAGTTTGTGAATCTTCCCCAGCCCGTTCCATTTCTTCGTCCAGATCAGTAACAGTACCACCTTTGATGGGCATTAGTTCATTATCACGTTGTTTAGTATTCGTAGCCGGAGCAGGACTAGATGTCGACTGACCAGTTGGGGGTTTACTCACTTCGGTAATATTTGGTTCAGGGTGGGGATCATCCATATCACGCGTTAAGTCTTCGTCGTCTTCACCATCACCACTACGCGACTTTTTAGAAAAAACAGCAGGAGATCTAAAGAAGCAACATATATGTATATTATTTGCACGGCTTTGTCAATAGAAATAATAAATAATTATTTCAGAACTGACAAAACTTTCTTTTTCAGCTCAGCAAAACTGATCACAAACAAAAGTTTTATTCGTACTAAATTAGGTAAAATCAATGATAAGAGAAATTTTTAGAACTGTGCCTTAACCAGTTCAGCAAAAATTAAACTATACTAACTAAGATATACCTTTTTCTCTTCCCACTTTTCGGCGGAGGGGATGGCGATCTTCTTCTCTTTTGTTTTACGCCAGTTTTCTTTTTGTCATCACTAGCAGTCGCCATTATATCCTCTACTGATACTCGTAACTTATTCATTTTCTTCTTTCCTTGCTCATCAACTTCATAGTCCTCTTCAGACATCCATTCGTTGTACTGTTCAAGATCAAGAAGCCAAGAGGCAGATACCCTCCATCGGTCAGATGGTGATGGTGGACTTTCCGGGACATTATCCTTAAAAAGAATCTAATTAATATCGATAAATCGAGAAATAAAAACTTACTGGTAAATCAAACGTATTGGGCAACCAAGAATCATATGATTCGGGGAAGTAATACCAATGCAACATCACACTTGGGCCACGTTTGAATGCCGGTCTCGCATATTCATCAGTATATGGGTCTACGAGTGGGTATATAATATGCGTTGCCTCTTCCTCATCAGATACAATTTCACATTTTCTTGTAGATAAAATTTCCTTAAGTTTCACTGCTAAACCTTTATCTACTTCTGGACGAATGTATATGTATGGTAGTCGATAGCAATCGGCTTCAATGAGAGCTTGCTCAATTTCCATAATCATCTTGTGGTTTACACTCTTTCCAACGCTAAAATCGAATTTTCGTCCTCTTTGTTGTTCTGCTCTGAAGCGATACATATTTGCAAAGATAACGCATAACGCTCCACCAGGTTTAAAATCAAGAAAACATCTCATCTAAAAAAAAATGTTTAATTGATGTCTCGAACTATGCTAACTTCTCTTACAGGAATTCTAGTAGTAGGGGGTTCTTGAGAGTTCTTTCCAAGTTTGCTTTCCTGGTATTGCATTAACTGAATAAGTATCTGAGCCAAGGATTCCTTTGTAATAGGATCCGTGCTGCATGCAATTGACTAAAACAAGAAATACAAATTTTTCTAAAATTTTCCAACAGCCAGCCATATTAGCAAAGTGACAGCGACAGCAGCCATTGTACCATAAATGCCGCTTACCTTTTTGCAATTTTTCTGTAACCATTGTCGAATTGTTTCAAACCCTTGTAAGCACTCTGGTGATTGAAAGAACTCAATATTTGGACATCCATCCTTTTTCGGTCCTAATGTAACCATTTTATAAATTTAATAATTTCAGCCACAAGAAATGCTATGACAATTGATACGGTTCCGATGAAGTTTGTTTACTGGATAATATTAATGCATCGAATGTACCGACATGTGTGGTGAAACCACATGAAGGTGAATAACATAGCGCGGGTGTATCCAGAAAACAGACTTGGGAGTTTTTTTCCAATTTTTATATTTTAAAGCAGGTCGAATAAAATAATAAAATGTTACATTTCCATTAAAAATGTTATCGCAATATGTGACAAAAATATACGCCTAAAGGCTGAAACAGATTACACTTAGTGCACGGTGCGACAACGCGGCAAATTGTTAAGGCTGAAACAGATTACACTTAATAAGGCTTAAACACAATTCCGACGACAGAGCGACAGAACGACAGACGACAGCGAAAATATCGTTGCAAAACAGGCAGTCGAAAAATTGGGAACACAATTGCAACGACAGGCGGTGAGCGACGATTGTGAAAGAAGAAGATATTGAAATTTCATTTGTTAAATGTTTCGAGCGTTTTAAAAGGAGATTTTTATCAAGAATATTTTATATTATATTGAAAGAAATGCAATGGACCAAAGTGTGAAAAAAACTGCAAAATGCGGAAATTAACTAAATTAAACGCTTTGAAATATCCATCCAAACCACGTCTTTTTTGTCCACTTGTCTTGCCTGTCTTGTAAACTATAAATTATTTTATGGATTTCGCATTTCCTCGATCAATTTTTCCTCAAAGCTCATTATTTTAAAATTACCGCGGCGTGCTACCACCTGAAAAAGACAAAAGTGAATGCCACAACCATTTCATTCGATTAATTTTGTTGGTAGGACTGCAGCGACGACGGCAAAATTAGAAATTGATCAATCCCGGCGAACATGTCGTCGATCGCTCAACGTCGGTCGTCGCAATTTGGTGCATTCGCATAAGATGCTGTGCTTATAGAAGTTTGACAGCGATATATCGTCGTCGTTAGTCGTCTGTCGTCGCAATTGTGTTTAAGCCTTTAGTGCGCGGCGCGACAGCGCGGCAAAATGTTAGAGAACATGTGTTTCCTGAACGCGGCGCAACAGCGCGGCGAAAATTTTTGCCGCGTAGTCATTTCTAATCCTAAATTTGTTGCTCACTTTCAGTGGTACCAGCAACAAAATTATATTTGAGGTAGGCAACTTCTCATGAAAATATGTAGTACCAATATAAGAGCGCTGTATCTACCCTGCTGCGCTCTTATTGCAATCTGTGTCACAGTGCGGCGGAACAATTTAACGCGATGTCGCGCTTCGCACTAAAGTGTAATCTGTTTCAGCCTTTAGAGGACATGTGTTTTCTATTGTGCATCACGCATTGAACGCGGCGCGACAACGCGGCGAAAATTTTTGCCGCGTAGTCATTTCTAATCCTAAATTTGCTTAATTTCAGTGGTACCAACAAAAAAATTATGTTTGGGATAGGCAACATCCGCAACATCTCATGAAAATCTGTAGTACCAATATACGAGCGCTGTATCTACACTGCTGCGCTCTTATTTCAATCTGTGACACAGCGCGGCGGAACAACTTCACCCTTCATTTCGCTGCGATGTCGCGCCGCGCACTAAAGTGTAATCTGTTTCAGCCATAAACCACCACAAAATATCAAAGTCACACCCTGATAAAATCGCAAACCAAAGTTTTACTGAGAATTTTAATAGTGCAGTTCGGAGTTTACCACACAAGGGAGGATATTGGCACTTTTACGGGTGAGAAGTATGAAATTTTTTTGTTCTGTATGCTTTTTTTTTAATTATTAGAAAGAAAACATATTTGGCTGCAATTTGTTTTAACTTCATTTTGCTGTGGAAGCTACAGTTTTGGGCTTTAGGACCTGTTTAAGATGTAATTTTAGTTTTTCCGCCATGACGAGTATACAAAAAGTAGTCAGAGTGAGCTCTTACTGCATGCTGTTCCCGGCACGTTAAGTCCTTTTAATGTGTCCGTGCCTTCGGCGACTTCATGGCTTGTATTATTATATTCCGGGGGCTACGACTGTGTTTATTTTCAATTTGAGGTGATAATATAATAATTTAATAATCATTACGTGTTGTAAATTTGTGATACAGTAATTGTTTATATCAAAAACTTTGACTTAATTTAGCACGCACATAATTTTACTGGCACGTCTGACCCTATTTAAATGGGTCAGTATGCTGCCTCTGCCTCACGAAAGCTTGTCGGTAAGAAGACGGTTGGGGACAGGAATGAAGCATCACTCTACCTACAGATTTCGTGCGGCAGAGTCAGCATATTGACCTGTCTAAACTGGGTCTCTCTGAACAGAGGAAATCCCTTCCTTCCTTAAAAACTTCTCGTGTGGGAAGGCCCTTAAGCAATAAAGATATTTTTAATTTGAATTTTTCTTCGAGTAAAAAACTAAGGGAGAGGCCCATCAACAACAATTTTCATGCCAATCTCAAAAATGTGTAAGTTTATACACATTCTATAAAAAAATCGCATTGCAGGCGGATGGAAGAAAAAGCTTATACAAGGGATTTTGGCGCAGTTTTTGAAAGTATGTCGCAAAATTCTATACCAGCAGCAGCAAAACAACTTTTTGAGATTCCTGGTTTCTTCTATCTTCGGTTGCCCAATAACTTGCCTTAAAATTTCATTTTTGGTAAATCCATAATAAGAAAATATATTAAAATTCTTTTACTTTCATCAAAATTACAAACATTTACCAATATTCAAATCACAGCTTATTAAAAAAATATTTTTCTATTTAGTACCCTTCCAATTTAAACCTTACCTACGGCTTTTGTGCTAGGGTAAATTTCTTTACCAAACATAAACAAAAGTGACACCTAGGGTACATGTAGACAGAGATACAACCCTATGTTAGAAAGTGAGAAAAAGCATCACGTTCGGCCATTGAATAAATAACTAATAAGGAAGCGGGGTATCGTGCGAATACAGTGTACGTGTTTAAGCATTTCAATGACAGTGTGGCCGATGGTCGGGGGGGGGGGGAGAAATGACAAGAGGGCGTCGTTGATATTTTGTGTCAGTTCAACATTCTGACATTTCATATTATTTGAAAATAAGTTTCGGTTTTGAGTTCGCGATATTGTAAAAAATAAGTAATTAAACGTGATTTTTATGAATAGTTGTGTGAAATAAGTGCGGAATAATTCTTTTGTGAACGACATTTTGTGTAATAGCGACTCCGGAGTCCTAAATTATCATAATGAAGTGCGTTGTGCTGTGCTTCAAGAAAGAACAGTGTTATGTCGTGGGAAAACATTCTTCTAGTAAGCTTAATAGCTTTACTTACTAATTATATTGTTTTAAACAAAATAAAAGTGAAATATCTGTAAAAATAAAGAGCCATGGCAAAAGATTTAACATTTTACCAATGCCGGTTTATTTGTTTACAATTGAATTGTCATTGGTAGATAATTTATTCCAGTCATACAAAGGCAACGCCAAAAAATATTATCTGTAAATAAGGGGGAGCTAAAAATTTGTTTATTTTACATAGGAATTTGGATTATAAAAAATGTTCCCCTTCAAAATTGCACGATTCCACTACTGCCATGACGAAACGAATACAAACAGAGCACACTAATTCATTTCGCCGAGATGCTTACGTTTTCACCCGATATGCCGTTTCCTTATTAGTTATTTATTCAATGCGTTCGGCACGCAAAAATGGCATATATACATATATACGCAATGGCCTCTCCCCTAAGGTGAAAGCTCAATGAACGCGGCAGGCGTCGCGTCGCTTTGACAGTTCTCCGCGGCAGACGCGTGTAGAATTTGAGCAAGGCCCAATGGACGCGTCGCGTTGGTACTCTTAAGATTTATTTATAAAAAGAAAAACTGATAGAAAAGCTTGAGTTATTATTTAAAAGTGAAATAGTGGATATATCAGAGTTATTAGATGTGGCAGTTCTTGAATTTGCAGTTTATTAAGCATATAAACAGTTTAAAATCAATCAAAAGAACTGTCAAAGCGACTGCCGCGCGTTAAAAGTAGAACATTGCTCTACTTTCGCGTCGAAACAGGCAAGCGCGGCAGTTATTTGGCCAGCACGAACTTAAACCATTGAATAAATAATAGTTATTCAATGACTTAAACACGTATATTCTATTGAACTGTCAAGGCGACGCGACGCCTGCCGCGTTCATTGGGTTTTCGCCTTTACTCGTAGGAATTTTTATGTTCTTCTTCTTCTCTACATCGCACTACCGCCAGCTTGTTTATTTGAGTGATTTGATTGATTTTTAAATTCACCACACTAAAAGTCAATTTTATATATGGTAATGCTGTTACACACTTCCTTAAAGCGCGTTACACTGTCGGAATGGCTGGCAGTATAAATTTGACTTCGTGCGATGGCCGCTTTCCCTGAAAAAGTTAAGAAATCTAGAAAAGAGTGCATTTATTACTGCTGCAAAAAGCCAAGTGTCCGTTTTAAGTTATAATACAGTGAGAGTGATTGATGTCCAAAGAATAAAATCTATTTAGCTATAATTTGGCGTGGAAATTGGTCCTAATTTGTTGCCCGGACGGAAATGGATTTGCCCTAGGTGCGATATCTTTTGTAGGTCTTACCGTTTTGATTTGTAAGTATATTAATCTTTCTCTCATCTATAACGCTTGCCCCGTTGTTTATAATTTTTGCTAAAAATTATTCCAGAAAAGGCAAACTTACTAATAATTTTTAATATTTATATAATTTAAAAAGTGCACAATGATATCAGAATGCAGACGATTAAAAATATCGCAAGTGCAGCAGAAATTTGTGTCTGTGTGGCATTGCAAATCTAAATTTCTTCCCCTTTTTCTATGTTTTTCTGCAAAGATAATATGCTATTAGCAAAGTCTGTTGGAATGCTCACTAATTTGTTTTTTGTTAATGATCAAATATTTATCTAGTTAGAATTCGATATACCAAAATAAACTGGCAGATTATTTACGGAAATTGTATAGTTTTTGTACACATCTGTCAACTTCGTTGCAGTTTTTTTATGAAGTGAACTGTAACGCCAGGAATACAATACAAAGATAATAAGGTATGGCAAATTCAAGAGGAATTTCTTGTTTCTTCGTCATGAGACATGAGGGGACAATGCCATTTCCACCGGATTTGTTTTGAGTTTTTCGTATTTTATTGACTGAAATACGTTTTGAATATATTCAAATATTTAACAAAACATTGGATTGTTCGTTTAAATCACTTCGGGTAAAGTAATTATGTGCTAGTGGAAAAGCAAAGAAATTTCGAAAAAAAATTCCACCTTAATAAGAACGATTGAAATTGAGACGAACAAATTTGTGACAATTGTCGGCAAAAGAGGCAAGCATCCGATTGACACATAATTCGGCCACAAGGGGTGTTTTTGTTTTTGCTTCGGTGTTAACCCTCAAGTACATTTTATGTTCGATTTGCCAGAGTCATGGCACTCGTGACTGGAAGCTGTCACTTTCTGTTTTTGTTTGCTACTTGGGTTAACCCCGAGTTAACCCTAGATGCTCCTGCTCTTGACTAGGAGCACCGCGGTTCTTGTTTTGAAATGTCAAAGAAAGAAGAAGAGGTTAGGAAAAAGTTTGTGATTAGCCGTGCGTTCAAGTGCACGCAGAATGTCACATAATGTCACATTTTTAGACACCATGTCGTTCAGGCGACCGAAGCGTTGTCATTTCCCCAGCACATCGATGTGCACATTTTACGCTACGGTCTGGTAGCGTAGTGTCCCGGTGCGCTTTGTAGTTTTGACGTTTAGCGTAGTTTTGTTCTTAAAGAACTTTCAAAATTGACATTTCGAATCGAAGTGCACACCAACCGTTCAGGTGCTATCCCTACTTTTTCAATGATGTGTGCACATCGGTGTGTACACCTGAACGCACGGTAGTACTTTTGACGTTTATTGCTTCCTTTGCGCAAAAACGACGAACCTGGCTCTTCGGAGTTAATAGCTTTTTGACATGGTTCTGACATGTCCCCGGATGACCCAGGAGTCACGTTCCGGCAGCAAAAACAAAAACCCTCAAGGTATATAGAATAAAAATGGTGTTTTTGTTTTTGCGTCGATGTTAACTCTCAAGACTTTTCTTTTCGATTTGCCCACAGACTTATAAATAACAATGGACTGAGGGATTTGCTATTTCATGTGGCACAAAAATTATTGTGTTTCTGAATATCACCGTTAGAGCACCCTTTAAAACGATTACATAAAAAACATGTAAAACTCAACCAATTAGATGAAATTTTACACCCGTAAATCGAATTTAATTAAAAAAATATATTTTCTTGTGCCCAAGTGATATTTTAATCGCTTATAAGGAATTAAACTCATTCCGACTTGAATTTTCAAAAGTTATTCTTAACTGAATCCTGCTTATGGACAAGAGAGACGGAACATGGTAAACACTATCTTTACCTTATTCCTTCTGAGGTGATTGCATCTGTAGCCAACATAAAAACATCAAATGGCATAAGCAAACGTTCCAGAATGCAATATTTTGTGTTGGTAGCTCCAACTCTGCCATAGGGCGAAAGAGAGAACTATAAAACTTGTGCCATGCTTCCCTGTAGGAAAACGACAATACGCTCAGTCCAATGTTATAAGTCAGTCGATTTGCCAGTCGGAGTCATGGCACTCGTGACTCGAAGCTGTCACTTTCTGTTTTTGTTCGCTACTTGGGTTAACCCGTAACCCCCGGAATATAATGTAAGCTATGAAGTCGCCGAAGGCATCGACACATTAGAAGGCCTTAACGTGCTGGATCGTAACCCCCGGAATATAATACAAGTCATGAAGTCGCCGAAGGCACCGACACATTAAAAGGCCTTAACGTGCCGGGTACAGCATGCAGTAAGAGCTCGCTCTCACTACTTTTTGTATACTCGTCATGGAGGAAAAACTAAAATTTCATCTTAAACAGGTCTTAAAGCCCAAAACTGTCGCTCCCACAGCAAAATGAAGTTGAAACAAATTGCAGCCAAATATGTTTTCTTTCTAATAGATTAAAAAAAAGCATGTAGATCAAATTTATGGAGACTATACCGTTTGAACGAAATACAGGCAACTTTTTTATGAAAAACTCCTGCAGTAAGACAAGGCAAGAAGACTGTGGATGTCCCTTGTTGACCGGCCCGCTGCTCTCTTTTTTCGACTTTGTTCATGGCTTGTATATTCCGGGGGTTACGGCCGGATACAGCATGCAGTAAGATCTCTCTCTCACTGCTTTTTGTATATTTTTCACGGAGGAAAAACTAAAATTTCATCTTCATGGCTTCTATATTCCGGGGGCTACGGTTAACCCCACGGTACAGAGATACAAGGTATTCTCATTACGAACTACGTTCCGCCATTTGTGTCCGAACGTATAGGAAAGTACGGTGCAGAGAACAAAATATTTTCTCTCCTCTCTGTCTTTTCAATAGAAATGTATATACGTTATAGGACGAAACATGTCAGCTCTAGTGTCAAAATTTTAATGAGAATACTTGTATCCTTATACCTTGGGTTAATCCTAGCTGCTCCAGGGGAAAGAAGTTATAACTTCGAAAGATTCGACGTTGGACAATTTATCGATAGTCGGTATGTTGTAACACTTTCGACAGGCGATAATTTCGATAGAATATCACTGAGTTTTGCTGAGAGTACAAGCGAAGATTAAAAAATGTATGTAAAATTAAAGAAATTAGATTTAAATGTTATATTTTTTTTAAATTTATTCAATATAAATGATTGTATATATGTATTAATTATATAGATTCTTCAAACTTGAAGTTATAAAGCTTGTAAGAATATTTCTTGAATTCAAAAATTAATAATTCAATTCAATTCAAATGATTATTTAAGAGTTATAGGAGGTAATTTCTTTTCTTTACAACTTAAGCGTTTCTTACGATTTGTTTCTTTTTTTAATTATGTAGTTACTGCTAGAACAATTTGTTTTTTGAGGAAAAATTATACAAAAACCCCTTAGCTATTTTAACCTTAATCCTAATTTAACCTACTTTTTATACCCTGAAGTTTCCTACACTATGTGACTAGACGTAGAGACACTAGTTGGGCATGAGTTGCCGTATTAGTGGATTTGCAGAATATGTGCAAATATTAAAGAATTTATTAGAAATATTTCCTGCTTTTATTTCAACCAGGTCAATGTTTGCCTTATTATGCAGTCGGGTTGTAGAATAGAACCATGGCAAATTAAAAATCATCTTTAGTAGTTTGTTTTGTGTTCTCTGTAGCTTAGCTTTGTGTGATTTCGCGCATTTGTTCCATACTGGCGCACCATAGAATAATACAGCTTGCATGACACATTTGAATATTATTAATTTGCTGTCAATATTTAATGTAGACTTCCTGTTTATAAAAGGATATAGGATTTTTGTAAGCATGTTAATTTTATGTATGGTTCGAGATATGTGGATATTAAAGGTAAGTTTTATCCAGGATGATTCCTAGATATTTTACATTATTAGTCCAAGTTATGTCATAGTTATTAATTGACAGGTTTATGCTTGGCAGGTTATCTTGAAGTTGAAAAGTCAGCTGGTATAGTGTAGGTCCTAGGACAGATCCCTGGGGAACATCCGCGATTGCTCTCCGGGGTTCAGATTCTGAGTGCTCTGAACCTATATAAGTTTGAAAGATCACTAAGGAAGTTGTATACTAATGAAATGAGGTAGGGTGGAAACTCGAATTTAATCATTTTATAGATTAACCCTTTATGCCACACTGAATCAAATGCTGATTGGATGTCTAATAGGATTAAACCTGTAGATTTCTTCTGAGATAGGCTGCTTTTAATATGCTGGGTTATTCTAACTGTTCCATGGGATGTGTTATGCTCGCTTCTAAATCCAAATTGTGTATGCGGAAGTATGTTTTTATCCTCCATAACCTCCGTAATTCTTTCTTTCATTACTTTCTCGAGTAGTAGGCTAATCGGTCGATAATTTGAAGGATTGTCAGCAGGTTTCCCAGGTTTTGAAATGGGTACATATATACGGGTGTCCCGTAAGTCGACGTCAAGCCAGAATCGGGTGATAGACCAAATCATAACAGTTACCAGAAAAATATAAAAAAAATCTAAGTCATGTATTTTTAAAATTATAGACATTTCTTTTGTTTTTCGAGAAAATGTACACCTGTGATTGTTTTTTTAGCTCCTGTTGCTACAAATCTTTACGTTTTTTCAATTTTATTTTTCTTATGTAATCCCGAATAGCGCTTATGTGGCCTGTAGCTTTAAATTCTAAGCCAACTGCTCCAGCTTGGAAGAAAATGTCACATTTTGCCGAACCAAGAATAGAAAATTAACATTTCACTCAACTTTAACTGACTGTAATGAAAAAAAAAGTACTACGCCAGTTTGGCAAGTAACTTTAAAAGTTGACGCATTTAATAAGGATTCTAAAATGGTATAACACTTGCTACAATATTTCTTAGATTACAGAAAAAAATGTTTTTTCTTCAAGAAACCCAGTTTCGAAAAATTTCTTTTCACGCACTAAAAATGATTCTAGTGTACCCAAAGCTTGCCGTAAGACCGTAACTTTAAGATTCTAGTTTAAGTGAGACGGAGAGTCATTGGCTGAAGTGTGAGTGAGCAAGATAATGACGCTAGCGAGTCAAATCATGAGTTTTTACGAATGTGCACCGTCTACTCTCCACAGAAGGCCGACATCCAAGGGGGAGGGGGAGGACGAGGACGTAGTAATTCAAGCAGTTGAAGAAGACCCAAGTACTTCGGTACGTGCAGCAAGTGCCTAAAAGTATAGCTCACCGAATTTTACAAAAAAATGAGCTCCAGAATTACGGAAGCTGTTGCATTTGTCAACAACGGAAGATTTGCCCGTCTGATAACCCGATCCTTTTTAAGAAAATGTCGAACTTGTATTGCAGCTGAAGGAAGGCAGTTTGAATATCTTTTGTAAACATCCAAATAATTGGTGTTTAATTTTAAACTTAAGGAAAATTTGTACTAAATTTAACAAAAAGTTAGCACCCCTAACTTGAAAGCGTCACAATCTGTCTCACTCACACTTCATGTAATGACTCTCCGTCTCACTCAAACTAGAATCTTAAAGTTACGGTCTTACGGCAACTTTGGGTATACTAGAATCATTTTTAGTAGGTAAACATTTTTTTTTGAAACTGGGTTTCTGGAAGAAATTTTTTTTTCCGTAATCTAAGAAATATTGTAGCAAGTGTTATACCATTTTAGAATCCTTATTAAATGCGTCAACTTTTAAAGTTACTTGCCAAACTCGCGTAGTACATTTTTTTTTAGTACAGTCAGTTAAATTTGGGTGAAGTATTAATTTTATATTCTTGGCTCGGCAAAATTTGACATTTTCTTCCAAGCTAGAGCAGTTGGCTGAGAACTTAAAGCAACAGGTTACATAAGCACAATTCGGGATTACATACGAAAAATAAAATTGAAAAAAGTAAAGATTTGTAGCAACAGGAGCTAAAAAACCATCACAGGGTGTACATTTTCTCGAAAACAAAATAAATGTCTATAATTTTAAAAATACATGACTTAGATTTTTTTTATATTTTTCTGGTAACTGTTATGATTTGGTCTATCATCCGAGGCAGGCTTGACGTCGACTTACGGGACTCCCTGTATATAATATTGGCATTGGGGGTGTTATTCTCCATAAAATTGTTAACTACTTGCATTACTTCGTTTGTGGTATCAACATTACCAAGATTCTCTGTGATTAAACTATTTTCAAAGAATTTATCATTAAGCAAATCTGCCTTTTTTTCTGGTAATGTATTTCCTATTTTCATACTTCAGAACAGATATGGTACGATTTTTCTTTTTGATCACTTTTGTAATATTCCAAAATGGCTTTGAGGATTTGTCTAGACTTCAAAGAAATCTATTCCAGCTAGTATTTCTAAGCTTAGTAATCTCATACTTAATTAGTTTGTTCCAACTTACCATTTCTAACTTGTAGCATGCTAGTCTGGTTCGCTGCATAATCTTCACGTGTAATTTCGATGGCGAATCATATTTATAATTTCGTTCGGTAATTTGGGTTGTCGTATATCCATAACATAATACCGCTGCCTTAAAAAATTTCTTTTGTCCCAGTAATTAATAAGTTCTTTGTCATTTTTGTTATCCTCCACAAATAAAGCCACTGCGCTTCAAAATTCATAAATTCCAATGTTATTATTATTAAACTTTATCAACAACTAGAAAAAGAATCTATAAATGTCATTTGTGCTAGACTGCTAGGGGAAAAAATCGGAAGTAATCTCGAAACAAGCAAAATCGCTTGTCGAACGAAAATCTTATAACATACCGCCAGATCGAAATCTTCGCTTCGATGCGAAGTTTAACATGTCGTCACAGCTCTTGACTAGGAGCACCGCGATTCTTGTTTTAAAATGTCAAAGAAAGAAGAAGAGGCCAGGAAAAAGCCAAGGTATATAGAATACAAGTATTCTCATTAAAATTTTGGCACGAGCTGTGACGTGTTTCGTCCTATAACGTATATACATTTTTATTGAAAAGACAGAGAGGAGAGAGAATATTATGTTTTTATAATAATAATAATGCATATATTTAGCTGTACAGCTGTTACTTAACAATTCTTAAGGAAGATTTACATTATGATAATATGCATTTTTTACAGAAATTGTGAGGGAGATAGTAGATCGTATACGGAAATTTATTTATGAGTGGCAAGTGAGAAGCAAACGCGTCCTGAATGTTTTCTGGACGTTTTATAGTTACTGAAACTAAAACATTGTTATTGGAAACCCTAATTTGTCAATTTCGACTACTCGTGCTGCCATATTGTTGTTGTTACTATAATTTTATGGCATTGTTACTCTAAATTTAAAATACTGATGGGGTTAAAATGTGAAAATTTCTGTAGAAGAAAATTTATAGAAAGTCATTGTGTACAGGGTTGAAGTAAATTTTTTTTCGAAACAACAGCCTATGGAGGGAATAACGAAGGGTGTTTTTTAATTTTCAATTTCTAACGGTAATTAGAAAGCGTTGATGAAGGGTAGTTTTTTTCATGATTTTCGTGAATAACTTCAGAACGGAGAGGGGGAAGATGGTGTATGGGGTGTTGACAAAAATCGCAGCACATAACGGTCATGATAGGGGGGAAATTATTTGTGGAGGATGCGGGCGTGAAAATGGGAGTGGAAAAAAGGAAATTTTTTGAAAACTACCAAAACATTCCATTTAGGATCTCAGGATCTAGACATCGGATCGAAAAACTGAGAATTTGTTTTTCGCATGAGGTATGTGTGCTTTGTATAGGCTATCTAATTTTTCGATTAACAGTTATTTACGGAATTGACGGGGATTAACGGGAAATTTTCTTTTAAACGATTTTTGCGGATCTGTACCTTTGCGTAGAGAGATGTGGTTTTTTCCGTTCGCTTTATTGAGGAGAGGAGAAACGAAATGGAGACGAGTGCGGACCTAGTCAAGCTACATGCTAAGAGGGCTCCGGGAGAGTGAGAGGAGAAATGAGAACTTATTGCTGCATTACAGTGACATACTCAACCTTTTATTCATTATTTTGATACGAAATTTTAGCTATGCTTTTCTTTTCTTAATATCACCCCCGAAGCAGTCTATATGACACTATGACACTGGGACGTGTCTTCATGCTCTGCCTTTGAAACTATTTACATCAACCTGGCTTCCAATTCATTTATGTGGTTGTATTTTCTCCCATTATCACAGGATTTACCTCCTAACTTGGAACATAACAACAATCGATAAACTAATACATTCTCTACCCAAGAGTAAAGGAACAAGAGGAGTCAAACCAAGCTTGTGTGTACCGACGGCCGAAAATGTTTTGTTATGTAATATTATAAATATAGATGTAATACGAAAAATAAAAAGTTTGAGTTTGCCGACGAAAATAGCCCTTAGCGACTTGTTATGCTTTCGCTCGACTTCATTAATTACATATAACCGCATACAAAACTAAGATGTAAACTTAATTAATGTATATAAAATTAAACTAAAATTAATGTTTTTAAATAAACTTCTCAAAACAAACTTAAGAGAATACAATGCGACGAAATTAGTCCTTTGCGACATATGATGTGTTCACTTGAATTCAATAATTGTCTATAACGGTATACGTAATTCTATAAAAAATTGCCTGGGGCGCTCTCCTGCCCGAATTTTAGCACTGTAAGTTCCCGCATGTATATATAAATATATGATCAAACCATGTACTTAGCTGATAATCCTTTGCTTTAAATTTTTGTTTTCGCTCCAGCCTTATGGTCTACTTTTCCGGTACCTCGTTTCCTTTTCGCTTTTCTTTATAATTGGTTTTCGTTCTGGCTGTGCATACGTCTGCCACCTTTTCACTCCTTGTCGTCAGATATATTTTTTTGTGTTATAAAGAAACTTTACATGGCTCTGTCGATTTTTTTCCTTTTTTTAAAAAAAAATCTGCTTTCCTCCGTCTGAAATTTGACTTCTCGAGCGCTTCACAATGTCTTGAGGATTTCGTGATTATTATCGGAATCCTATCCAATATCGCGTATTTACGCGTCTTCCTTTATTTTTACTTTAAATTTGTCCGTTTTTATTTCCCTTCTAACTTTTATTCTGAGGGATTCACAAAACTCGCACAATGCTGACTTGCCTTTTTGCTTTTTTTAATCACTCTTGACAGCCCTCCCCGATACTTCGTCTTCTTTTTCTCTTCTACTTTTTTCGGGCACTTGTCCCAGTCAGACTTTTATCGTATGGCCGAGTCTCGTTGACAACACATTCGCCGTGTGGCTCTCACTGTGTGCTGCTGCTAGCCGTCGGGTAGCATACTGCTGCCTGCAGTACGCTACGACCATAACAGCATATACATATCTGTCAAGTCAAAGTATTTGTCGAAATAAACAAAAGTAAGTTTTGAGTTTGTAATTTTGCGAAATTGATAGTTATTAAATATTTCTTTATTTCTGAGGTAGTTTTCTGTCCACAAGCAGGAAACAGTGCGTACACAGATTTAGTGCAGTGGTTCTTTTCCTTTATAATTTGCTCGAATTATTCCGATAATCCGTCATGTGAACACGAACCGGACTGGAATTATCTTCACCGGCGTTAGTTCGGTAGTGAGAGTGGAATTATTTTCATGTGAGCACTGAGTGGATGAAGTGGATTGACGTTTACATATTAACTGATTAGTTACTGAATTTTTTCTTTCCTACGAAACAAATAATAAATAAAAATTTCGTTATCGTACAAAATGAAGATTGTAGAACTGAATTACAGTACCAGCTGATATTTTGCGACAATTTTTTTCGACATAATCTCATCCTTTGTTTCGAACTCCTTCGTTCTTTCATGCAATATTTTAGAAATTGTAAAATTATACTTTTTTCCATGATCCGTCTGAATATCTACGAAAAGGCGATTTAACTGTTTGCGATTTTTACCATAAAAGCTAGAGGGGAGCGTACGTGTGAGGTATTGCAATGATTGCTTCGGCAGCATTTAAATTTCAGTAAGCTATCTCCCTCACAAAATGTCAAAATGCATGTCATCATAATGTAAATCCCCCTTAACACCGTACTTTCCTATACATTCGGACACAAATGACGGAACGTGGCTCGTAATGAGAATACCTTGTATCCTTAGAATATATAGCAAACAGGAATGGTGTTAAGCCAGATTTCGCATAATGAATTCTGGTTGAGTTAGTAGTCCATGTTTTACATGTATTTACACGCCATCCGCCAACGAAAGGTTTTGTGCGGAGCATCTGTGGTAAAATATGTTCTTTTTCGACTTTATTTTTAAATAATTCACATATCTAATTTATATAAATCTTTGCTTCTATTAACAAAAAAGATAATTTACATAGTGCACTTGCCTAAAACGCGATTTTCCTAGTTTATAATCCCAATTATATTTGCAAGCACTGACCAAACAGAACATTTAAATTGATATGAAGGATGTAACAGGCACTAGTGTCACTATAAAACTTTCCGCTAAATAAACTTCAAAGATAAATAGTGTTGAAAAAAACTGGTCCAGCACTTTTGTTAAATTTCGCAAAACAAAAGCACATTTGACAATCATGGCTCAGTTTTGACAATACTGGTCCCTCGCATTTCACATACTCCTATGTATGATGCCCTGCTCTTGAAAAATTACGCTCAAGTACACGAATTATACACGACTCACCTATTCATGTTTACTCTACAGTGTGTTTCCCCTTAGGAGGTCAATAGAGCAGGAGGTGATAGTACTCACCTAGACTACCGTTTAGGAGTTACAGGGTGATTAAGAAATAAAGCTAGTTTTACACAAAAAACCCTGTATCTTACCCTGTATCTTAAAAAGTACAGGGTGTACGTCACAGTTATGAGCTCAATTCAGAACTTCATAGCCTTTCCAACGACTGCTCAACCAGCCCCATACTCTCTCAAGAGTTATGGTTGTCTAAACTAAATATTTCGGATTTTCTTAAAAAAATTTTAATTTGACCTCTATTTTTTTTGTGAAATGGTCGTATAAATAACTTTTTTTTATAAATACTATAAACTGTAGACTCTCCTCTTTAATTTGACCTATTATACCTTTTGTGCTATCTGCAGCCGTTAAAGAGGTATTAGCTATAAACCTTTTCTGAAAAATATTCTCAAACCTAAATTTGTTCCCTTAGTGACTGAAAACACGTCCTTTAAAAAAAAATGGGCTAATTTCGGTATGACATGAAAGGAGTTGAGCTAATAACTCTTTAACAGCTGCAGATAGCACATAGGGTATAATAGGTCAAATTAAAGTGGGTAGTCTACTGTTTACTGTTTT